>CAIGQZ010034910.1:3975475-4002228 GCA_903798205.1 Danio tinwini
TATATATATATATATATATATATATATATAGTCAAAGTCAGAATTATTAGCCCCTTTAGACTATATTTTTTGATAGTCTACAGAACAAACCATCATTATACAATAACTTGCCTAATTACCCTAACTTGCTTAGTTACCCTAATTAACCTAGTTAAGCCTTTAAATGTCACTTTAAGCTTTATAGAAGTGTCTTGAAAAATATCTAGTAAAATATTATTTACTTTCATCATGGCAAAGATAAAATAAATCAGTTATTAGAGATGATAATTAGAAATTGGGGGAAAAATAAACAGGGGGGCTAATATTTCAGGGGGCTAATAATTCTGACTTCAACTATATATATATATATATATATATATATATATATATATATATAAATAATTTATTTTTTGATATTATAAATATATTTTCCTTTGTGTCCTTACTGAAAACAGTATTATTTTTTTCTTAACAGTATTAAGTATTAAACAAAATCTTGCTTACCTGAAACAACATGTTTTATACATTTTTAATATTATTTGTGTTTCAGGCTTATTAAGGAGGCAGGAAAGCAGGACCCAGAGCTGGCTTACATCAGTAGCAACTTTATCACAGGGCACAGCATCGGCAAGAACCAGCCTCGCAACAAGCAGATGGAGGTGGAGTTCAGAAAACAAGAGGAAGTGAGTAAATCTGGCAATCTTTGGCCTTGTTTCTACCTGAAACCTCATAAGATGTGTTTTCGTCAATCCATTTACAGGCAGATGACACTAAGTACAGGTGTAAATGGGATGTAAAATGTAAGAGCTTTCACTTTTCCCACCTCCAGAGGTTGACAGCAAAGCATTTGATTGAATTTTCTTTTGTTGTGTAATTACTTGAGGTCAGAAGCTTTTAAAAAAACTTTAAAAGACAACCTACTCTCTTTAAAAAATGAAAATGTCTTGTCTGACACATCAGATCACTAAAATATGTTTTAATACCAAAAAGGTCCATGTCCACTTTATTAGCTTGTGCCGATTCTAACTCTTCTCTCTGATTCACATTATTCACCAGGTCTTGAGGAAGTTCAGAGCCCATGAAACCAACTTGCTCATTGCAACCAGCATTGTGGAGGAAGGCGTCGATATCCCAAAGTGCAATTTGGTCGTTCGGTTTGACCTGCCAACAGAGTACCGGTCGTACGTGCAATCTAAAGGTCGAGCCCGTGCTCCAGTCTCCAACTACATCATGCTAGCAGACAGCGAACGGACTAAAACCTTCCAAGAAGACCTCAAGACCTACAAGGCCATAGAGAAGGTCAGCGGGCGTAATGAGAACTATTTTTAGAAAGAGGATGTAGTATATTAACATGTGTCATTCTAAGAGTTGTACGTCTTTCAGATCCTCCGAAATAAGTGCTCGAAGTCGGCTGAATGCAGTGATTTTGAGCTGGAGCCTGTGACCGATGACGACAATGTTCTCCCACCATATGTCCTGCGCTCAGAGGACGGTGGGCCTCGTGTCACCATTAACACAGCCATTGGGCACATCAACAGGTCAGTGTATTTTCCTTATTAAAAGGGAGCAGTGTTGTCATGTCATATGGTTAAATGTATTTGTGTGTTGTGCAGATATTGTGCGCGCTTGCCCAGTGATCCGTTCACTCATCTTGCTCCGAAGTGTAAAACTGTAGAGATGAACACCGGAGGGTATCGATCCACACTCTTCCTACCCATCAACTCACCACTCAGAGTTCCTGTCACCGTGAGTTCTGGACAAATTTATTTATTTAATTGGACTAGAGCCTGTGAACGATAATAAAAATATTCTCCCACGTGTGTTCTGCAGGATGCAGCCCTCATGTCACCATTAACACAGCCATTGGGCTATATTTATTTATTTATGTTAAACAACATAGAAGTTGCTTTGCAAGTGGATAAAGGAGTAGTTTATAGGGATGTCAACTGTGATGCAGAAGCAAACAATTCGGTATCGGTTCTGTAATAATCCTAACCGGTTATTACTGACGTCATTTACCACATATACATTATATGGCGAGGGAGGAGACTGCGAGTAATTAAAACGCTCCAACTACTTTAAAAACAGATAACTGTGCACATCTCACTGCTTGTGAGTTTGCTGGACAGTCTTTCACTGACAGGGAAGTACATCAGAACCCAGCTAGGAAAAATGAAAGTAAACTCTCTCTCTCTCGCTCACTCTCTGTGGCCCCTTTGACCTGCTGGCGTGTTCGCGAGATAATGTTTTATCTCCTCTCTTGGCTGTTACAACAATAGCGTTACTTGAGGGTCCAGACACGAGCATATCTGCAGAGCAAGTTTTCTCCACCGCGTCACCATCTATAACCGATTAGCTGATCGCCGCGGCCATTTAACATCAGTGTCCGGTTCACAGTTTGCTGAACAGTGCCAGAGACATGCTGACCCTTAGAGCCAATTGCAGCCTTTTTTGTTGAGCGTGTGACCAATCATAGGCGTCTAAGAACTCGCTCGACAATGCTAAAAAAGCAAGCGGGATAATATTTACATTTGTTTATTTGCTATAAATGCTTATGTTGTCCTGTGCATGTACTTAAATTTAGTTTGATACATTCAAAAAGTGTGTTTTCTTTAAACGGGTAAAATGAAAGGTACAGTACATATATCTAACTTGTATATCTATGTTACAATTGTATTACAATGAATATATAAATATATTAATAAATGATCAATTTTAATACAATAATTATTGTGTTGCTAAGTAAAATATCAAATAGTTTACGAAAAGCATCATCAATGTATCGTGATGCACCGAGATATCGAATTGAGCCGAATCGATGGCATGATAATCGTAGCCAAAACGAACCGTGAGACCAGTGTAGGTTTACACCACTAATAGTTTACATAAGCAGTTGCTGTTTTGTTTTGCTTGCGCTTATTGCTAGCGTTTATACTCTATTTTCACTGCTAATGAGCCGAGCTGAACGTGCGAAGGCACGTAAAGAAACTTGCCCTCGAATCCTATTTGATCTGCAGTTCCTCTACATAACTCACTCTTGTCGACATTTTTGTAGTCACTATTGCTTTAATCGTACAGCTTTTTGAGTTCAGATGCCAATGAAACAAGCAGTGCTACATTCATCTTTCCTCTTTGGATCTTCTTCGCCATTAGGAATGTGTGCTTGTCTAGACCGTTTAGTGTTTTATTGCCTCCAAGTCATAATTACTGTTACTTTATCAGCTCAAGGCACGTTAACAAAAGTACCAATCTCATTGATCAGCAAGTTTTAAATGTGGCGCGTCAAATAAATAACAAGTCTGACGTGCTTTTTTTTCTTTCTTTTTTTCTTTTGTTAAATGATGCTTTTATGCCTGGTGTTTTGTGCAGTGTTGTGCAAGCTCACACTAGCTATTTTCATCCAAAAATGCTAATTGACTTTATGCGCAAAACTGGATTATTGCATAAAAGATGTGCGAATAAAGCAGTGTTTACATCCAAAGAGTCAAAGTGAACAAAATTGTCACTTCCTGCTTAACTGGCACCAAATATCAACAGTAAAATCGCAATTTGTTGCGTTAGGAGAATCCTTTCACCATTTAATAAATGACTTGCACCTCAGAAGGCAATCCTGACATGCAGGGAACTCGCGTTGGCATTTGAAGGCAGGAGATGCGGAGCACAGACACTCTTGATTCTGGAGGTCATTAATAATATATTAACGCTAATACTAAAATGGTTACGGCGTTTTAGAATGACCAAAACAACATTTCAGATGTTTTACAATGTGCTCAGCCTGATTGTTTATTCATTCACACACATTTTTATCATCATATGATCTCTTATAACAAAATCACATGACTTTTTTTTTGCGTATACTGGAATTTGTACGGTAAAAGTGTTTCCATTGTAGTTCATGCGCATCTTTTCTTATCGAATAAAAAGTTTATCCTACTCAGTTATGCGCATGTTTTTTTTGCACATTTAAAAAATGTATACGCATCTTGCTGTTTCCATCAACAGTTTTTTATGCGCATATCCAAAATGCACATAAAAATAAGTGGGTGGAAGCATAGCTATTGACACCTTTTGTTTATAATATGTTAGTCATCTGCAAAAAGCGTGAGTGAAAACTACCCCATGTGCACAAGCCTTTAGACTGATGTTATTATATTGAACAAAATGGAGATCATGAGCTTTCAAAGTCCAAAAAAAGAGAGCATAAAAAAATTGTCCATCTAACTGATGGAGCTCACATTTGTAACATAATTTCAGGCATCCTGAGTTCAAGTCCTGGCTCAGGTATATTTCCTGATCCCATTCTTTTGTCTCTCTCACTTCACTTGCTGTCATTACTATTCTATCCTTTCACAATAAAGTCAAAATGTCATTTACTTTCATTGTATGAAACAGAATAGCTTGGCCATTTTAAAATATAAGTTCAGTTAACTATTCCATTAAATGCAAAAGTGTGGGCCATTTTTATCTGCAAGTTAAGAATTGTTTCTCGATTTCTTTAGGGGCCGGTAATGAATTGTGCAAGACTGGCTGAGAAAGCTGTCGCTCTTTTCTGTTGTGAAAAACTCCACAAAATTGGTGAGCATTAAGAAGTCCAATTATTCAAGATAACTTTAGAGACCGAGAGTGTCTGACTGGTGCATATTGTTCTTGTCTAGGTGAACTGGATGATCATCTGATGCCCGTGGGAAAGGAAACTGTGAAGTATGAGGAGGAGCTGGACCTGCATGATGAAGAGGAGACAAGCGTGCCAGGAAGACCAGGCTCCACCAAACGGAGACAGTGTTACCCAAAAGCCGTGAGTGTCATCACATTTTTAGTCATTCAGAGTGATTTTTCAGAAGTGTAATATTCTGATTTGGTGCTCAGGAAACATTTTATTTCATCATGTTGATAATAGTTACTAATAGTTAATAGTACTGCTTAATATTTTTGTGTAAACTTTAGTGTTAAGAAATACAGATAAAGTCTTTATAACATTTTACTTTTGTTTTGCGGCCCTCTATGCTGAATAAAATAGTATTTTCTAGAGCTGTGAACCTACACTGGCCTCACGGTTCGGTTACGATTATCATGCCATCAATTCGGTTCAATTCGATATCTCGGTGCATCACGGTGCATTGACGATGCTTTCCATACACAGTTTTATATTTTCTTCACAGCAGCAATTCTTGTATTAAAATGTATAAATATATTTATATTTCTATACTATTTGTAATACAATTTTGTCCTTTAATACAAGCAGTCAGATATATAAACTGTACCTTTAAACAACACAAGCATTTATAGCAAATAATATAAACAAATATGAATATCCCGCTCACCTTCTGATCCTTGTCTACCAAGTTCTCTTACACCCCTATGATTGGTCATACGCTCAACAGAAAGGGCTGCTATTGGCTCTTGCGCGCTGCGCTCTTAACAGATGAGTGACACTGTGCCACAGTGTGTGTGTGTGTGTGAGATAGAGAGAGAGAGAGAAAGTTTACTTTCATTCTCTCAATCTCAGTGAAATTGGGCTTCTGCTGTAAGTGTTGTAAGTAAAAGACTGCACGCAGTGAAATTGTGCAGTTTCTGCGTTTTAAGTAGTTAGAGCATTGTAAATACTCGCGCTCGCGGCTCGCCTCCCTCACCATAGTAAGCTACGGCGACAGCACATATGAGATAAATGACGTCAGTACATAATAACCAGTTATGATTATTACTGAACCGATACCGAATTGTCTGCGTCTGCATCGCGGTGCACCGAAGAAACAATTAATTTTGACACCCCTAGTATTTTCTTCAAAACGTGCATCTTGTATGATGTTTTGTAGATACCAGAGTGTCTGCGGGGTTGTTACCCTGTGCCAGAGCAGCCTTGCTACCTTTACGTCATTGGGATGGTCCTCACCACCCCTCTACCCGACGAACTCAACTTCCGGCGGAGGAAGCTGTATCCACCAGAGGACACAACCCGATGTTTTGGCATTCTGACAGCTAAACCAATACCTCGGGTAATCACTTTTAACTTATCTTCACCTTTGGAGAAGACCTTCATTATCCTGGGATCGTTCACACCCCAATAATATTTGCTCACCGTTTAATTACCCTGAAGTGGTTCCTAACCTTAATAAGTTTATTTCTGTTGAACACAAATTAAGATATCATTGTTAAACTGTAGCCATTGGGATAAATAGTAGGAAATAAAAGAGTTGACTTGTACTTTATTGTGTTTTTTCAAGAAATGTATCTTTGACTCAAACAGCACATTTGTCTTAGACTTTGTTCACATACAAAAAAAGACAACATGTAACATTTACCAACACCAATGTGTTTTAAAAGACATTCAAGGTAATTTGTCATTTAAAATGGTAATGGACACTGGTATAAATTACTTCTTGTAATAATTACTTTTACACAAAGGAACTCTGAGTCACTTCCCCAATGGCAGTACTTCATACATTGAAAATAAAACATGGTTTGGATCATTTGCTATTACTTGTGCTTTTCTAAAAACCAACAACTCACATGTTGACTAGTGTTGTATAATATACATATACCATTAAAGTTATTGGCTCTTAGTTTCCAACTTTCTTCTGAATATCAGCTTTTGTGTTCAACAGAAGAAAAACATGATGACAGCAAATCATCATGATTGATGAAATTGAAGATGATAAATAAATGTCTTTTTTTTTTTCCCTCAGATCCCTCACTTCCCTGTGTACACTCGTTCTGGTGAGGTGACCATCTCCATTGAGCTGCAGAAGTCAGGCTTCAGTCTGAGCGCGGAGCAGCTGGAGCTGATCACACGTCTGCATCAGTACATCTTCTCCCACATCCTCCGTCTGGAAAAGCCAGCACTAGAGTTTAAGCCTGTAGAGGCAGATTCTGCCTACTGTGTTCTACCTCTCAACATCGGTGAGTGTTGCAGTCCTGTCTGAGATTACAGTCAATCATTAGTTTATCATATTTTTCTTTTTGTAAAGAATTAATTAGAGCTGCAACAAATCTGTCAAATATTTGTTTTATTACTTGGACCAAAGCCAGTGTTTTCATTCTGTCATTTATTGAGCAAGCATGTGCATTGCAGATCTTATCCATTATTTACATTTAAAAATGTCAGATGTTCTCCATTCAGCAATACAGACTAATTAATATTACAAATGATCTGTTTATTTTTATTTGTTTTATTATTTATTGAATTTAGTGATGCCAATGCTGGGACTTTTTTTTTTGAGAGCTAACTATTTTTAGCTATTTAATTGTTCAAATAAACTATATTTTAATACTTATAATCAGGGTATCCGCAGGGTCTTAAAAAGTCTTAAAATGTCTTAAATCTCAAAAGCTAAATTTAGGCCTTAAATTCACTAAAATAGTGTGTTGTAGGTCTTAAATCTTTTTTTAACAGGTCTTAATTTTTCTTTGTATATGTATAGCTTACCCAGTCTGGCTATTAACACCAATACAATAACAAAGAGTCCATTTGTTTAATAGTTCTCCATTAATTTACTGCTGAGGATACTGACCTGACCTATAATTTTTATCATTAAATTATTATTATTGTAGACTGAAGTAATTGACAGCTATGTTTTGTTCTGTTCTTGGTAAAGGTTATTGGGTTTGCGAATGTATGTATTAGAAAATTATTTTTAAAAAATTCTAACAAAATTATTATTAATTGTATTGTATTGTATTATATAATATATTAAATATTTTTAATAGGGCTAGTGAAAATCATTTCTAAATAGGATATTGGGAAGACTCCTAAGCATTTAGCCCTGTATAAGTCTAAAATTTCCTTCATAATGGTCTTAAAAAGTCTTAAATTTAACTTTGTGAAACCTGCAGAAACCCTCATAATAGAAAAAAGTATTTTTATGTGACAAAAATAGTTTAAATAGTTGTTTCTGTCATGTCTCCAAGACTAATTATTCAAATATACTTACCATTTAATATGAAAACTAAAAAATAAAATGTATCTGATTTTAAGCAGTTCAAATCCTTAAAGTGAATGTTAATGTCAGTGAAAGCAGAGCATTTTTTATGTATGTACATAACATTTTTAACGTATAATTTTTGTTATTTTTTTAACAGATTTGTTAATATTTGTTATTAACAGATAATTTTGTCTGACTTAAAATTGGCACCCAAGGGTTAAAATATTTTTTTAAATGATACATATCAGCCATCGGTTACCCAACTTCGCAATACACTGGCTGTATAATCTGCTCTCAACCATTTGTTTCAGTGATATTCCAATATTTTTTTTTAACTGCTGTTCTTTTCAGTTGAGGATTCCAATATTTTGGATCTGGATTTCAAGTTCATGGAGGATATTGAAAAGTCTGAAGCACGCATTGGCATTCCAAACACTCAGTACACCAAGCAAAACCCATTCATCTTCAAATTGGAGGACTACCAGGATGCTGTCATCATTCCAAGGTACAAAACATACTCGAATCTTATTGCTGTTGTAATTAAGCAGTCATTGATGATTTATACTGTGCTTTTGTTTTCGCTCAAGTTGAACCATGGCCTCCTTTCTCATTTTCTTCCTCTCAGGTATCGTAATTTTGACCAGCCGCATCGGTTCTACGTGGCTGACGTTTACACAGACCTCACCCCGCTCAGTAAATTCCCCTCTCCAGAGTACGAGACTTTTGCCGAATACTATAAAACCAAGTACAACCTGGACCTGTCAAATGTTAATCAGCCCCTACTGGATGTGGACCACACATCTTCAAGGTAGGAAGTAAAAAAAATAATACATTATGGTATGTGTTTTTTTTTATAAACCCCAAAAAATTCATTACATGTCCATGGTGGTCTTTTCCTGTAGATTGAATCTTTTAACTCCCCGGCACCTTAATCAAAAGGGGAAAGCCCTTCCTCTCAGCAGTGCGGAGAAGAGAAAGGCCAAGTGGGAAAGCCTACAAAACAAACAGGTATTAACTGTCGGAAAGAATTTGCGGTGATAATTATGAGCCATCATACCTGAATTAAGTGTAATCATGCTGAATGAACGAGTGCTTCCTCCCAGTGAGAGTGGTAACGGTCGAACAAAGGTTTGTTTCATGTCAGATAAGGTTTTTTTGTTTGTATTTCTGCTCTATCTTTTTAGATTTTAGTTCCGGAGCTGTGTGCCATTCACCCCATCCCAGCCTCGTTGTGGAGGAAAGCCGTCTGCCTTCCCAGCATTCTCTACAGACTTCACTGCCTTCTGACGGCCGAAGAGCTGCGGTCTCAGACAGCCATCGATGCTGGCGTAGGGGCTCAGACCTTGCCTCCTGATTTCAGGTCAATTAAAAACATTACACTTATTCCTGCTTCCAAAACCTAGTATACTTGAAGTTTCTGTTTGGCCAATAACTATTAGAGGGAGGCACTTCTATTTTGTCAGTCCTGAACATTGTTAATTTAGTAAGATTGAGTAACTATTATAGTTTTAGTATGATTGAAAAACTATTATAGTTTTTTTTTTTTCGTTTTTTTTTAGTGTTTTATAATTTTTTCTATTATAGTGTTTATATTTAATCTTGTTAAATTTGAGATTTTCTGTATTTTAATTGAACGTTTTAATGATTTTGCGAAAGTAGAAAAACTACAGTTGTGCTTTGTAAATATTTTCATCAGCAAAATAGAACAAATGATGAATGAAATGATGAACACTGACAATGTAGTGGCTAACGTGTAATTTTATATAGTTCTTTTTGTTTATTGATAAAATCTCTTTTAATGTTTATGCAGACACAAACGTGTTTAAATGTAGGCCTGTCACAATAATTAATATAAGACTTATTGCACAACAAATGGACATGACCTCAATCATTTTTGGTGATCCAATGTATATCGCCCATACATTAAGACCAATTCTAGCATTATTTAAGCTGAGCAACATCTCTATCTTTATTGGAGGTGTCCGTGTCAGTATGGTTAAAAAACACTATGGTATTTACTATAAATTACTATAGTATATTTTCATGTAGTTGTCTGACAGATATCACAGCCTCTGTTACTTTTTACCTTGCACTTTTATTGTTAACAATTATTATTATTTATTTAGGATATGCCTTTTCATATTCTGATTCCAATGCCTAATTATTTAACTGTTAAAATGACTACAATTAAATAAAATATTTTTAAGAATAAAATATTATATATTCTTTGGAAGAGTGTACTTGCATTGTGAGGATATTATATTGTTATTCTGGCATTATATAATAAGTGGCATAAAATGGTCTTAAAATGACAATAATATTGTTTATCGCAATATATCGTACAACAAAAAATAGATATCGTGACAGGCTTATTTAAATGACACATACACTATTACTTATTGTACTACATCACTGACGATTCTTCAGTTTCAAAATACAGTCGCAGACTTTAGTGTTGCAATATTACTGTGTCATATAATACCTTAACTACATTTACATTTAGTCATTTAGCAGACGCTTTTGTTCAAAGCGACTTGCAATTCAGCGATTCAACAAAAAGAGGCAATACACACAAAGGTATACAAATATAATATACAAAATAATATATTTCTGCTCAAAAAAATTGTATTTTTTATTTTTTTCACACTTCGTAAATGCACAATGTTTTTTTTTGTGCACTGTTGGTTTTTTGTTGTTGTTATGGAATGAAAAATGTAAAAATGTATCTGGTGCAGATGTGCAAAAACTGGTCCAAATGTTGGTTAAAGTGTCAGAGAGATGGAGTAGTGATTCTCTGATGAGATCTCGCCTTACCTAAAATAATAAAATAAGGATGTAGGATTCATGTCATGGTCAGAAGCAGCTTTACAAAACAAATTGATAAAATGACTAACAGTGCAGTTTGGAAACATTGCTAATGTGTTGCGCTGCTGATGCATAACCCTTGGCGCACACGTGCATCTTTCTCTGCTTGTAAACTCACAAACAAACACATGCGATAGGTTCATGGCTTTGGTCAGATCAACCAGTATTGATCAAGTTGTGAAATCTGATTATCGGCCGATACCGATTTCAAGCCAATCGATCGGAGCATTCCTAGATGCAAATGTGTTTTCTACAGGTAGTTTGTTAAGCCCAATCACCTGTTTGAGGCACACTCAGAATTAGTAATATTTAAGGGTTGGTTGGTGTGTGCGTGGTGAGGTGGGTGAGAGAAGAGGGGTTCAGGTGATTTTGGAATAGAAGGGATTTTAGTTGTCGTTTGAATGATGTCCATGTGGACTGCAGATAACACCTACATGTAACATCTACATAAAGTCTGGTGTTGTTGCATTTGATTTCAAGTTAATATAAATGATTAAGAGTTTAAGCCTTTAAAGTGTTACTGTTCAGTCAAAGTGCTAAGTATAATCTCATTAAATGTTGACTCCAGGTATCCTAATTTGGATTTCGGATGGAAGAAATCCATCGACAGCAAGTCTTTCATCTCCTGCCCCAGTGCATGTATAGAAGAAGATGACGATCACTGTAAACTCGGCACAAGCTCAGATTCAGACCACACTGCCCCAGAGAGCTGCAGTATGGAGGTCTCCCAGCCTCCAGAGGGCGCTCTCAACACACCAGATGAAAAGCTAGAAATCCTCGCTCTCCCTGTGACTGATCTGAACAAAGACTGTTTCCCAAACCTTCCAAACGGCACTCAGGCCGACAGCGATGACCTCCCTCACAGACGTGACGTTTGCCAATGCTCTCAGCTGGGCCCTCTGGAGAGAGACCCATCAACACAAACCACTACCTCAGTTTCAGTGCGGTCCTCTCCAGCTGGAGAACCACAGCCGCGGCCCAGCGATGAATGTACAGGCAGGAGCTTGAATCTCTGCGACCCACATGTGAAGAAACCTACCTCAAAACGTTGCCCCAAACCGGAGACGGCGACCGGCACCGCAGCACCTTCAGAAGTGTCATCAGAGGACTGTCGATCAGCCTGTGCTGGTCCCGCCTGGGATTCACCCAAAACCCTGGGCCCGAACCCCGGGCTCATCCTGCAGGCCCTGACTCTCTCCAACGCCAGTGATGGCTTCAATCTAGAGCGCCTGGAGATGCTAGGTGACTCTTTTCTGAAACACGCCATCACCACATACCTGTTCTGCACTTACCCTGACGCCCACGAGGGCAGACTGTCCTACATGAGAAGCAAGAAGGTGAGATTTAGTCAGAGATAAAGGAATGGTTCTGCCAGAAATGAAAATTAGCTCATAATTTACTCACCTTCAGGCCATTCTCTGTGTATAGGTTTTGTTTAGTTTTTTCTGACACAGATGTAGTAGTTTTACATTTTACCTTCACCCTTCCATACTGCATAATGGTATTAGATAAATGCTTTTAATTTAAAACCTTCAAAAGCACATAAATCCATTGTTAAACAAATCATAGCAGACTGATGTGTATTTTAAAGCAAAAATATTTCACATTTTTTAATTATAATCTATAACCACTCACGTCCGGTGGTGGCCGAATGCATGTTATGCATGACAGACATGCATGATGTGACTTAAAATTTAAATTTTATATGCATATTTTTTTTATTTCATAAAATTACTGTTGTGTGTTATTATGTTTAAGGAATGGTGTGTTATTATGTTTAAGGAATGTTGTGTGTGCTTGTGTTATGTTTAAGGAATGGTTCACCCATTATTTACTCAGCCTTCACTTGTCAAAAAAAAGTTTTTATCAAAATTTTCTGTTTAACACAAAATAAGTTAATTTAAGAGATGTTGGAAACCTGTAACCATCGACATTTATAGAATTTGTATTTCCTACTATGGAAGTCAATGGGTTACTGCTTTCTAACATTTTTCAAAACATCTCCTTTTGTGTTCAAAAGAACACGGAAACTCTTTAGGTTTAAATTAAATTGAGAGTGAGTAAATAATGAGTAAATATTTACTTTTGGGGTGAACTATACCTTTAAGATTAATTAATCCCTGTAAATTGAGAACTTTATTCAGTCGTAGGTGTGCTTTAAAATTATTTCCCTCTTCCTTGCACTGACCTATATTACTTATTAACTTATATTACTTATAACTGATTACTTAAAAAAAAAAAAAGACTGTGATTTGCATCCTAAACGCTGTTTGGTTTCATCACACGTCACTCTTACAATTTTTTTGTGTTTTACTTAGATTATAATTAAACTTAATTCACTGTTACCATATAAAGAATTAAATCATTAACATAATTAATGATTCATAAATAATCATTCATCATATGAAGCAAATGTGCCTCTTTATGTTTTGAAACCATTTAATTCATATGGATACATATGTCCTTAAGTACATTTTGGGTAAATAGACTTTCAATACAATGAAAAAAAAAATAGATTTGATTTAAAAAAAATCTTTATTTGGGTTGCAAAGAGGAACTTTTCTTAATAGGTTGGGTGAGTAAATTATCACTAAATCTTAATGGTGTAGTGAACTACACTGTAAAAAATGCTGGATTCCATAAAATTGCTTCATGTTGTCCCAAAACAAATCAATTAAGTTTTACGAGTTTTACAAATTTAAGTACATTGAACATAAAACAATTAAGTTGTCCCAAACATAAACCTTAAGAATTTTGTTCCATTTCAACTCATTTTGAATAAGCAGTTTAAATAAGCAGCAAAAGTCATTTTCTAAATGTATATAGTTAGTCGCATAACCATTACCATTTGTTACCAAATTTACACTGTGTTTGTTTAAAAATTGATTAATAACTTGTGACTTAATGATTTATCAGAAAAACAATCTGTTTTATATCTCTGATATTTCCAGGTCAGCAACTGTAACCTGTATCGACTGGGGAAGAAGAAGGGTCTTCCTAGTCGTATGGTGGTGTCCATCTTTGACCCGCCCGTAAACTGGCTTCCTCCAGGCTACGTCGTAAATCAGGACAAAAGCAGCACAGACAAGTGGGACTCAGATGAGGTATGAGTCAGAGAGCATCACCGCTTGTTTACACAAACGCTCCAGTCCAGCTTAACCCAGTATCAACATGCATCTTCATGCACAATTACAAATCTGTTTACATGGCTCTGTGCCTTCAGCTGAGGAACATCTTGGCAGCGTAGAAGTGCAGCTGTTTTTTGTCTCCACCACTAGGGGGCAGGTGCATGCTTTCTGGGTAAAACTGGCTAGCAGAAGAGAGTAGAATGATATTAGTTATTTATTTTGCATAAAAAATGTTAGAAATAATCAGTTTAACAGGGTGTGCGTTTGGAGTGATTTATAGATTTATATATATGGTTTAGTGTCTCTTGGGTAATTACTTACAAATTTGGTTAAAAAATAACTACTGAAATTAACAATTGCAAGGAACATAATGTAAATTAGGCATGGGACGATAACTGGTTTCAAGGTTTACTGCGGTTTGGAAAAGTCACGGTTTTAAATTTTCTATTATATCAATACTAAGGTATATTTAAGGGGTTTTTTATGTGTTGTAAAGAAATCTGTGTTTTTGAAACTAATAAAGAGAACAGAAGTCAATGATTTATTTTAATTATTTAGCCTAATATGTTTACTGTTCCAAAATATTATAAATGTTTATAAAATGTATTTTGTTTAATGGGGGGAACGTTTTTTTTTTCTCACCCTGTCATTTAGAAAGAAGTTATTTTAGAGCAGTAAGCACAATACCGTGAAACTGTGATATTTTTTTATCCAAGGTTATCATAGTCAAAAACTTATACCGGCCGATGCCTAGTGTAAAACATTTTGAAGTAATGGTCCCAGTGCTCCCAAAACTGTAAAAAAAAAAAAAAAAAAAAAAAAAAAGAAAGATTAATATATACCGTCTGTCATGTAAAACAAACAAAAGAAATTATGTATATTATTTATTTAACGTTTTATATATATGTTATGGCAATTATATAGGGCTGCACA
This sequence comes from Danio tinwini, assembly GCA_903798205.1. Lineage (NCBI taxonomy): Eukaryota > Metazoa > Chordata > Actinopteri > Cypriniformes > Danionidae > Danio > Danio tinwini. Next base: position 3,990,300 of record CAIGQZ010034910.1, read on the forward strand.
ATATATCGTTTCAGCATTGATATGGCAATGTGCACATCCACAATAGTCACATCGTAGGATATGCAGTGTTGAGTTATGATTAAAGTTGACCAGGAGAAACACTTTAGAACAAATGAGAAGTAGACTTGTGAAGTTGTTGCAGAATTTAACCATAATGGAGTGAAGGATTATCATTTGCACATGTTTTAAAGGCCTGACAGAGTTCAAAGTAATCAGGTGCATATAATATTCTTCAATAAAGAATTCCTTTATTCAATTATTTATACAGTAAAGACTTCTGCAGTGTTATTTTACATGGATTATTCGAATTCTGTACTTGGATACTATGTGACTGACCTGAAAACCATAAAACACTACTATTATCACACTTCTGTCTTTGCTATTTTGTCTATGCTTGTAATGTGTTTATTACATTTCATGTATACTTCCCCACAGAATTATGACAATCAATCTAGTTTAATAAATTCTTTCCAAATAGCAGTTTTTAAGTCATCTGGTGAAATTGTACACACAGTTTATCACAATATTTATTGCAATAGTCTGATTTAGCCCTACTACACAATATAGATGTGTGTCATTTATTTTGAACTCAAATGCAACCTTAGTGAACTTTTTGCACATTATAACAACAAAAACAATATCTGTCTGTAACTTATGATAGATGGTGTAAAAATCACAATCCAATATATCGTGCTATTTAAAATATCACCAGCCCTTAAGCAAAGACACATTTCAAAGGAGCCTAAAATATGTAATATCTTTTAATAAATATAAGCCGCCGTTTTTTCCATCATGTGTGTTGTATTAGGACATGTGCAAATAAGAGTCAGAGAAATGGAAAGAGCTCTGCTTCTGGTTTCTAGCAGGCTCTGGATGGTCTGGCTCTGTGTGTTTTGGGTCGCTCTGTGTGGTACGGGGTGTGTTTGTATGGTCTGACTGTACTGAATTTGCCGTGGGTGCAGTAATTTTAAGTGTCACTTCCATGTATTATTACAGTATTAGGTGTCAAGGGTTTTAACATTTTAATGAATATGCAATAGACGTTTGCTCATATGGACAGAGTTATGGCATATGAATGATTAAAAAAAGATTTTCAGCTTGCGAGTCACATTAGATTGGATGAGTCATTGAGTTGGACTGAGTCTCGCCTCTCCTGAGCAAACATAATACTGCGGTTGAACTAAAACACTTTTAATTTGTAATCTTTGCAAATCTGTTGTAGATACTGAGCCTTGGCTTTTACGGGGCTCTTGGACTCGGTGTTCTTTTTGTGATGTTGTTTGTTTGGTTTGTGTTTGTGAGCTGTTAGACACTGGGGGAAATCTGTTTTTGTTTCTCAGAATAAAAAATTGGCCAATGAAAAAGCCAGCAGGAATGTGAAGTCTAGAAACATGGCAGATTTACATGAGCACAGCAAATGGAATTTAATTTAATATACATATACTGACACAAATCTAGCCTTTTCAAGTACATATTTGTTTATTTAATTTTATTGTAAATTGACTTTTATACTAGTGCAGTATTACAATATTTAAAATAATTGTTCTTATTTTAAGTAATGCATTTAAATAATACCTTTGAAATCATAATATTTGATACATATTTTAATATTTATTTCATGATCTTGTTTTTTTGAGTTGAGATTTTTTTTCTGTATAATTTGGCCAGCAGAAAACCGCTTTAATATTGTAGTAGATTTACATCAGCAAATTAATAACATTTAATAATCTCTCTCTATATATTTTTTCAATGTTAAAATACTTAAAAATGAATGCAGATTTATTTTAAATGTAAAAAAAAATTTAAATAAAACATTGTTTTAAAATATTTATTAACAAACATTATTGTATGTCTTAAGAAAGAAATTAGGAATGCATAAAGAATGATCAATATGTAATTAAAATAATGGAATCTTGTTGGCTCTACTAAAGATGATTGGCCAACTGAAAAGCCAATGATTATAAGCGTTCTAGCAATATTAGATCAATTTTCACTAGTGTGCTTAAAAATGACTACTTTATATCATTGTGATAAATATATTAAATTATAAATATTATAACATATTGAATTTAATTGAACATAGTTGAAGTCAGAATTATTAGCCCCCTGTTAATGTTTTCCCCCAGTTTCTGTTAAACAGAGAGAAGATTTTTCAACACATTTCTAAACATAATGGTTTTAATAACTCATCTCTAATAACTTATTTATTTTATCTTTGCCATGATGACAGTAAATAATATTTGACTAGATATTTTTCAAGACACTTCTATACAGCTTAAAGTGACATTTAAAAGCTTTACTAGGTTAATTAGGTTAACTAGGCAGGTTAGGGAAATTAGGCAAGTTATTGTATAGTGATGGTTTGTTCTGTAAACTATCGAAAAAAATATATAGCTTAAAGGGGCTAATAATTTTGACCTTAAAATGTTTTTAAAATAATTTTAAACTGCTTTTATTCTAGCCTAAATAAAACAAATTTGACTTTCTCCAGAAGAGAAAATATTATCAGACAAACTGAAAATGTCCTTGCTCTGTTAAACATCATTTGGGAAATATTGAAAAAAGAAAAAAATTCAAATCGTGGCCAACAATTCTGAATTCAACTATATATATATATATATATATATATATACCGTATATAATGCATAGTAGCAATAACATAAATATTATTGATTGTTTTGAAAAAGTCAGTCTAAAATTATAATATTTAACAATGTATAATTTATTGCATTAACAATAATGGTTGTTTAAAAATTATAAATATGGTAAAAACTGATTATTTTGAAATAAAAACTACATAATTCTTAAATTCTAATATATATAAACAGTATATAATGCATAGTAGCAATAACAATGGTTCTTTAAAAATTTTTAATTATTATAAAATGTTTATTTTATAAATATTATTAATTGTTTTGGAAAAAAAATTGTCAGTCTTAAATTATATTTTACAGTATATAATGTATAGCAGTAACAATAATGGTTGTTTAAAATTCTAAATCATTTAAAATGTTTAATTAAATAAATATTATTAATTTGGATTTTAAAAAAGTTATTCTTAAATTATAATATAACAGTGAATTATGTATAGTAGTGGTAGTAGTAATAATAATGGTTGTTTAAAAATTATAAATATTATAAAATGTTTAATTTTATGTATATTATAAATTTTTTGGGGAAAAAATCATCAGTCTTAAATTATAATATTTAACAGTATATAATGTAGATTAGTAATAATAATAGTTGTTTAAATATTTTAAAATGTATAAATATTATAACTTAATAATTTTTTTGAAAGAAAAAATATAATATATAACAGTTTATAATATATTGTAGTAACAATAATGGTTGTTTAAAAATGATACATATTAGAAACTGTATAAATATTATAACTTAATTATTTTTTGGAAGAAAAATCATCAGTCTAAAATTATAATATATAACTATTTATAATGTATAGTAGTAACGACAATGGTTGTTAATTATTTTGGAATTTAAAAGGTAATTGTTTAATTGTAATATTTATCAGTAAATAATGTGTAGTAGTAATAATAATGGTTCTTTAAAAATTATAATTTTTTTTAAAATGTATAATTTTATAAATTTTTTTTGTTTTTGGTGAAAAATCTGCATTCTTAAATTATAATATATAACAATTTATAATGTATTGTAGTAACAATAATTGTTTAAAAATGATGTATATAAAATAATATTTAATTGTTCTTTATGTAATAATATAATTATTATGTTTAATTTTATAAATATTAATAATTATCTTGGAAAACAAATTGTCAATCTAAATTTATAATATATAACAGTTTATAATATATTGTAGTAATAATTAATGGTTGTTTAAAAATGATAAATATTATAAAATGTGTAAATATTATAACTATTATTTATTTTTGGAAGGAAAATCATAAGTGTTTAAATTATAATATAGAACAGTTTATAATGTATAGTAGTAACAATAATGGTTGTTTACAAATTAATAAAACTAATCGATAGTCTTACATTATAATATATAACAATTTATAATAACAATAACGATTGTTTTGCTGATGATTGTAACATTTCCTTTCATAGTTTAGTTTCATTTTGTTTTTCCAGCTTTTAACATGCCCAATTCTATTGTTATTTTTCAGAATAAAGATTTAGCGAACGGAAAAGCCAGCGACGACGAAGACGAAGATGACGACGATGAGCCGGAAGACACAGAGGTCGAGCCGTCTAAAGAAGACGTGAATGTTGAAGACGACCTGGAGTATTATTACGAACACATCCGCTTCATCGACAGCATGTTAATTGGCTCTGGCGCTTTCGGCAAGAAGATCTCCCTCCAGCCCACTGAACCTGGCTACGAGTGGAAAGCTCCCAAAAAAGCCCACAACTCTCACTTCTCGCCAGATGGGGGCGGTGACGAGTTTGATTACAGCTCCTGGGACGCCATGTGTTACCTGGACCCCAGTAAAGCAGGTGAGGAGGACGATTTCGTGGTGGGCTTCTGGAACCCCTCGGAGGAAAACTGCGGCACGGACATCGGGAAACAGTCCATCTCTTATGACCTTCACACGGAGCAGTGCATCGCAGATAAGAGCATAGCGGACTGTGTGGAGGCTCTGCTGGGCTGCTATCTGACCAGCTGTGGAGAGCGAGCAGCTCAGCTGTTCCTCTGCTCTCTGGGCCTGAAGGTGCTGCCGGCGGAGAAGCAGAGTTCGGGAGGCTCTGCTGAGCTTCAGTACGGCTGGCTGAAGATCCCGCCCCGCTGCATGTTCGAGCATCCAGACGCTGAACGCACACTCAACCACCTCATCTCTGGCTTCCTGAACTTCGAGAGCAAGATCAACTACACGTTTAAGAACAAGGCGTACCTGCTGCAGGCCTTCACACACGCTTCGTATCATTACAACACCATTACAGGTCTGTGGATTTACACAGCATATTGTTTTTGGTGCTTATTTGACTGCTTTTATGAAGCATCCACAACCCTTACAAAATAACTTGATAGTTTACATACATTTAATTTGATCATTTTATTACGTAATGAATTTTTAATAAGACAAATTTCATTAATATCTAATAATAATAATATTATGATCTATTAATATGATATAATAATAATATAATATTGCATTATGTAATGTTATTGTTCACTAAATAAATTGGTTTTATTATACAGTAATACAATAATAAAATGTCAGATTAACAGCTAATTTTGTTAATTTAATAATTTAAATAATTATTTTATATATTATAAATATTTATTCATTTTTATTAGATTAATAATAAAATTTTTTTTTTTGGTTTTTCTTAGATTAATAAGTTGAAATTTTTGTTTTTGTTTTTCTTAGATTGATAATTTTAAATATAAATATTTTTTCATTTTTATTAGATTAATAATTTAAAATATTTTTGTGTTTAGATTATAATTTTAAATATTAATATTTTTCATTTTTTAGATTAATAATTATAAATATATATTTTTTGTTTTTCTTAGATAAATAATTTTAAATATAAATATGTTTTTATTTTCATTAGATTAATAATTTTAAATAATATAAATGTTTTTAAATTTTATTAGATTAATAAGTTTAAATAATTAAAATATATATTGTTTATTAGATTAATAATTTTACATAATATAAATATTTTACATTTTTATGAAATATTCTTAGGAATAAAATATTATGTGTTCTTTGAAACAGTGTTCTTGCATTGTAATGATATTATACTGTTCTTCTGGCATTATATAATGAGTGACATAAAATGGTCCTAAAATGACAATAATATTGTCTATCGCCATATATTTTGGTCTAATATATCATACAACAAAAACAGACCTAAACATTTTAAGTTGTCCTATTTATTTATTTATTTATTTATTTATTTTTACTGTAAAATGTAATACTTAAAAACTACATAAAGGTAAAAAAAAACTGACAGCTGATGTACAGTTGCTGGGTTTGATCCAAGCCAAAAACTTTGTAATTCATTCTAAAGATGCAGCTGGAAAGAATCATTTGTTTGTCAATTAGCATACACTCCTCATATTATCATGCACGCTGCATGCACTTGGGGAGAACAACTCTACAGAACAATATACAGTATTTTCCGTCATATTTTTCCACACGCACTTCATATTTTTCTTGTACTGTGTCACCGTTATATTAATGATCTGTGATATTGAACCTTCTGTCTGATTTGAACCTTCTCTCTGCTGCACAGATTGTTATCAGCGGTTGGAGTTTCTTGGTGATGCAATTCTAGACTACCTCATAACCAAGCACCTTTATGAAGACCCCCGGCAGCACTCGCCTGGCGTGCTGACTGACCTGCGCTCTGCACTTGTCAACAACACCATATTCGCTTCCCTGGCTGTCAAGTATGATTACCACAAGTACTTCAAAGCTGTCTCGCCAGAACTCTTCCACGTGATCGACGATTTTGTGCAATTTCAACTGGAGAAGAATGAAATGCAAGGAATGGATTCAGAGGTGAGCTGTTATCTGTGAAAGATATTAGGCCTTGGAAATCCTCCTTTAATTTATATGCTATCGTCAGCGTAGATGGATAATATTTCATCAAGATTTAGTAGCGTGACATCCTATCACTGGCGGTCATCGTCAATCTGGTTTGTGTTTGTATTTGTTTTCATTTTTTGGGGATCGTAAAAATGCAGTTGGATTGAATTTATTTGGAAATGGTTATCTTGGCTGGGAATCTGGTCTTGTTTGACTGGAAAGCATTTTATGCCTAGGGGAAACAACTGGATACCGAAAGAGGAAAGACAAATTGAATAAAATAAGTAATGTTCTCCTTAATTACATAGCTGGATAATGTTGTCCCCGATATTGGACATTTAGGTCTTTTCAGCGTAATGCTAAAAGTAATTGATCGCAGTTCATTTTGAGAGGGAATGCCATTACAGTACTGCACAGCTGTCAGTTTACATTTTTAAGAGAAAGTTTAACAAGAAATGAAAATTTGTTCTTTAATGTACTCTACTTCAGGCAATTTAAGATGTGGGTGACTTCTTTAGTAGAACAGCACAGGAGATATTTAGCTCAAACTTTCAGAGTCAAAACAATATACAGGCAAAACTAAATTAATACCCTTGGCTCCCCGTGATACATTAAGGTCTCATGAAGAGAAATGATTGGTCTGTCCAGGAAACTGAACATTATGGTACAGCATTACTACTTTTAATCCACCGCCTCAGCAAAAGAGGATGTCTGGTTCTTTTCCTCAAGCCGGTTCTTTCAGACAGCCCACTTCTGGTTTAAGATACTGATTAGCCAGTTTCTTTATTCAGTCACCTAATAAGGATGCTAAAATTAGATTTTGTAATATTATAATAACTGTGTCAAATATTGCATTTAAAATGCATTTGAAAATATCTAAACTGATACCTCCTAAAAAAAAAGAGGTAGAAATCAAATTTGGATGACTTTAAAGAGTGACTTTTTGTGATCATTTTTAAATTCGGGAATATATGAACGCTTAGGCGCCGATCACAGCGAACACGCTTTTTGCGTTGAGAGGCGCCTTTTTTGAATAAATTACTAACAGCCGCGGGCGTTTTGCGCGCTGCTTATGCGCCCTTGCGTGCCTTACGTTTTAATCGCCTGCTGTGCCTCGCGTTTTTGCCGTTGCGCACTGTGCGCTCGCAGTTAAAACAAAGTCAACTCCGAGCAGAAAAGGCACATTACGTCAGTGATAACCTCTTGTAACACTCCAGGAATTTTCCAATGAGTATTTCAGAGACTTATAAAGGGTTAAATGTTTAAAGTATACATAGATACAAATCTTTATATAATGAAAATGCAAAACAACTAATTTACATTATTCGCAATAAAATTCACCATAAAGCCCACTACAATAAATTAACAAAAAAAAAAAAAACAATTACAGTCACAGCGGCCCAGTTCAGCACTGATATGTAGACAAACTTACAGTGGTGTTAAGTAACTAATTACAAGTACTTCAACTACATAATTGAGTAGTTTTTCTTAGAAATTGTAGATAACTAAGTATTTTTAAAAATGTGCACTTTTACTTTCGCTTGAGTACATTTGTAATGCAGTATTGGTACTTTTACTTTTTACTACTTTTTTTCTTGTCTATGAGATTTAGAAAAAGTCCTGTGATTCCTGTCCAATCAAATCACACATAGAAGGTAAATCTCATCATACTGAACTACCTCAAGACATGGGCGATTTTATAATTGCAGCAAACAGTTTGGAAGCATTAAAAGTGTATAAGTAGATGTCCAAAATCGTTACACGCATTGACCCAGAGACTGTTTAGATGCATGTCACTGATTAGATGGTGAAAGATGTTTACTGTATGATGACCGAAATGTTGTGTTTTGTTTGGAAATGAAAATCGGTTTGACATCAGGACTCAATGTCAGGCCGATGTCCAACATCCAACCTAAAATCAACCAAATATCAACGTCTAATGATGTTAGAGCTTGTGTGTGTGGACGTTATCTCTATGACGTCTATCAGATGTTGGATTTTGGTTGCCATACCTGATGAATAAACATCAGGTTTTGACGTCTAAATGATTTAAGATGTTGGATTTTGGTCACTTTCCAACACAACCTAAAATCAATCAAATATCAACGTTATTTAACATCATTATTGGTTATCAAAATAACGTTGTGCTTAGACACTAGTTAGACATTGAAATTTGATCACCTGACATCACAACCTAAATCTAACCTAATATTAACGTCTTATGACGTTGTGTGCCTGCTGGGCAATAACTAAGAGCACTACAGAATGTTGCGTTTACACACATCCACAAATTACATGTCAATGCATCAGCTTTTAACTCATTAATAATACTCATTACTCTTTAGTACTTTGAGTGATATTTACAACAGATACTTTTACTCTACTTGCACTACATTTTTGAGCAAGTAATGGTATTTTAACTTAAGTATGATTTTTCTGTACTCTTTACACCACTGCAAACTAAGTAGTGAAAAAAACATTTGAAGGCGCATGTGTGAGCTGGTCATACATTACAAGTATTTTTAGTCAGAGTGACTTTGACATAGTGGGTTTGAGATGGTTCTTCATATTAAAGATCACGTATGTAGTTAAACATGCCTAGGATTTTTTTTTTGGCAAATTAAGAAAGCACCCTTTAGTCTTCTACAGGTAGTTACCTAAACAGCCTCAGGCCAGATATTCTACCACAGAATAAGTGCTTATTAATTCTGAAAACTATGCTAATTATGATTTTATTTCAATGACTGTTATTAGTTACACAGTTTTCATTTATAATAATGAAATCATATTTATTTATTTATTAACTAAAATGTTTTTTGACCAAAAGTTTTTCCGTTTGATAAAATAACCTTGGTTACGACCAAAGTTGTTTTTTCAGCAAACCATTTTCTGCTGTTTGTTGTGTGTGATTAGTTTGAGAAATGTGAATTTGACATGGAAAAACACCATTTTCTGTCCCGAGAGAAAACACTTATTTTCTGCGAATGGGAGAAAAAAAAAAAAGAACTGGAATTGTTTTTGCTCTCTCATAGCTTCGCCGATCGGAGGAAGATGAGGAGAAGGAGGAAGACATCGAAGTCCCCAAAGCAATGGGAGACATCTTTGAATCGCTAGCTGGTGCAATTTACATGGATAGCGGGATGTCACTTGAGACAGTTTGGCAAGTGTATTATCCAATGATGAGGCCGCTCATAGGTAAGAGCCAAAGACAAACTGACGAGTAAATCACTTCTACATTTCTATTCCGTCTGATTGTGTGCCAGCTCATGTGGCGGAGACCACAAGTTCAGTCATTTTCAGACGTCGTGCCATTTTTATGCGTGATGAAATGTCAGATTGAAATGCTCTGCTTTTGTTTCTGTCTCATTTTCTAGAAAAATTCTCCGCTAATGTCCCTCGATCCCCAGTGCGTGAACTCCTGGAGATGGAGCCGGAGACGGCTAAGTTCAGGTGGGAATCTCTTTCCCTCGTACGCAAGCAAGCTCTTAACATAATCATCTGTAAAATACACTCATGGTAGCAATAATTTGAATGGGCAAAACTCGATACACCGTAAAAGTCTGTGTATCAGTGTGTGGTTCACAGCAAATATGATGTCATCTGAAATGTTATGAAGTCTTCAGTTTTTGAGTCTCTACAAACCCCTCCATGGAAATTGGAAGTTGTAGTGTAACTGTGAGAGTTTAAAGCATTCAGGCACAATAAATTGTGCCATTTCTGACTTTAATAAAGATTAATTGGTAACACTTTATAATAACTACACACTATGAACCATTTATTAAGCATTAGCAAATAGTGAATTCATTATCTGTTAAGCATTAACTCTACATTAATACGCGTTAGTAAGCAGTTTATAACTGCAGCTACAAATGCTGTATTAATTGATTTATAACCACATTTATAATGTGCTTAATAACTGTAGTTTTTTTCGTTTACTAAAACGTTTTTTTCATTACTAAATTAAGTATTACATTATTAACAAACCATTTGTGTTTAAGAGTAGTTGGTGGCTTTTAAGATAATTCAGAATGAGTTAGTAAATGATTAATTAACTATTGAAATCAATGTTTTTATATAATGTATTATTCAGGCATATAGTATTGGTTACTATGTATGTTAATAAATGCTTTATTAACTCAACTTCATGCAGTTTTGTGACCTAATCTAAAGTGAGGACTATTTATGCTTTATAAATCCCTTATAAATGACATATAAAGGCTTAGTACCAAATAAATAATAATCTTTGCAATCTAAAATTTATAACTATAAAGTTTAAACATTGCTGAATAACAGGAGTGTCAAAATACAATTCACTATTTGCTAATGCTTAATAAATGGTTCATAGTGTGTAGTTATTATAAAGTGTTACAGATAAATTTATATATAGCCATTTAAGCAATGAATGCTATGCAGGTTATTTTACATTTGATTGTTCAGTTCAGTTTCTGCATCTGAAAATGGTTTGACTCCACCACAACATCATAAAGCTGTTTCTTTCACATTTTATCTTTACTTTATTGTGCATTTCAATCTGTCTAAATTAATTAATTCTTTTCAAATAGAGCGGTTCAATCTGGTGAAATTATATTAACATTATCATATATATGAAAAACACATCACAATGTCAAAATTTTCCAATATTGTGCAGCATTAGTGTATATATTTGTAAAATAATTTAATAAATGAAAACAGCTTAGTTTTCCACATGGAAATGTTTGCTACCAGTACAACACCGTATAAATTACTCTTGATAATACCATGATTTTTGGTAGTAAAAATATACTCTCACCGGCCACTTTATTAGCTACACCTTACAAGTAGGTTGGACCATTCAGAGATGCTCTTCTGCATACCTCGGTTGTAACGAGTGGTTATTTGAGTTACTGTTGCCTTTCTGTCAGCTCAAACCAGTCTGGCTATTCTCCTCTGACCTCTGGCATCAACAAGGCATTTGCACCCACAGAACTGCCGCTCACTGGATATTTTCTCTTTTTCAGACCATTCTCTGTGAGCGCTAGAGATGGTTGTGCATGAAAATCCCAGTAGATCAGCAGTTTCTGAAATACTCAGACCAGCCTGTCTGTCACCAACAATCATACCATGATCAAAGTCACTTAAATCACCTTTCTTCCCCATTCTGATGCTCAGTTTGAACTGCAGCAGACCGTCTTAATCATGTCTACATGCCTAAATGCATTAAATTTCTGCCATGTGATAGGCTAATTAGAAATTTGAGTTAACAAGCAGTTGGACAGGTGTACCTAATAAAGTGGCCGGTGTAAATAAACGATACATTTACTGTTGTTAATAATAATGTTAAAATTACATCAATGTGTCAATAAACAGTGTTTTTAATCTGATAGTTTTTAAGAATTAAATACTTTTAAATATAAATATATATATATATT
>CAIGQZ010034910.1:4003113-4038615 GCA_903798205.1 Danio tinwini
ATTTTTTTATTTAAAATTAAATATTGTTTGCTTTCTTTCTGGCAGCCCTGCGGAACGAACTTATGATGGAAAAGTACGAGTGACGGTGGAAGTCGTGGGCAAAGGGAAGTTCAAAGGCGTGGGACGCAGCTACCGGATAGCCAAGTCCGCAGCCGCCCGCCGAGCCCTGCGCAGTCTCAAAGCCAACCAACCTCAGGTCCAAAACAACTGAGACAATGCCGATATGAACCAATCCAGTCATGGGATTTCAGCTCAATTCACACGGGGTTCATATTTCATGTTATTCTTTACGTGCGCAAACACAATCTTTTTTTCTCCCCAGCTTTGTTGGATCACGAGTGCTTTTTATGTATCGCAAGTGTTAAGAAAAAGGTCAGGTCTTCTTACACCCACACACTTTCCCTATTTTTATTAACATTAAAAAAACAAAAGATATATGCTCTGCTTCGTAGTAGTGGTTAAAATAGCTAAAGCTTATAGGTAGTATTACAGTGTACATACTTCATAACTCCAAGGTATCAACTAAGTAAGAGAACTAAAAATAAAAAAGTGACATACAAACACAAAATTCCTCAATCTGTGCACTAGTGCCAGGAAGGGCACGTGGAATAGAAAGATGGTGTTGGTATTGGAAGTGTTTTTATCTTGAGATGACTTTACTCTCAATCAAACTTGCACTTCTGTAGGGTCCGTTTTATTATTATTATTATTATTATTTTCGTCAGATCACAGCGGAATCGTTTTAGATCTATATTGTATTGAAAGTGAAAGGCCCTTGCATCCTTGAGACGGATAGGAATTTGACATTCCCGATTACTGTAATCAGCATAGTTGTGAACGGCACTTGAGGATGCATGTTCGTGTAGCCAACCGGATGGGTTGTATAGACGTCATAAAGCTACGTTATATTACAAAACAAAAAAAGAATTATGCTATTAAATGTTTATCACGACATATATATGTTGATACGTGGGTTTCAGTAATGTCTTTTGATACTGATATTGATAATATTTAGCTGACAGTCTTTATGAACATTAGATGTCTCCATAGACTGACTTAGTTTTGATATAATGACACGAACGATAAACAGGAGGACATATCACCTGGGAAAATATGCTGCAGATTTTATATTTAAAAAAAGAAAAAAACAACAACGGAAAGAGAAAAATAGCATCGGATAATTCTGTAAGACACAAAGCACCTTTACGTACGTCTTTAGGATATTTCGCTAGATGACTTCAGGCGCATCGCTTACCAAAGTCGATATTGATGCAGCGTCGTGAGGTCGCACCTGTAAAAATCGATCCCTCAACATTCACACGTTTGGAGATGTGGTAACCAGCCTTTATTTTAGCGTAAATGTGTTGTAGCCTCTTGTCTAGCCTAAATGTTTTCATATTAATAGGCATTCTTCACTTGAATACCTCAGTTAATTGCATGCATGTTTTTTTTTTTTTTTTTGGTGCTATGTTTAAGCTTGAATTTCTCATCTTTTTTGCACTGTAACTGTATTACCTCTTAATTTTATCTTTTTGAAATCTGTTGGGTTGGTTTTTCTGTTCTGTCAGCTCGCCAGGCTGTAGAAATCATTTCCCTGTTGTGTATTCTTTTGGTTTTTATGCTTGAAGGGGAAATGCTGAGGAAAAAAAAAACTGTTCTCCGCACATAAGCTTGATGCATCTCTGATGAGCTCGGATTTTCCTTCACGTGAAAACTGTTGTGTATCCTATTAAATGGGGTTGCTTGACACTTGAAAAAATCGATAGATTGCACTCTTATAAGCCATGTGTCTCATTTTTGTATCCTCTCTTTCAGTCTTACCAAGTCTAATCTGTTAATTACCAGTAAACTAATCATTGATACCCCATGTATAAGGGTGCAAATTTTAATATAAAATGTGTGAAATTGAAGTTTTACATCTTAAAGGCTACCTAACTTTCCCCCTTCCTCACTCTGTCTGTTTAGTTATTATGTTATGGACAAACTATTCCTGAAGTTACATAATCCCAGCCATTGCTACCTCAGAAGATCCTTGCGAATAGTTTGGCCTTATCATAAGATCTTGATGTGCGGATATGCCTTCTTACAAATCTGAATGGCATTGAGGCACAGTATTGCTTGGAGAAAAAAAAAACGCTTTTCAGCACCTTAACAGGGGGATAAATATATATACTCACGACTATTTGCACTAGAATACATTCCCACTGACATTAAGTTTGCATCTTTTAAATGGAGTATGCTAAAAAGAGGTGCCTTTTAACTCTGTAACATTCAAACTCTCGTCTTATGCTACTGTAGCAAGGTTTCGCATTTTGGTGCCATGCTTTATACTGGATATTGCCTTCCAATAGATGGTTTTCTGCTACTTGTAGGCAGTTTAACTGCGATTTGTCGGTCATTTCGTAACCCATTTAAAATTTGACATTGGTCCCATCTTGAGAATGAGTGCAATCTATTTCCATTTTCGCAAGAGTTGAGCGACCCTCTTTACATGATCTCAGTCGCAACCCCAGAATTGAGTATTGATAGTCATTGGAAATGAGTGGAATTCTCATATACGCTCAGCCAATGGCGTGAATTTGTGCATCAGGGTCAATGTGCGCCAGCCCTGCAATATGACACTGTTTCTGTAACCCTTAACCCTCAGACTATTGCAACTTTATTTTGTTTGTTTGTGTGTGTTTATATTTTTCTAGCTTGATGCGTACCCCCCCCCCCCCCCCCAAGCCTCTAACAGGCACACACTTATTTACCCTTCACTTTAAGCTTTCTACTCACTGTTGGTTTTGAACTTTCAGAGAATGTGAAATCACACATATGGTGCCACCGCATGGATATGAACTTTTATTTTTATTTTTTCCCGGACTTATTTTTTGCAACCTAATAATCAATGATCAATTCCCACAGAACTGATAACCCCTTAAAAAAAGGAAAGAATTGGAGTCTTTTATCATCTGTGGGAGTGTTTTGTTAAAGTGGTCCTCCATCGTATCATATGCTGCAGATAGTATTTTCCTTCATGGTGGAGAATAATTTTGTGTGTTTATTTTTTTTTTCTTTCTTTTCTTTTTAAACATGTAGCACAAATAAGCATTGCACTCGGGCGCCATACTTTACCTCATGTCAGAACGATAAAAAAAAATAAAAATAAAATACAAAACGTGTATATATGATGCCGTAACGTTTAAAGGAATAACTTGTGGTTTCGGCCTTGCTGCTGTTTGCATCGCTGGTATTGTACCAATGTATTTAAAAAAAAAAAGAAAAGAAAAAGTGATCGGAGAGATACAATGTGCCTGCAGGATATCATCAGAGAAAATACACTGTAGAAAATTTTTAGTTTTGAATCTCTACAATCTGGGGCTAAATATGTGTCCTATGTGTACATTCATGTCCTGCCTTAATGTAATTCTTTGAATATGGAATTGTAATGTAACCCGTCAAGTCTTTGGACTGGCATGATTTTAATATGTTGGGGCCGCGTCGTCCCTTTCCCCATCATCCCCTTTCTCCCATATTAGTTGGAGTATATAAATCCAGATGTATTAGTGCATGTCAGTGAAGACTTTTCCTTCTCACCAACCTGTATTTCCTTTTTAGACTAAATACATTGTATAGATCTGATAATGTCAGCCCTAGATTTATTTACAAGGGCTTTATTTCATAACAAAGTGTCATATTTGTTTTTTTAAAGACAAAAAAATTGTAATTGCTTGATTTAAAAGTCAAATGCACTCTTAGCAGCAGCAAGGTGTTTAAAGACAACATAACAGGACTGGAATGTGTGGCGAGCTCCTTTTGCGGGGGGGTATATAGGATTGTTGAGCACTAAAAGTTTTGAACGGGAATTATGGGCCACAAACTGCAGCTCAATTTCTGTATTTTTAAGGGACGTGTATTTAAATGACTCTTTCTCATTCATACTGTATCAGTGCTGCAGTGGTATGCATTCTGCACCTTATGGATCACAAAAACCTTTACAGTCTGCCCCCCCCCCCCCCTTTTTTTAAGTAATTGTAGCTGAGTATATCTACAATAAAGTTATGGTATGGTCGTTCAGTTGTGGGGTATGTGTATTCTTTGTGTCACTTTTGCTTACAACTTGTGAATACTAGGTTAGGCATCAAGAACTACTCACCATCACAATACTTGCACATTGTGGTCATAAAGGGATGAACAAGGTCTACAACAATACTCATGTAGACTGTAGCATTTTAAACAATATTCTGCCATTATTTCAAGAGTTCCCACTTAGATATGCTTAGCGTTTATAGCAGGTTTGGCATGCTGTCCTGGAAGAGAACCCTGATCTCAGAGATAAGCATATCAGGGGATCTGAGATCAGGTAGGTCTCGAGAGCTCCCCCTTAGAAAAGGGAGGAAAAGGAGGAGATGGGGTGGAAGGTGGATTCTTTCAAAACAAAGATAGAGCAGTAGGGAGAAAATGATCCATTTATAGCAAGCTTGAATCACTCTGATTGGACTATTACTGATCACAGATGAGCAGCCAGTCATGCTCAATCATATCACATGCTCCTCTCGAAATTAGTTAATGAAACTTCACTTAGGGGCACAAAGTGTGTTGAGAAAATTCCCAACATTACAGCACCAGCAGCCTGAACTGTTGATGCAAGGCAGGATGGATCTATGACTTCATGTTGTTTACACCCATTTCTGACCCTACCATCTAAATGTTGCAGTTGAAAATGAGACTTACCAGACCATAACTATTTTCCAATCTTCTATTATATTGGAGAACCCATGCAATTTGTAGTTTAGTTTTTAGCTCACTGGTGTGCTCATCTGCTGTAGCTTATCTGCTTTAAATGTTGTTAAGTTGTCCATCCAGAAATGTTCTTCTGCTGAATTCAGTTGTAACAAGTGGGTACGCCTGTTGACCTCAAACAAGTCTGATCACCTCAAACCAGTCTGGCCATTCTCCTCTAATCTCTGGCTTTAGCAATGCATTTTCAACCACAGAACTGCCAAACTGTAAAAAAAAATGCTGGGTTCCAAACAATCAATTTGTGTTAGAACAACATGAAGGAATTAAGTTACAAATTTAAGTGGATTTAACATAAAAGAATAAAGTTGTCCAGAAAAAAAAAACTTATTTCAACCCATTTTAAATAAGTAGTTTGATCAAGGAGCAAAAGTTTTAGTTTTTTTGAGTGTGCGCTCACAGGATTCTTTGTATTTTTCACCATTCTCTGTAATTCCTAGAGATGCTTGCATGTGAAAATCCCAGTAGATCAGCACTTTCGTACATACTTAGACTGGGCCATTTTAGACCATGAACCATGCTATATCAAAGGCTATAGATTACACAAGACATGCCAGTCATACAGTTTTGAATGGGCGAAAATGTAACCATCAATATGGCCACTCTAGTGCAAGAAGCCCTATCTTCTGGTAAATGAGCCAGTCATCAGTCGCTAGTAGACTGCCGATTCTTCAGGGGAAGGTCTTGGTCCAGATGTGTGTTTTTACGATAGTTTCTACAGCTTCATTGTTATGAACAAACTCGGGGTCAACAAACTGAAATCTCAGTAAACACTTGCCTCAAGCTGTGGTCACACTGGACTTTTCACCCAATAGACTTCCATTCATACACATACGAATGCGTCAGACTGGAAACGCAAGCTCGTGCGACAAGTTTGGCAGTTCAAAGTTCAAGATTGGTGAACTCTGACCTGCAAAATCGCATCACGTGACTGCTTGAGACCAATCAAAGATCAAAACATGACCTCTCTGGACAGAAATTAAAAATATTGACCAATCGCTCACTTTTTTTTTTTATGTCCAATCATCTTGTTTAATCCCCCACCCCTTTTCACAGCACCATACGACTTTAGTGTGACTGCGGCATTGCAAACAAAAAAGACATATCTACATAAAACTTGAAATCTTGGCTTTTAAACAAACCAATTACACTTGAAAACAAATGTTCTTTGTTGTTTTCTGTATGAAACCTCATGAATTCCTGCTTTCAAATGCAAATGACATAATGACAGCGCATCCACTTGAATGTCCACAAACTTGTAAACACAGAAGTAGCTGTCATTTTGGGAAGAGATTTGCCATCAGAAATAGGGTGGCCAAAAAGCATGTTGTTTGGATACAAAATTTAAGACACAGATGAAGTTAAATTCCATTGGTAATTCCAAATATGAAATTTGATCGTAAGCCAGGCAAACCATTTTGGAGGATTTGATGTTTTCCCTTTTCAAAGAGATTGCATGCCCACTTGCCTAAAGGAACTTTTGCCACATTCAGTGTCACTGAAATCACCTTGCTGCTTTATTCTTGGTTTGATCTTCTGGACCACATCTACATGCCAGATGCATTGAGTTACAGCCATGTAATTGGCTGATATACACTTGCATTAACAAGCAGTTGAACGGGTGTACCTAATAAAATGGCCAGTGAGTATATGCATTTCCAGATCCCGACTGTAAAGGAGAAATTATGTATTAGATAGTTTTATGAGCTGCACGGCTGTGGCTACTAATACTGTGTGAAAAGCCCGGTCATAGGCCACAGTGTAAGCGTTGGCTTCGTCGTTCAAGTGCATACTGATGACCTCAGTATTTTCCTAACCCAAGCAGTGCTCCTGCCTCCTGTTTACGAGTGTTCGGAGGCCGCTCCAGTTTAGATGGACTCAGCAACCATGACCGATGTTTTAATCACATTTGCACTTATGTAATAGATGAAGTAGGTATGAACTGTGTTTGCGAGTATACCTTTTCACTCTCAACGGGCCTTTTTATGGTCTTGTTGTATCCATTTCGCCACTTACACATTTTGTATGGCTGCATTGATGTTTGCCAAGAAGTAAAAAAATAGCTAGTTGGAACGTTGACTCTTGGTAGGTGAAAAATGACCTCACATCAGCTGTGCAAGCATTGGAGCATATATTCTGATAGGAGAGTTTTGCCATGGTGTAATTAAAATGTGTATTCGAAAGAGACACACTGTACACTCAGCAGTATTTAATGAATTATGATTGCTAATGTTTGTTGATTTGGGACGGTTTGAGGCTTATAATGCCAGCATGATGCTCAGAGTGTTCTTACCATAAGGTCCAGACCACCGTGAAAATCTGAAATGGTTTCAGATTCTCAAAAAAGGTATTGAAAATAAACAAAGAAAATAAAAACCTATTAATATAAATGACAAATATGTAAAATAGTGTATTTAATATTGTGTCTAAACAGATAATATTAATCACCAATACTATTAAAAGCTTGTGTTGAAAGAGACACATGCAGACAGAAAAATTCATAAATCAGGCACCTCAAACCATTTCATATGTAATATTTTAAGTGTATTTAATTGTGAATTTAGTAAAAATCTAAATGTACAGCTTTCAAAATAGTTCCATAAAAAAAAAACTATTACAGAAAAGTATTTTCTTACACTAAAAAAATGCTAGGTTCCACAATCGATGCTTGTTAGGAAAACATGAATTATGTTAAAGAGCCCCTATTATGGGTTGTTGAAAATGACCTTCTGTGCAGTGTGTAACAGCTCTAAGTGAAGTGAAATATCCAGCTAAGGCTTAAATCTGAAAGTGTGCCGTGTTTAAAACTATTGATTCATCTATAAAAGAGTCGACTCAGAGTGGTTAAAATGAATCGTTGGGGTAACGAATCTTTAGTCGTGTCAGTGTGACGTCAATATAGAACTCAAGCCTCACCCAGTTGTTGTGTGTGCAGACCCGGGAAAATTGAAACCCTGCCCACAAACACTGTAGCAGATCCCGGCTGAATCATGTCGTGAAGACGTTGTGCTCTGAAGTGTGAGAGAAAGTTAGTGTTATTTTCCCTACCCAAACATGTGATGAGGCTGTGAAGAGTCAGTGGTTGAAGTTTATTTTTGCAAAAATACCTCAGCATTATAGCCCCAGCCTTGTGCTGTGTTCCAGTCATTTTTCTGACAAGTGCTTCAGCAATCTACACGCTTACAACAGTGCATTTGTCGGCCGTTGTTAAAGGAAGGGTCATAAAAGGCTATGTGTATGGGACTTTCTCAGAGCTTGACAGGAACTTTATCAGCTCACAGTTCATGGATCAGTTCCTTCCTCTATTTTACAAGTGTAAGTAATTTAAGTGGGATTGAAATGGTTGCCTCCTTGTTTTCTCTATAGCGTGCAAATTATGTATGTAATTGTGTTTTCTTGTAAACACTCCACACGGCTTGTACTGTACCTGCTTAACTTTTTATATTTTCATATTGTGTCTAAAACCATGTTAAAAACGTGCCGCTTGCCGCTTTGTTTATTGATTTAAATGCATTTGTTAGCTTGCGATCCATGCCATTTGTCGTTGCTATGACTACCGTCATTTGTTACTACACATGTGCGGCGCACAAGTTTCAAAATAGTTCAGCTTTTGCCACAGTGTGGATTAATGAATGTGTGTCACTGTTTTTACTTATAATTAAGAATAGAGCAATATGCTGGTGCTTAACTGCATTGCTTTAATGCACTCCAGCATCGGGCTCACATACACTCTGCACTGACTAATTCAAATTTGTTGATTAAGCCGGGGTGGGCATTTCTCTCTGTCTCACACTGAACCAGTTTGCCAATCGCAATAGACTGGGTCATCGGACCAATCAGCGCAAATTAGCATCACGCTAGGGAGGGGTTTGGGAACAAATGAATCGCTGAATGAATCTAGGAGTCACTGGAATAATAATTAGGTCAAAATTAATGCATATTATTAGACAATGAAAGTGTTTTTGACCTTACATGCATGTCAGCCTGTTGTTGGAGACCCCCAAAACCAAAATATGACCTTTTTAAATGCAAAATAGGAGCTCTTTAGCTTATTAGTTTTTACAAATTTACACATGAACATAAAACAATTAAGTAGTCTCAAGAAAAAACTCAGAAATTGTGTTGCTTCAGCTCGTTTTAAACAAGCAGTTTGAACAAACAGCAAACGTCATTTTAGGGGACTTTACGACAATAAGAGATAAAGCCTTCAAACTGACATCATCAGAATAGGAATGCTATTATAAAGCTGAAGCAGTTTTTTAAAATTTGTTTTAAGATTACCAAGACAATTATTTCTGTGAATTAACTTTTGTGTAAATTGTGGACCTTAAGAATAGCAATATGAGCTAGCATGACAACCTTT
Source organism: Danio tinwini (assembly GCA_903798205.1). Taxonomy (NCBI): domain Eukaryota; kingdom Metazoa; phylum Chordata; class Actinopteri; order Cypriniformes; family Danionidae; genus Danio; species Danio tinwini. Next base: position 4,012,259 of record CAIGQZ010034910.1, read on the forward strand.
TATCGTTACAGTTTGTAAGATGTCTTCATTTTTGTATTGCTGTATCTTTGCTGTTGAAATGATCCTAGCTGGAAACTCAAATCTTAAAATCAACAACCATTGCTCTAAAAAAAAACTTTTAGTGTCTTTCAATATTATGAAAAAGTGCTGTTATTTTTTATTCTTCAGAGATTCATCCATATGGGTGTACATATGCATGTTATTTAACAAAATGATGTCTGAAGATTCAGTGATATGGGTGTTTTTTTTTACACAAATATTACTTTAGTTAACATAACCATGTCCAAAATAACCCAATCACAATGTTTATCACTTTAACTACCCCCCAAGAAAAAAAAATGTTTGGATTGCATTTCTTAACGCCTAATGTCACTAGTTAACACACTTAATGCATTTTTTCAACACATCCCATAATTCCCAAAATATCAGCCACTACCAAATGGTAGATATGTCAGTTTGTGGTGAAAGTACCGGACTTATACTATGAAAAATCTGAAAATATGAAGTGTAAGTCCAATTAATTGAAAAAAAAGAATCAAAATTAAAAACATTTTTGAATAATAAATCACCTTTTTTTAAGTATGCCATAAAATATGTCAGATTCTCATATAAAATGCTTTCTTGTTTTTTTCACAATAAAACCAAATCAAGTGTAGTAGTGCAACAGACATTTTTTGGGGTTAACTAACAATGCTGTGTGTGTAAGCCATTATTTAAAACAGTCATTCTTTAAATGACTTTAACATTCATTTTTTAAAACAGTAAAAATATGGTCAACCATTTGGTAAAGGGGCAGTCAAAGGGTTAAATAGCTAAAAATGACCCAATTCATAATGTTTACATAGTTAAACATGTTTTAAAAATAGGGTCATGATACACTTAATACAAAGTTTTGTTTACATCTTTTAGAAAACTTTGTCTTTGGTAAGAATTTTTTTTTTCATGCAATTTGACATACTTTTTTTTTTTTGCAGTGCATTGTGGTCTGCATCCTGATTAGCGCATTGTGTTCTGTGTCCTGACTGGCAGTAGACTATTGTCTATCAATCCCCTTTGTGCCGTATCTCCTGTACAGTACAGAATGCGTTCAGCGTGCCAAATTTACAAAAATCTTTGATCGACAGTAGTGCGACTCTGAGATGCCGTACTGTATGTTTGTGAGTTTTCTCCTCACAATGTCAACAAAATGTTCTTCACCGTCAATGTGAAATGTTCTTCACCTGCGGTAGCACCTAAAAGGTAGAGGAAGATCCTGACTGTTGCACAAAACGTTGAACTTCTGGACATGCTAAAGAAAGGTCGAAGTTACGAGGCTGTAGGGCGCCATTATGCAATAAATAAATGAAGATCAAATGGTTTTGATCTTTGGTTTCATTCTATAATTCTGGACTTTTTTATGAAGATTTAAACTTTGAGAGTGTTGAAACAAGAGCGAAAAGTGTGAAAATGTTAATGTCTGTCTGAGAAAAGTGTAAAAAGTGGGTATGGAGGGGTCTTAAAACATTATAATAATTGTAAAAAATAAAGCTGACTATTTCGCCTATTGCAGGTTATTTTTGCGGATTATTTCCGCGATTAACGAGGGACCACTGTAGTTATATCATCCACCAGCAGGGGCTAACCTGCCAAACCTTGACCTTTTGATCCAAACAATGGAGGTCATAAATATTTCTTCATTCTAGCAATTAGATTTTGTGTCCTTGAAATGTCCATCCTAGTCTTTAAGGCTCTGTTCTCAACTTAATCTTGTGACAGAGAGACTTGATTAAACTGCTTTACGTCATTCTAAAACCAAAAAAATGTTCTCAAAGCGATTTTATCTTAGACTACAGCACTCCTGATGAAGTGCTTGAGCAGATCACCTGGGAAACTCTAAGAGGGAAAAGTTGAACAAGCCTTTGTTCGTCAGAATACAGATAAAGGAGGAAAAGAAATATCTCTAGCTGTTGAAAAGACATACGTATGCTTTTCTGGGTCATATATATATATGTAGGTGGAATGCAAATGGCGTCTAGTGCGCTGAAGCGGGATCAGGCGGGGCTGATATGCTGAGTGTGGGAATGAGCGGCTAATGGTGACTTATTACCTGTGTTGACAATGTGCAGGCTTGTGCTGTGTCATTTGAACCATTTATTCTCCGCCCTATAAAAACAAAGAGATGACGAATAAATATGCAGAGGGGGCTCATTGTTTTCCGCTTGCTTGGTTGCCAAAACTTTTTACTGACCTTTCGAACGCAGGTCCCAAACCAGCGCTAAACCGTCTGTCACTCAGCGCGCGAGTCGTCCTTTCGACCTTAGCATCTTGCTTTTCTCTCTTTCAAGCTCCAGAAGCAGGCGACAATCGAAATCGAGCATATAGCAAGGCATTCCGGTCAGCGCGGTCATTTGTTTTCCTCTTTTGTGTATGAGGATTACAGTGCGCTGCAGTCAGGCCTTTACAATGCGCAGAACTCCTACGGGTTATTAATGCAGTGGTTTACTGATGGCCCTTCAGCTTCGGGAGCGGGCCTGCGCTTCCTCATGTGTAATTAGATCCAGCTCTCTGCACCCTGACTTAAGGGCAGGCCGTGGAATAACCCCGGCATCGGGAGAGATAAGGATCGCACGCGCTTCCACATATACGGCCCCAAATCAGCAATCACATTTAGCATCACTCTATCAGTCAAATCTCCTTTTCCTCATCGGGCTGTGTTTTTTTTTTTTTGTTTAGTTTTTTTGGTGATGGAGTGCTCTTTCTAAGAATTGCTAGGTGGGCGCTGTGTTCCGCAGAGTTGCTTTGCATCATCGGTTTGAGCGTCTACGTTTATGTGTTTAGCAGATGCTGAGATCTGGAGGGACTTGTAAATGAGGGATACTACAACAAAATTGTGATTCAACCAAGGGAGAGTGTAAGATATAAAGAATAAGACATTAGAATTATGTTTAAACAGTATACTAAATTGTTTTTGGAAAAGTTGGCCTGCTTTGTATTTTACGTAGAGATATTATCATTGTCAAAATGATCCGTGGTACCGGGGAAATGGCTAAAATGTTGTGCCTTTTGCACATTTGAGTTACTGTGCGTTCACACAGAAAGTGGTGAGAGCATCGAAGGTCGCCCTGGCCACCCTGGCGACAACGCTGTCTGCCTTCAGCTCCGGCGGTGAGAGCGTCAAAATTCGCTATATTGATCTCGTATTTCAAGGGGCATTTGCAGCATATATCAGTTACATTCCCAAATAAAACATGCTTTCTAGCGTGAAAACGTTGCACACCATTTATCAAACTCATTTAACTATGATCAAGTTGCATATGTTGTGACTTTGCTCCACTTAATTATCCATTGTGTCCTTATATCTGAAATATTCTGAAGCAGCAATACTGTTTTGTATTGTCGCATGAGATTCCTGCTTTTTTTAAAGAAAAAAATATATAACAATAATGCACATCAGTAACTCGCCAGTAACTTTTTTAATGTATGTTCCTGTAAGAAAACATTGCAAATAATTGGAAATCCGGTGACAGCAATAATCAAACCCTTGGGAACAACTGTGGTCGGAACCAAAGTACACAGTGACTGCATTCTCTGCACTCCTCTCAAGCTGTGGACTACTACATTCCGATTGTTTGCCGCCAAACCGCGTTATAGCTCATTACCATAAAGTTGAAATTTAAATTGAATGACTTCCAGCTACTTTGACGCTCTCGCCGCTTTCAGTGTGAACGTCAGTTAAAGTCCATGTGAAATCAAAATGTACAAGTTTTTTTTGCTAGCTGTAGTGATAATTTACAGTTTGAACTGTCAGATGAAGAAGAGCCGGAGTCAGAGATTCAGGGCACACTCACACTATGCTATTCGAACCGTGCCCAGTCGTGTTTCCTGGTTCGTTTGAGAAGTGTGAGTGCTCTGAATCGGGCTCAGGCACAGTTTAGTTAGCTGGCCCTGGCCTGGTTGGAAGAGGTGTGCCAGAGCACGGTTCACTTGGGTTTTGGCGAGGTACGCTTTTAGGTAAGCTTGTAGTTGGTGCCTGAGCCCAAAACTGAAGACGAGACGTGACTTTTAAGTGACTGTTTCATATGGATTTATTAATCATTCTTACTGTTCAATGAATGCAAACTGTCGTCGTTTATTAAAGACACAAACCCTTCACTGCACGACAGCTGCACCTTCATCAAATCTCCTAATATGTGCAGCACAAGGACTTTTATGATTATTTATGAGTGTCCAAAGTGACTGATCTGTTCGGCGAAATATTAATACTGTGTGTCACTGCACATCAAATGACTCAAATGATATAACTAAAGCAATCTCCACTGTGCTGAGCGAGAGCGCTTCTGTTACTGAACAGCGCATCATCGACTAAGGTAAGCATGCTTCGGCTCGGATGCAATGTGAGTGCAGGCCATCGGGGCAGAGGGGGGGGGACAAGCGTGCTTTGGCACGGTTCAAGGTAACTGTACATAGTGTGAGTACGCCCTCAAATAAATAAAGTTAAATGAAGATTTGGTTTACTGAAGTTTGCGGTTTCATCAGCAGAAGCCCGCTTCAACACTCGCAATGAGATCCTAGGCCACTCTGCTTACAATCACAGAACAACAACAATTATATTCTCGCATAACGTCATTAATTGTGCCATACCTAAATGTGTTTTAACCAGATTGGATACTTAGAGACTTTGAAAATTTGGGTGCATGTGTACGATATCTCAATATTTCAAGCATACAAACATCAGACATCCACTAGGCTGTTTAGAGCTGACCCCAGACCTGTGAAAGGATCTACAATCGAATAGAACACACACACACACACACACACACACACAAAGTACAATCTGTTGCTTAACCTAGGTTGAGTGTACTTTCATTCGTCTTTATCGAAACTAGTTAAAAACCCGTATAATCTACATTCAGGCTTTTATATTTTCACTACATAAAGTCAATCTTAAATAAAAAGGAAAATCACTTTAAACAGAATTAACACATAATAATAATAATAATATCAAAATCACTTTAGACAGTATTAACACATAGCAATGCAAATGGGAAAACAGTTGTTTTCAATCATCAAGCCCTTCAGTTCCACTCATGAGGTCTCCATTACCTTTGACCTGATTTGGTGGCTCCTGAAAATATAATTACTAAGAGACAGGCAAATGCACTGAACATTGTTATATTAAGCAATGTGTTAACTTTATTTGTTAGTCAAAATAATTTCAAGATTAAATATTGATTTAAAAAATCATATTAATAAAGCAATGAGAAAAAGTATAATGAGAAAAGGATAAACGTTGATCCTTTCTGGGATGGATTTGAAGACTGAAATCCGACCTCATCATAGCGCACATTGTTATTCTTTAAGCGAACAATTAATCTGTGCTAGTTCATTTGCTGGAAAAAAAAAGTTTTTTTTTGGTAATCTTCATTCAAAGGCTGATCATTTTCTTCTACGTTTAGAAGGGTGGTCGTTGATAGGTTTTATAGTTTATAAATATTATAATCATATTCTTAACCACTCTCCTTGTACCATTAGTTTGCTATGAGGGAATGATATGCAAAAAAAAAAAGCCCTGCTCACTACTAAATGTTCCGTTTTGTTTGGAAGTACATCAATTTCTGGTTCACGCAGACTTTAAGGTCTATGCACACTAATCATGACTATAAAGATGGCGATAAATATAGTTTTAGAATCGTTTTGAAAGTAAAACAACAGCAGAGTTGGGACCCAAACTATGCAGATAAAGATTTAGAAAAACAATATAATTGGGATCACTTAAAGAATGCTTTTGTTCTCAGCTAATAAGCGATAAAACACTGACAGCCAGTCAGAATTCACTGAAAGATAAAGGGCTCACTCACTTAATTTAAATCTATAGATGACATTGTGGAGAAGCACTGCTTGATGTTAAGCCCTTTTTTCAAACATTATTTAAAGGTAATGTCTATCTAGAAAACAGTCATTCATTCATTTTCTTTTTCGGCTTAGTCCCTTTATTAATCAGGGGTCTCCACATCGGAATGAATCGCCAACGTATCTAGCATATGTTTTACACAGTGAATGTTTACTGTAAAATAACAGACATTAAATTACAGAAATTTCCTTCCTTCAAATTTTAAATTTCTGGTAAATTTCTGTAATTCAACCTCTGTTATTTTACAGTAAATTTCTGTAATTTAACTGCCGTTATTTAACTTTTTTTCCGGCACTCCAGCTGCCAGAAATAAACCGTAAAATTACGGATTTTATTTTACAGTGTATTAAAATGTTGCCCATAAAATCCTAACAATGTTTTTTTTTCTTCCTTTTTTTAAGAACTTGCTTTAAACTTCGTCTATTCTTGTAAACATGCAATTTTTTTTTAAAATATGCTTATTTCACTGTTACCTAAATCATGTACTGTATACACAATTTATATTTTCTACAGTGTTAAAATATAGCTTTCAAACATTTTGAATATTTTTGAAGATCATGAAAAACACTTGCAAAATTTCTAGTATTTCAGCTGACGTTGCAAATTGTTTTGAGGTCTAGAGATTCCCTGCTCTAATGCTGTCTCGTTACTCTTAATGCAGCTCATTAGTAGGGTAAACAGCGAGGGTCCGGGGCCCCTTTAAAGCATATGCATGTCTGTGTGCTGCATTTGAAAGCTCTGTCTCACGGGAGGATTATCTCTCAGGGGCTCAGGTGTTAATGAAGTGTCAGAATAAACACACTCTTAATCCCCACTATCTTTTGACTTGTACAATTAGGAAGTCAGTTGTTAGCTGGCTAATACGCCACCGCAACCATTGTCTCCCTATTTAGGATGATTTGGCTCATGCTAATTGCTTCATCTCATTATGCATGGAGAGCTTTGTATGAGCTTTCCAACGGGAGCGTCTCCATGCTCTGTTAACACTGCCGGTTTTGTTTAGGAACATCATGGATGTGTAATACAAGCGGAGATGCATTTGCATTGCTATTAATAGATTGCATGTTTAGTTTGTCCTCTTTTTGCTTTAGTAGTGGCAAAAGGAAAGCTGCAGGAACTCCATATGTATAGGATTTGAGATGGAAGCAAAAAGATATTACTTTCTAGCATTGTATTATGTTCAGTGAACCCATTTTTCTGTTCTAAATATAAAATCAGTTTGATTTTGTGACACTAAGTCATGGACATTGCTAGGCCTATTCTAGGGGGACTGTAGCACCCCAATATTTCTACTCAGCCCCCCTAAAACTTTTGCAATTAGCTCATAAACTGTAGACTAAATTTAATCTAATCTAAATAAGACCTCAATCCCCTTTAAATTTAATATGATAACAGTGGCAGAATTCGGTTCCATTCTGTCTTTTGTTTTTTTTTTGATCAGAAAACCACAGCTGTGCAGAGCGAGAACAATGTGTGTTTATCAATGAATTGTTATAACATCTACTTATTTGCAGTTCTTTGCTATAGATAGACTTGTATCACTTGTACCCCAATGTCATGGAGGAGCAATTGGGCTTCCTCTGTGTTTACCTTATAATCACAGCTGTTTCCTCCAGTGAAAAATGTAACTCTTAACCCACATTGAGTTGTTGTTTTTTATTTTAAAATGAACTACCAATATAAAACACATTACAGCATATGTAGCATGAACTATACCATATTGTCTTGCACAGAAAGGATTAAACACAGTGACATACATACACACACACACACACACATACATATATATATATATATACACACACACATACACACACACATCCTAAAATCGCCCCTGCACTGGGTAAATATTGTATGTTTTTTTTTAAATAATGTTAATAATAGTAATGTTTAATATTTTAAATAATATTAAATATTTTAATAATAATAATAATATTTTAATAATTGTATGTTTAAATAAGTCATGTTAATAAAGACTTTTTCACCAAATTTTTGAGTGAATTGGACTGATGTTTTTTGTATAAAATCAGTTAACTTGTATATATTTTGTGTCCATATTCATTTTATTTCTGAACAAAACCTGTTATTTCACTTTGAAGACATTAAAAATAACTTATTCATTATTATATATGTAAAATTACAGAGCCTACACACAGGAGTCTAAGACAAAATGCTCATTTTAGAAGAAAATATCAGATGGCATTTAGAGGTTTTTGCATCTTCATATATGTAACGCAATACCAATGACCAGCTGCCATTGCTAAATGGCTATATATTTTTTTACTTTTTCCAGACTTTTAGATAAATAAAAAAGTACTTTACTGCTTTACCTAAGTATTATACACAAACCCTAAGTGCTTACAAAATCTCAAACTACTTACTACTACATTTGAATTTACTTCATGCCTGTTAGAAAAGTATATTCTATTTAGTATAATTATGATTAGTATGAATGGATATGTCATTATCACATGACCTTCTCACATCAGAATGGCAGTCTGCAATTTGTTAAAAACTCTCTGTATATATACTGTAAAAACTACAGGGTTTCCTTCATGTTGACCCAACACAAATCGATGAAGTCAATGTAATCGTTTTTGCAAATTTAAGTGGATTAAGCATAAAACAATTGAGTTGTCCGTCTAAAAAATGTAAGAATTGTGTTGGTTCAACTCATATTAAATAAGTAGTTTGAACAAGTCATTTTTTGAGTGAAGTTGAAGTCAAAATGCTGTTTAAAGAAGAGAAAGAATGTTTATGTACATATATGTAATATTTCTAGGGCTTATAATATAGATTAATAATAATAATTTTATTCCAGCCCCAAAAAAAAATCACTTGGGAAAAATTTTAAAAAAGAATCAAAATTTCACAGGATGGCAAATAATTTTGACTTATATATTGACACGTATACTATATGTATGTATGCATGTATGTATATTTGTATGTATGTGTGTGTCTCTCTGCTTCCACTCAGCTTTAAGTGTTAGATTTCCAACATGGTCACAGACTTTTGGATCCCACTGCGTATGTGTACATCGGGCCATTACGATTTATAGATGATGACCAATATATAGGTTAATGTTTCGATAAATCGCTGCTTGTGTTTTCCATTTGGACAAAATCATCGAATAAACACATAACCGAAATGCACAAGAGGGGGGTAAATGCAGCGAGACAGCTATTTTTCATCATCAGCTCGAACGTAATTTCACCATCCTATTAATCTGCAGCAAAGACGTGTTTTTTGCCAACACATTAGAACAACAATGCAGGTGGGCATACGTGTAATCTCTCGTTTTGCTGTTCTTAAATGCCGGCCAGAAATGGAATATGAATATTTCTGAAAGCAAATCCCCAAAGAGCCCAGGTTATAATGTCCCCAGTTAGCAGTAATGAGAGCAGGATGAAAGCCATGATCAGATGGTAATTACTGTACGCAGCTCCTCTGATGAGCCACTGCGTATGTTTGATTTGTCATCATCACCTGTCGTCAGTTCAGACAATCTTGCCTCCTTCTCCTCTTCGCTCCTGGCCTCGCACCCATTTTCTCCTCTCATGAACCACAAAAGCAATCTGGGGAATATTGAAATGAAGTCTGAGCGGGGGGCTTGCGAACAGCATGACACCTCGGGCTGGTGAGATGCAGAAATAATTAACAGAATCATTTGGGTCCCAGGGCCTATTTCCATTTGCAATAACAGTGTTTTAGTCTTGAGTGGTGTCTGTAAATTGCCCCCACTGTTTGCAGAGGAGAGTAATGAGAGTTTAGTCTAACGGTCATGTTCCCCTCGTTTAGCTCGAATGAGAAATGTCATCCAGCTGAAATGCAATCAGGGGGCCGTCAGAATGGCATGTGCCAGTCCAGAAAGCAGCTGTTGGAGGAAGACCAACTTTTTGGATTTTTAGCCGATGTGATGATAGCCTATGTAAAATATTATTTGCTATTTATGTGCATGATGATAAAGATCTTTGTATTTCTCATTATGCATTCAAAATATCTATACTATACAGGCTTGTAGCCAGCTTGGTGAAAGGGGTGTTTCTTTTCTTTTTTTTCTCAAAAAGTGGACTTTTTGCAGTTATTCGACTCTTCTATTTAAGTTTCTATTTCTATTTAAGTTATTTTATTTCTATTTAAATACTGCGTTTTAGTGACATTAAGCACTATTTTTTTTCCTAAATTAGTTTGTCAGATGGTCACACTTTTTGATGCACCAAAAACATTTTCTAAAAATTTGGAATAAAGAAATTCTGAAAAATAAACATATCCAGAGATGGCAAAAGTACAATCCTTTACTCAAGTAGAAGTACAGATACTCATGTTTAAATCGACTCTGGTAAAAGTTGAAGTACTGATTACACCTTTGTACTAAAGTAAAAGTAAAAAAAAGTACAGCCTCAAAAATGTACAAAAGTAAAAAGTACCCATTACTACTACATATTTTAGTTTTACTAGGTAGGTAAATATCCAGTTTACCCCATGTATCATCATCCTGACGCAAACTCACAGCGTTCGCCATGTACTTTTGTGGCTGTTAGATCAAAAACAACACCATTCATGTTCATACAAATAATGTCTTGCATGTTACACTGACTACTCTCCAAAATATATTACAATTTTGAAAATTTTATATTTGCATTTTTTTTTATTAAATATATATAAAAAAAATATTTTGCTAAAATAAATACTTATCGTATTTGACTGCAAACTATTAATTTAGCAGCTGTTTTACATGTTATTTTAGTGTTTTTTTCCAGGGTATTGTGGATATTTTATTTTATGCATAAACATTAATTCTGTTAATACATTTATTCTATGCTAAAAGCTACATAAACAGACATGACTACAACCTAAAAAACATGTGCATGATCTTTTATTCACGTGATAAATTCAGGATCTTTTGCATTATATTTTTATTCATGAATTACCCAGTAAAATTACTTTTGTTGTTGTAAAACATTTGTTAAAATTGAAGTTTGAAGATTAATATGCCTACATGTAAAATCATATAGTCAATAAAAAAATCTATACAACAAAAACCTGTTAAACAGCATAAATTTTGTATTAGGAAATATGAACTCATCGAAAATGAAGGAAATAAATGGCAATGCATAAAGTTTTTAATAAGTATTTGATTGTTTTATTACTAAAATGTACAAATCTTTAGATTGGTTTTAGATTGAAAGACCAGAGAAATCCTGTGCAGTATTATTGGAAGTGGACAAAAGACCTTTTTAACCTAAGCACTTAACTTAAAACTTAAGCATTTGTAGGCATATTTTTGAACTAGATTGTGTCTCTCTTGCTTACCTGTGATCTGATTGAGCAAAATCTGTCTTATCACCGTGTAAACAGGGCAGCATCAGTCATGTTAAATTCGCCGTCTCCCTCTGTCTCATCTGCGTAGTCATCTTTGCCTTTCTCATAGTAATCTTCATAAACTAACCTACATACAGTGCGTGATAGCCTTGGTTGAAAAAGCACCGCACAGCAACACGCAGGCGCGCAATGACGAAAATAGACTGACTGCATCAAAATGGTGTGACAAGAAATAATATAGATCGCGCCACCAAACACATGAAAATGTAAAGAGTAGAAAGTACAGATATTTGTGCAAAAATGTATGAAGTACAAGTAAAAAGTTGTCAAAAAATAAATAGTTGAGTAAAGTACTGATACCAAAAAAATCTTCTTAATTACAGTAACGAAGTATTTGTACTTCGTTACTTCTCATCTCTGCATATATCATTACATATATACATTACATATATCACAAGGGCGTAAAAAATAGGAATCTGTTCAAGTTTTAAATTAAAAACTGTGGCCTATTGTCAGTTATAAGGCAAATAACAAACTGGCCAGCACTTTCCTGTCAGAATTTGGGCATTTGAATGATAAAAAAGTAATACTAATGATAAAAACATAGAGCGTCACGATTTTTATAGCCTGTAAAATTTGTTATCCATGAATTTGAAAATTCATGGATAACAACCACAGCCTAATAAATATTCTAAGGCCCAATCCCAATTCTATTTTTGTACCCCTACCCCTTTCCCTTGGCCCTTACAACCGAGGGTTAAGGGGAAAGGCTTCAAAACTTACCCTAAGAATTGGGACAGCACTTCAACACCTGCACACGTCATCATATGTCATCGTGATCTCTTGCCTCATATGAGATCAGACGATCGCGACTGCTGTAGTTATTCCAGTTGTGTTATTTTTTGGTGTTTATCTTTAGGAAATCACTGAAGGCATATATTATGTTATCATAATGATCTAATGTGGCAATAAGATCGTAACTTAACTGTATATTTACACAGTGGCCATATTCATTTATGTAAACACACGAAAACAACATTAACATTATAGCAGACACTGTAAAATGCTCATTTTCAGCCACTTGACTGCTCTGACAGGATGTTCGAGTGTCAGAATGTTGTGGGACTGCTGTACAGGAGTTATTATTAGGAATTATAATCGCAAAATTTAGCGGTTTTTTTTTTTAAAGCATGACGGTGAAACACGAACGCGGTTATGAATATATATTAACATATGTTTGTTTGTCATAAAAATTCGTAATAATGACAAAAAATACTAATTTGTGGATCTCCTTACTTCCGGGTTCAGCACTACTGCCTTTGTGGCAGGTGTATTCTGGGAAATTTTCTTTACCCCTCCGTTTTGAGTGTGGTACTGAAAAGCCCTTTGCCTTCAAGCTAAAGAGAATTGGGACACCACTACCCCTTGACGTGAACGCACCTAAGTAACTTTAATATGGGCCACCTTTGGTGCTTCACAACATTTTATTGGTCATTTCTTTCTTTTAAGATTAAGATTCTAAGATTCAGAATAAAAGTTACTTGTAAAATCTTTTCTCTATTTAACAGCAATACAGTGAAAGTTGACTTTACTTGCATTAGATCCGCTTGGTCTTAAAGCCTTTTTCGATGGCTAATTTTGATAATTTATGATGACAAAACAGTCAAAATAGGACAAATGAGCTCATGTATGGGACAAATACTGGACCTTTGTCAGTAGGGGGATGGGTCTTTCGAACCACCCGATTCCCCCCTAGCTATGGGCCTGCTATATTATAGAATACTATTTCACCAGCATGTTTTTACTTTGGTAGTACTGTATTTTTATTTTTTGTGGATATCATTTCTTATTTTGTGTTTGTATTTTGTAGTGTGTTTAATAAATGGTTGTCTATTACAATAATTGTAAAAAAAAAAAAATCAGAAGAATAAATAAATGTTTATAAATGCATATATTTATGTGCATCTACGAACAACTCACAAATGTGTGCTAGACATATGGATGAGGAGATAATATAAAAATAGACTTTTGACACAGATATAGCTAGATACAAACAAATAAACTTTAAAACAATATACATTTATTTTAAAATATTTCTTTAAATCTTGTCTCTAAATCTATAATTGCAAAAAAAATTATAAAAAATGAAAACATTGTGAATTAATGTAAGTAATGATTTGGGTTTGAATGAATGAATGTATATTTTAAAATGAATACCGGAATTGATTATGAGAGTTAAGCTGTGTGGTTAATCTGGACAAAATAAATGAATAAGAACAGTTTATAGCCCCTTTCACACATACAGACCAGAAGGGATCATGTGTGAACAGGCCTTTTTTGAAAATACTGGTGAATTCGTTCTGGCAATTTTCCAGAAAGAGAAGTTGTAACATTAACGGTAATTTGCTGGAATGCTGGAAAGTTGTTCACAATACTTATCCATCCACAGAGTTTGTAATGAAGTCAAATGTTTAGAAATACAAGCACAGCCGTTTAGAGCCCATTTCTGGTTAATGATGTCAGAATTTACCAGTATTTTGGAATGGATGTGTGAATGGTCTTTTCCGAAAAAATTCGGGAACGTCCTTGTCTGTGTGAAGAGCGCTTTTTGAATTGACCAGTATAGTCATTCAGGGAATTTTCCGGATATTTACTGGTATCACTGTGTGAAAGGGGCTATTGACTTTAAAACTTTAATTGATACAAATTTTGAATTAATAATTGATTATTGCATGAATTAATGTGACTAAAAATACATTTTATTGAGAAAAAGAAAATATTGGCCTCATCTCCATGACTGACACCTGCTGTTCTTGAATCAACCATCTGCATTTTACCCGTTATATATATTATACCTGTTATATAGTATATATAATATAAAAAATATATATTTTTATTTGTCTTTTAAACTTTAATTGCAAAAATTCTAGATTAATTTATTTGTAAATAAATAAATTGATAAATGAATGAACAAACGAACATACAAATAAGCAAATAAATGAATGTGTATTTTAAGAGTGAATATCTGAATACATGACGAATGTTAAGCTATGTGGTTATTCTGGACAAATGAAAGGACTAAAAATAAATTTTATTAAGAAAAATAAAATCTTGGTCTGGTCTCTATGATTGAAACCTGCTGTTCTCGACTCAACCATCTGCATTTTACCGCTTTCCTATCTGTTGTTATGGACACGGATTACGGTATTTTATATTTCACAGCCCGCACGCTTGTGTTCAGTCAAGTGGTTCAGCCTCTAATGCCTAACATCAGGTTTGTGGTCAGTCATGTTCTCTTTCATCTGAAGGTAATTACCCTCATACGCTGAGCCTCCTGAGGAGAAAGCCAGTGTTTGCAGGGACGTGATAGAAAGCAGTCGTGTGTCTTCACAAGAAGGCCTGCAAAGATGGACAAGTCCACCCAGTCCATCGGCACCTTTCGCTTTTCTCCCACCCACATCATTGCTGGATAAATGCTTACAGATTGCCTCACTACAATGTGAGTGAGTTCCCTTGTTTCCAATTAAATAACATAGCCATTTTAATATTTGTGGATAAGATATTGGAAAGTAATGTATATTGGCCTTTAACACATTTTAGATTGCTTTAAAAATCAACACTAGTAAGTAATAACTGCATGTAGTTATCATTGTGAGGAGAGGGAGAGAGATGGTTATTTATTCCAGATGGTGAGAGGTGAGAAGACGAGAGTGGAAAATTTGTTTTCGTTGAACATAAGACTGTTTGATCCTTCCTGTCCGAGAGAGCAGCCGATGTCACGGATAGACTGCCTCTTAAAATTGAGGATTTTCTAAAGAGAAATATACATCATGGTTTGTTTTTACACTTTTGATGTATTGCTGTTTGGCATTAAAAGAGCAGTTCACTCAAAAAGGAAAATGCTGTCATTATTTACTCACCCTCGTATCATTTTATGAATCTTTAGATGGTATATTATATTGTATGTCATATGTGGATCTCTTACAAAGTGCATGCTCAAGGTCACAATGTATAATTCAGGAAAATCGATGTTGGATGGTATTGATATCCACTCGTAGTCACGAAAGATTACATTAAATTTCATTCATTCATTTCCCTTCGGCTTAGTCCCTTTATTCATTAGGGGTTGCCACAGCAGGTGCCCTTCCAGCTGCAACCCAGTACTGGGAAACACCCATACACACTCATTCACACACACTCATACACTACGGCCAATTTAGTTTATTCAATTCACCTATACTGCATGTCTTTGGACTGTGGGGGAAAGTGGAGCCAGGGGCGGACTTAAACTCCAAGTATGATGCCTATTTTTGAAAAATAAACTGCTTGTTAAAAAGTATATATTAGTACTATTAGTACTAGTATATATTTTAAGGAACCTTTAACTTCCTAATGTAAAATTAAAAGCAATAAATTTACAAATAAAAATAAGAAGTTCACAAAGCAGGGGTGTATAAACTCGGTCATCAGCCAGTGTCCTGCAGATTTTAGCTCAAACTTGTTTCAACACATCTGCACAGATGTTTCTAGAAAGCCTAGAAAGAGTTTAATTAGCTAGCCCAGGTGTGTCTGATTGGGGTTGGAACTAAACTTTGCAGGACACCGGACCTCCAGGACCAAGTTTGGGCACCCTAATGTACAACTAATTAGCCATTTTTGTGATTTGATTTAAATAATAATACTATTTAAAAAAAATTTAAACAATTTTAATTCACAATCCATCAAACTAATATTTTCACAATTTTTCATATGCATTGAATAATTGCTGTTTGTGAATCGGCAGCCATTACTTTTCACTATGAAATGTCATTTGAACAGATGCTGAAAAAACAGGCTTATTTCTTTCTGTAAAACTTTAATGAAAAGTTTTAGCTGAACTGCTTAACTGTGGTCATTGGTTATTTATAAACTGTCAGTAAACTGCTGCAGGTACTTTGAGAGTAAAGTAAAATGATGTCTCCAACACTGAGGTAATATGATGTGAAACATTAGTTTTACAACATCTCTGAGATGAAAATGCTGCTCACTTGCATTTTCTGAATAACTAAGGACCACAGTTTCAGCTAAAAATCATATTCTTCTACTGAAAATTCACCCTTAAATGCTACAATAAACTGCCTGATTCATTCAGAGTGCATAATCTAATGACTCAAAGTCAAATGTTTATTTTTTCATATATGCAATTATATCCACTCCAACAAAGTGACAGTTTTTCCCTCCTTCGTATAGACAGAGGGAACCGTTTAAGCCAATCAGCTTTCAGTATCTGACTGACCATGTCATCAATACCGCTTGAGACCACAGCCATTGAGAAACTTGTAAGTATCTTTTTGATTTCCTTTAACAAGGAGTTATGGATGGAAGTCATAACTGAAGATGTACAGGGAATGCAGAATTATTAGGCAAATGAGTATTTTGACCACATCATCCTCTTTATGCATGTTGTCTTACTCCAAGCTGTATAGGCTCGAAAGCCTACTACCAATTAAGCATATTAGGTGATGTGCATCTCTGTAATGAGAAGGGGTGTGGTCTAATGACATCAACACCCTATATCAGGTGTTCATAATTATTAGGCAACTTCCTTTCCTTTAGCAAAATTGGTCAAAAGAAGGACTTGGCAGGCTCCGAAAAGTCAAAAATAGTGAGATATCTTGCAGAGGGATGCAGCACTATTAAAATTGCAAAGCTTCTGAAGCGTGATCATCGAACAATCAATCGTTAATAATAGAATTAATAGAATGGCTATATTGGTCACTAATTTAGTTTTTGTTTTGTTTTTGAATGTCAGAAATGTATATTTGTGAATGTTGAGATGTTATATTGGTTTGGTGAAAATAAATAATTGAGGTATATATTAGTTTTTTGTTAGGTTGCCTAATAATTATGCACAGTAAAAGTCACCTGCACACACAGATATCCTCCTAAAATAGCTAAAACTTAAAACAAACTAAAAACTACTTCCAAAAATATTCAGCTTTGATATTAATGAGTTTTTTGGGTTCATTGAGAACATGGTTGTTGTTCAATAATAAAATTAATCCTCAAAAATACAACTTGCCTAATAATTCTGCACTCCCTGTTTATGTAACTAAATGTAACATCAACGTTAGGCGGAAGCTATTAATATTTTTAATGATATTGTGTAAATGCCGTTGTTTGTTTACATCCGCTGATTTACTTATGGTTACAGTGCTTGGAAACATTATACGATAGCTTAAAGGTGCTGTATTTAAGTTTTTGACTCTTCTAAAGCATAAAAATACCATAATATGTGTGCAGATAGTTAAGAAACATCCCAAGTGAACATACTTGTTTAACTGAAAAAGAATGCTGAACTCAGATATTCTGCTTTGAATATTTTTTTCGTGCCAGAACGATGTCTTTGTTTACGTAAATTTAACTTGCACAATGCCAGTTTAGCTAATTATAATTCAGCACCCCGGGTTGCCTTGTTGGAAAACAGCGTATTTCAACGGCTCTGAAAGCATGCGTCCGTGACCGAAATGGACAGTATCAGATGTCGAAATGAGACAGATTCAGTTCCACATGAGGTTATTAATTAGGAAATGATATAAATATTACAAACGTAAACATTAGGTGAGCAGATAACATTGTAACCGTGTGTCTTAACAACACGCTTTGTGACGAGATACACAGTGACGAGCAATTTGGCCGTTTGCATCAAACGAAACAGAACAGAAATGTAAATACAGACATTCAGAAGCACAGAATATGCACTCCCTCACGAAACGGTAAGGTTTAGAATCTATTTAATACATGTTTACTCTCTTTACCATTATTAAATGTAGATGCTGAATCACTGATATGTGTTTAGTTCTAAAGTTCAATTTCAAACGATTTATTGTATTTTCAAGATCTGAGGTGAATTGTCTGCTGCTGCTGCTTTCAGAAAATGGCAATAAATGTCAAGTAAAACGGTATTCAAACTCATTGTTAGCATTTAGCACTGAATAAAGAACCACAAGGTTTACCTGAGGTGATCACTGTCATAGGTTTCTGTTGTTTAGAAATGCTGTGAGAAATAGAAGCCGTTTCTATTATATCAATTCGAGGTGTTGGTTAGAATCAAAACTCCTTTTAATATGGAAAATATTCCCTCTATCATGTGTCGTTGCTTTTATTTAGAACACAGTTTAAATCACTCGCTCCTGTACTCAATCTGGCATCCCGCGTTTGCATTTGTTTTGATTCAGGAGTGCAATACCTAGTTCAACCACTGGGTGTCAAACTTACATACTGCACCTTTAATATATTCAATATCAAAACGTTTGTAATATATCAGACAGAGGTTCCTTTAAATATTATGCTTTAAGATTAACCTTCACAGGTAGGCTAACTGTCGCTGTTTGAATGTCATTACGTGTGGAAACAATATGATGAAAGTTGTCTATTCTATATTTTACACCTATAATTATGTGTAGCCTACACATTGTAGGCTACACATAATTGTAGGTGTAAAATGTATAATATACAACATTTCTGAATGGCCCTCTCAGAAATAAAGATGTTACTATGTAAAGATATAATTTACTGTGGCCATAGCAATACTTTTACAATGTATGGATACACTACATGGTTGTACTGATGTATTAGTATTAACTTAAGTATTTTTGTTTGCATATGCACAGTTTGATAATTAATCAGCTTCATGATGCTTATAGCAGCATATGTGTTTTAATATGACATTTAAATAAATAAATGCATTGCTATTTTACATATTGCATTGACGTTTTGCATATTAGATTTCTAAATAAATATTGCTACTTAGATGTTTCCATAGATGCCATCAGGTCCTGTTCTTTAAAGGTATTGATATATGGTGTCTCGTATGCTCCGAATAAATCCAAAAAGAAATTGTTAGAAATATATTAAAAACTTATGTATGGTCTTATCCCTCCTATAGGCTTTCATAGGAGCCCACATAGTGTGATTAGACAGACCAGTCTTCAAACCCTAGTTATTTAGTCCTCTTTTTGCTCTTAGTCATGAGTAACTTGATACAAATCCGTGAGCTTGATTATGCCGAGAGAACACGCAGCCATCAGGCATGCATTATTAAATGGGATGAATTCAAATAATTGTTGTATGCTTGAGGAATTAAACCACTGCAATTTATGTGTCCATTTGAATTAGGAATTGATAACGTCAAGTATTTTGTTTGGCGTATCATGTTTACGCCACAAATTGTGACTCGCCGCAAGACTGACAAGAGCGTGAGGAGACTGATGACTGACGTGCCAGCCGGGAAATACTGGGAAAATTACTTCAATTGGAAACTCATGAGTGGCCATAATATCTGCACTCCAATGGAGAAGGTAAAACTCTATGTTTTCTTTTAGTACCAGCATGTTTTGTGTGTGTGGCAATCAAATTGTTAATGGAGACAACCCTATTTAGGTATGTTTTCATTGCAGAACTTGATTTTGCACATGCCAGTAAACCTCAAAAGTGGTATCTCAATCATGCACGCCCAAAGTGACATCGATATCTGTAAGATAAGCCACAATATTCCGCCCATTACCTAAAAAGTAACCACAGCTCACTATGTATAGATGCTGTGATTGCTAATACAATGCAGCTGTGACCATGAAATCAGGACTTAGTGTAATGAGCTACTTTGAAGTAGAGACTTGATACTAAAATCTGCTACAAAATACAGGGGAAACTGGTGCTACTTGATGATAATCTGATATCCAAGCCCTTCATCTATATATTTTTCCTTTTAAGAAGGCCAGATTTTCACCAAGAGGCAACCTGGGATAAATTTGGAGTGTCTATTTTCTGTCTAGGCACACATACGCAGTGAAATTCCTGCCGGGTGAACTTAACACAACGCATGTATTATTTAGGAAAAGAAAAATAAGCCAATATATAAAGTTACAGTATTATTAGAGAGCATGGTCTTTTACTGTACATAAAGTGCTTCACGTGGGCATGTCTGAGAACGGAGCTTGAATTGATTTTGTATGCTCGCAAAGCTAGAGAATGTAAAGCTGGTATGTAGCTTAAATAAACCAACAGGCTGACAATTAGGCAGATCTGTCATGGGGCGAGTATAATCGATGTGCTTTGCGGATAATGGAATCAGAAGAACTGTGACATGTATGTCAGGAATATAGACTAGACAAAAAGCACATATTTTTGGCTTTCCCATGCTGAGTTAAAACCATTTTTTTTTTTTGCTTAAATGTGTTTTGCTAAACGTAATGTCTGACACTGTTAATAAACGTCAAAATGGTTTTAGAGTAAAATTTTAGGTTCAGTAGAAGTTACGCTCAATCGACAGCACTTATAGCATAATGCAAAAATTTATTTCCACTTGTCATTTACTTTTGTGTGTATGTATATATATATATATATATATTCCTTTTCTTTAATGAAAATGAATTTATAGTGAGGCATTTACAATGGAAATGAATGTGCACAATGTATTACTCACTATTTTAAAAGCATTGCCACAAGATGTATGGATGTAAAAATGGTCTTGCAACCACATTTAAACAAATCAAATGGTAAAAGTGACTTCTGCAACTTTCACAGATTTTTTTGCAGTAATAAACATAATGCCACAAATTAGAACATAGTTGCAGTTTTTATATATAAAGCTGTGAGATATTAAGTTGCATTTGTGACTTTGCATCTTCAAATTGTGAAATTTGACATACAGTGCATCCGGAAAGTATTGTGGATAATGTGGATTGTGGCACAATCCACACAATCCACATTATTATCACAATCCACATTATTTTTATGTTACAGCCTTATTTCAAAATGGATTAAATTAATTTATTTCCTCTAAATTCTACACACTATACCCCATAATGACATTGTGAAAATTTTTTAAATTTTTATTAACGCTGGGTGGGTGGTTGGCGATCGGATGGTGAGCAGAGCTACCTGGAGGGGTGCCAGGTCTGTCGGCAATTCGGGGGCAACGCACTGCATTGTGGATCCGTCGGCACCGCTTCAGTGGCGTTGCTCGCTGCAGAATTTAGGACTTTCTCAACTTTTCAAGTGCAGACGGAAGCGACAGCCAATCAGATCGCTGTATGCATATACACTAGTTCAGACAGTAGCCGATTGCTGACTAATTACATTGGCTGACGCTGCTATGACAATCGCGTCAGCCCCAACTTCAGACACGCCATCTGTCAAGTGTTGACGCTGAAGCCCCATGTAAATGGGGTGTTACAGATTGTACCAGTCACCTGAGGACTAGGGGAAGGGGTTGAAATCCGGGAGTTTTCCGGGAGAAATGACAAACCGAGAGGTGGGTCTGAAATATGGGAGACTCCCGGGAAAAATTGGAGTGTTGGCAGGTATGTCCAAGCTGAGTGATTGAGGGAGAAGGGCCTTAGTCAGGGAGGTGATCAATAACCCAATGGTCACTCTGTCTGAGCTCCAGCGTTCTTATGTGGAGAAAGGAGAACCTTACAGAAGGACAATCTTCTGTACAGCAATCCACCAATCAGGCCTATATGGTTGAGTGGCCAGACGGAAGCCACTCCCAGTCTAGAATTTGCCAAAAGGCATCTGAAGGACTCTCAGACCATAAGAAACAAAATTCTCTGGTGAATGCTTTCACCTATTGATGGTTAGCTGACTCTGAAAGTGCAGGCAAAACCACAGTTCCAGCTAATGTTAACTAAAGCGTAAAATCTCCTACAATGGCTTTCAAGACAAAGTCTCCTTGAATGGCCATTAAACTGTGTAAATTAGCAGCAAATATGGATTTTTGGGTGAACTAGCCCTTTCTGAACCTGAAATATTCCATTAAGACCTACTTGGCCACGAGGAGCATTTCGCTAACTGGTGCTTTTCAGATTTAACTAGAACGCTAATTCAGACAAAGTAATCCCTTTAAACTAGCAATTGGTTGTTTATACAATTATCCTAAAAGCTATCAAAGCTGATTTAAATGGCTTTTGCCTCTCCGATAGCATTTGAGTTAAGACCGCAACAGCTGATGATGATACACAAACACAACCTTATTAGGCCGCACCACTACAAACTCACCATGTCAACTGTGTAATGCCTGCTTGGAACAGCGGGGCATAGTTTTCGGAGCCCTAATTAAGTGGTTTCATATGTAAGGCCCTTTCAGATCAGGCATCTTTCTTTTTTCCCATAGCACTGCACAAGAGCGTTCAGGATTTGCTGAGTGTTGTGAGGTTGAATCATCTATTTTCTGGTGTACGTTACCGCAGTGTCCAGATTTAATGAAGCTATGATATATTTATGGCTTGCCAAATCCTACCCTAATCCTACCCTTGATAATAAGCGGAGTATATTAAGCTCAGTGACTGTTTTGTTAAACATGCTTCATAGGGTCGGCCTGGACCCATGGGCCACTGGTTTGTGTACACTACTGGGTAACCTAATTTTCACTTGGTGTGTAATGTATACCTATAAATAGCAGGGGAGCTGATTATCTGGGTCAACTCTGAGGTTCCCCAGTGATGTTTAGAGCTCGCTTTTTAGCGTCTTGAAGTGGGCATCCATTTAGGCACACCTGAGAGGGTACTTGCGAGTTTTTAATGAGGTGTTTCTGGACCAGTCTCTCAGTTTAAATTACACAACCAAGATGTGAGGTATGGCACCGCAAAAGTGTATTATTAGTATGAAAACTCTAGAGTAAAAAATGAATACAGGTATTGTATTAGACTTAAAGGTAAGCTGATTTTTTTTGTTATATGTATGCATAATTTCAGGCTTGACTATATATATGTGTGCATATATACAGTCTATATATATATAAAGTGACGCAATTACTCATACCCCTGGGTTATGAATAATTTCGGGCATAACTGTGTATATATTTTTGTCATGTGAATTTTGTTTCTTACAATTTGGTCTTTTTAACTGATTATTTCTTTTTTTAGATTTATCAGATTTGCTGTTTTCTATCACTTTATTGTTTTATAAATCTCAAAATTTTTATTTCATTCCTAATAATTTTTACTTTATAGCTTAATTGCAACTTGATCCAGCAAGCAATTTTTTGTGTGTTAATGTCTAACAGATGTCTAATAGAAATCTAAGCATAGAAGTCTTTTGTTAAACAAGGCTACATTTGGTCTGTCAGTGAAAATCTAATGGACATTTAACAATAGTTCAAAAATAGACTAGTCATCTGATACAGTGTTTGCCAACAATTTTTTGCCTGAGACCCACTTTTCCCCTTGAAAAATATTGTAAGGCCCCCCTCCACATTTAATGATATTATCGCCCAAATTTAACCTTGTTTTAGCAAAGACGTCTATGATTAGGCATCTATTGAATGTTTTTTAAACACAAAATTAGCAACTTTAGCTACTTTAATTACTTATACATCAGTGGGTTATATCTCAAAATATGAGCTGTATCTTTATGAGCTGAAATTGTATTGCAGTTGTGAAATTATATAATTCATAATGTAATTCACAATTGCAAAAATATTTGCATTTGTGACTGGATCATTAATCAAAGTGCAACTGACATTATATCTGACTTTGTATCTCAAAATTGCATACATGTTTCTACAATAAATAAGACAATATATAATCTATACAAGAAAAAAGGTGTGAAATTTAATGTGTGAAATCCGGCATTCTAAATATTAGTATTAGTTTGAAACAATTGCTACTTTACACATTGCCTAGACATTCTTTAGACTGCTGAGTTGCCGTGAGGCAAATTATGTAACTGGCCTACCACTGCCATTTTTCCTGCCACTGATATTGGTGGTGGCGCTTGGGTTGTTGTTTGATGATGCAGACTGAAGCGTTGAATGTTATTGTAAGACAGCGTATTACCAGTACGAGGTTCCACTACTACACACTGTCACACTATCACAGACAATATTGTAACAAATCAAATCTCAGTTGTCATTCTGCTGTCATTGTTTTTCTGGTAAAAACATCATGTTTTATTTCATATTCCTCCCACTTTAAAATACGGAATGATCAATAAAGGCTTTTTTTTGGGCTCTTCTGACACTTTGCCTAATGAAACTTGTCATTATATATAATGCCTAGGAATTGTAGAATGCCTAGGAAAAGTGTGCAAAATCTTGTGCATATATATATATATTGTTACAATTGTGACTATATCTCAAAATTACATATTTCACAATTCCAACTTAATTATTTGTAACTGCAACTTATATTATACTTGGACTTTACATCTCAAAATACTTAATAGCATAACTTTTTATTTTAGTATAAATTGAAGTTAAATATTTAGTTTTATTTTTTAGTTTAACAATATTTGTCTGGTCTTGTATGAAATTAAATGAGCATGTGACCTCTAAAAAATGTGGTGCACAAATTAACACAAGATTAAATTCCTTCTTAATTGTATGCGGAGCTCACTGACTATAAATTTGTGTCTTTGGACTCTTAAAATCACTTTCGGTTCTGAATTTTTGCGTGAGGCGAGTCCTTCACACCTGGCTGGGCTGGAAGTGTGATGTGAGCTGCAGTCACGTTGGGAGGCTCTCAGTCTGAAAAAGAGCAGAGGCCGTCCTGCAAATTGTTGATGCCAGCCCCAGCACACTGTTTATTTTCAGCATCTCACACAGGAATTTTAATTTATTTCTTCATTCTTTGAACAAATGAAAGACTTTGACCTTTGTTTAGGGATACCTCATTCCCTTGTGCTCAGCTCTGAGCAATTACAGTGTCAAAAGACTTAAACAACCACGGCAGTGTGAAAGAGAGCTTTACATTTGGAGTTTATGCATCACTTCTCACTGTAGCCTGTATGAATCCACCTCCCTGAAGTCCTGAAAATTGTTATAATCCCTGAAATAAAATCTTGATGTATTTTCATCACTGCTAGACGCTACAATAATATCAAACAAGACACTTTTTAAATCCCAATCCCTCAAACAAGCCAGAAAGTGAACTGCAAATATTCACAAACTCAAAACAGGCAGTTTTAGGGTACGCTTGGATTTAAAATGCGTTAGAAAATTGCTCTGTGTTTATGCATTTTGTTTGATCCTCGTAATCAGAACCTTAACGTCAGCCATCTCCCCCCCCCCCCCCATCCCATCACAGCTGTGCAAGAATATCCCACTAACATATTTGTGGAGCAATAGTCGGGGCTAAAAGATGGATTAGCATTCTTTAAAGAGAATTGCTCCTCTGTTAGCTCATTATCTTTTGACAATTTTAGGAGATATGCCTTTAGAGTCTGTCTTTGTTTAAGCTATGAGCCTTCCTATAAGAGCCAGTCAGCTGGATGTATATGGCCAGTGTCAGGCATAATTAACTTTGACAGGGGCATTTAGTGGTTGTAATTCAAATCTAATTCAGAACATCTTAACCTTCAGTCTGTCAGAAGTTGAAATGTGCTGGAAAACCCACGGCCCCAATCATGGCCTTGTGTAGCGGTACAATGATGTGTCAACATGCTTGCTTAGAAAAACAGCTTCCCTCGAGCACAGAAAACTCCCTTACAGTACACACGGAGGAAAACAACGGCCTCAGATAGTCATGGCCGGGTTTGTGCGAATTGAGCTCGTAATTGGCTGACGCTGTTTAAAGTCACAAAAACGGAATAATGTAAATAAAAGAAATCTGCTTCAGATTTTCCCTGTTCCCAGTGTGATTGGCTTTAACGTCTCATCGCCTCATGCCATACGCTCTGTACTTGCTGCTGCACTCTTTTGAAGTAAACTCAGCAGAATCAGCAGGAGCGAGCTTTACTTTGCCAAAGGAAGAAAGACGAAGAAGAAAGTGAAGATTATTATATTGCATTTAAATGACGAACACCCGGAACAGCTTATGAAAAATTGTTTTAATATCTGAAATGTTAGCGCATGGCGTTTTAATTCGATTTGTGTGTGTGTTTTCTTGCTGGAAATTACGCCAAAATTATAATTGTGTTCAAACAGGTTTCCCAGACTCCCTGCTCACCTTCCATTGGGTGTTGAAGCTATGGCTTTACCCCTGATTTATGTGATAGGATATATCAATCGTCATAAATTAAACAAGACATTTGACTGTATTTATTGCTTAAATATATATATATATATATATATATATATACATAAATATAAAAACATATACACAAACTCACGAGAAAGAACACACACACACACACACACACACACACACACACAGTTGAAGTCAG
>CAIGQZ010034910.1:4058115-4075645 GCA_903798205.1 Danio tinwini
TATATATATATATATATATATATATATATATATATATATAATATGGCATCCAGGTAGATGCTGCACACTGGTGGTGGATGAGGAGATTCCCCCAATGTGTAAAGTGTTTTGAGTGTCCAGAAAAGCTCTATATAAATGTAAGGAATTATTATTATTATTACCTTTTTTTGGAGGACAAAAAAAAAATAGTTCTAATGCATCGCTGCAAAAACATTCTATGTTTATCTTTCATTTTTAAGAGTGTATTTTAAATGATTTCAGAATATTGATTTATTTATAAACACCTCAGAGTATATTCTGAGATAAAAGCAGATTTTTTTTTTCTGCTCCAAAACATATCACATAGCTATCATTATTCCTGAGGGCTAAAGCAGGTTTGACTCTTTGCGGTGCTTTCCTTTCCATGTGGCTCTCCAAAGAGGTGAGACTTGTGTGTGTTTACGGAATTCTGAGGACCCGCTTTTCCTTGGGTTTTCACTTATTATGTGACATCCAAATGGAGAATCCACTTTACTTGGTTTGACAAGGTATTTTCCAGTTGGTAAAAGCAGTAACTCTTACAGAAAATCTGTTTTTTTATCGTTTCTTTGATGTGTTTTAAAAATATTCCACATGATATCTAAATATAAAATTCTGAGGTGACCATGCATTGGCTTATTTGTGGTTCACTCTGAGGGGAAAAAAACACATTCCTTTTCTTTACCAGTGCTTGGGTAAACTATTAAACATCGCAGACTAACCAAAATGTGGACTGTGAAATAACATTTTAAGCCATGATCTGTAATTTTTTGCTACTTTGGATGAACGCTGTTGCTCCAGTTTATTATGTAACAACACAATATGCACAATAAAACATAGGAATATTACAGTACCGCACACTAACAATAATTTAATGATAGTCTAAAGTGTATTAGGGTAACAGATTGATGGGCTGGATTGTGCTTGGCCATCGCTCTCAGTTTTGACATTCCTCTAAAGAAGGTCATTGGATATTGTCCTGGAAATTCAGACATGAAACAACTTTGGTTGACTTTTTGGTTTCTTATGCCTGTAATACCTTGGTGAAAGCTATGGTTATGGTTTTAGCTCAGTCCCAATTATCTATTTCCAGTGAATGATTTAGCCCGAGTTGATTTTTGCAACCATTTGGTCTCTGTACGTTATGCACACTCTATATTGAAAATCCCGCAATTATGTACATTATATTTAAGATATTACATGTTTCTTTGGATAAGAAAAGCCTGTTTTTTCTGTAATAGCTCTCTGTCTGGTTAAATTGTTGCCGGTTTTACCACATAGCTATTATATTGGGTACATAACATGGCAGTTGCCATCATAAGTTCAATGATGAAATGTAAAAGACAGATAAAATAACAATAATAGGCTATACTGTAGGCATAGGCCAGTGTAAGATTCTGATGGTATGATAACCTTGGATAAAAATATCACGGTTTCACTGTATCATGGTATTGTGATTACTACTCTAAAGTTCTTTTTTAATGTCTGGGTCAAAACAACAACTTTTTGTTGGATATGAAGTAAACTGATTAAAGTAAAATCGATTGATTTTTCAAATGTTTGCTTAATTGTGGGCTGACCAGTAGCTTTGATGTGGATGTTCCTTTGCTGCTGGAGATACTGTTGTCCTAAATAAATAAATACAATAGTCTTTTAAAAAACATTTTTTTTTTTTATTTACATATACCACAGGAAAGATTTAAAACCTTGACTTTTCCAAACGACGGTAAACCTTGATATCGGCTATCAAATATTTATATCTCAGCCTAATATATAATAATTTTGCATCATCGTTACTATATTAAATATTTTAATAAGTACAGAGTAGGCCAAGGACGTTACATAATTTTACACTGAATGGGGATGGAACATTATTTCACCCATAATTAGATTTTTTTTTTTTTACAAAAAAATAATATTTGAAACATTAAAGCAGACAGTTCACTTGCATTTAATTTGCTTTACATGATAAATAACTTCAGTAGATTTAATATGATATGTAACCTCTTCTTTGCTACGTTTTTGGAATAGGAGCATGTTGAAAAGGGAGAAACGGTGGCTTTTCTTCACTTGTGGAAAACAAAACCATACTAACATTACACAAGCTTACAGAATGACTCTTTGTTTCTCGACTCTCTTCTCACAGCCACCACTTAGAAAGTGAAAAATAAATAGGTTGGCAGTGGTCGACAAACACAAACGTGAATGAGAATTTGTGCTCTGGTGGCTTTCCGCTGATGTGTTTGCAAGTAGGCCGCAAGTGTGAGCAATCACTGGAAATTATACGCTTTTAGAGGGATTTGATATAAGGTATTAAGCCCGGCTGGGATGTTTGGCAGCTCAAATCACTGAGAATTAGATTCAGGGACATGATGGCCACCACAAGCGGGTCTCATCAAATCGCATATTTTCCAACTGTTCGCCAAGATGAATTGGATCCTGGTAGATTTGGGTAATAGGATAAATGCAGACATGGAGGGACTTGCGCAGAGACTTGGTAGGTGGGATGGAAACTTTATTCTAAAGCTGTCTGCCCCGAAAGAGACCTCTTGGACAGAAACATCACAGGAAATTTAAGACATTTCCAAGGGCCAGAGGTGGAGGATTGAGAACTAACATACATCTGGTGCTTCTTATTCATCCTACTATTGAACGTGAATGCGGGGCGAATCATCTTTAGCGTCTCGAGCATTTCTCATTCTACCATCAACTTGTGCTCTAGTGAATTGCAGGGCCGTGCAATCAGCTCCAAATTTCAGGCTTGGTTTACTGTAATGTCTGACATGGTTTTCCAGAGAGCGTGAAGACAGTAACGCATATCAAATCATTATATTACTGTATGGCTTTATCGAATTCTGTCAAGGGGGCGTCTTGTTACCAACTGATGAAACAAATGTTTATGTGCTTTCTAGGAAATGATGGAGCTGCTGCAATTTTATTGTAACCAATCTTCTTGTGTGCGTGTGTGTGTGTGTGTGTGTGTGTGTGTGTGTGTGTGTGTGTGTGTGTTTTATTTGAAAACTACATGTCCACACTAAGTTATGTTTGATACAACAGTGCATGTATTATGCATGAACATTTTTTATGGGTAGTCAAATTTCCCAAGGTATTTAATTCAGAATGTTTACAAAACATTCCAAGAGAAAATCTTGAGGTTGTTCGGAAAGAAAATAAAAATACAATATGAGACTTTTGATCAATTTCAGAGACCAGAGCACATTTTTTTAAAAACTTATATTTTTTCATGATTTAGTGTGTATGTCATTCTTGTTTTTATTGTGAACTAATGATGACATTTTTTTCTGAATAAAAATGATGTAATTAAAACCTTTTTTTGCATAAAATAGCAAAAGGTGCCATGCTTTTAGACATACTTTAATTTAATTTATTTTTTTACTTTTACTTTATTTTTTATTTACTTCAGAAGAAATCAGTATTTGGTGATTTTTCAATGTCAACAACTAAAAGTATGTTATTCTGACCATTATTTGTTTTTGTTTTTGTTTATTTTGTGTCTTGTACTTAGGGCTGCACAATATATCAGCATCAATATCGCATTGTGTCACATCATAGAATATGCAATGTCAAGTTGGGATTATAGTTGATCAGCACAGTTAAGAACATGATTTGTGGAGTAAAAGATTTTCATGTGGGTGTGTTTTTAAGACATGTGACTGTGTACGATTTAATAAACTTAAACCAAGAGGTTATAAAGGTATATAAACCAAAATTAACTGTGTAATTATTTATACAATGCAATACACTACACAGTGTTATTTTATCAATTATTATTAAATTTCTGCACCTCAATACTATTAGATTCCACAGAAAACCATAACATTAATGTATGTGTTATATTGTACTTTACGCAGATACTCCTTTACAAAATAATCCAAATCAATGTAAAAATATGAATTTATTCCAAATAGTTATACGAGATCTTGTGAAACTATATTCATATCGCAATATAAATCGCAGACAAACTAAATATTGCAATATCAGTTTTTGTCCAATATTGCACAGCTTGTAATTGTATACAGTTGAATTATTAGCCCATATTTTTCCCCAATTTCTGCTTAACAAAGGGACGATTTTGTTCAACGCATTTCTAAACGGAATCTAAACATTTTTCAAGATAGTATTCCGCTTAAACTGACATTTAAAGGCTTAACTACTAGGTTAATTAGGTATGTTAGGGTAATTAGGCAAGTCATTGTATGACAGTGATTTGTTCTGTAGACAATCCAAAAAATATATTGCTTAAGGGGGCTAATAATATTGACCCTAAAATGGATTCACAAAATTAAAAACTGCTTTTATTCTAGCCAAAATAAAACAAATAGGATTTTCTCCAGAAGAAAAAAATGTTTTAGGAAATACTGTGAAAAAATCCTTGCTCTGTTAAACATCATTTGGAAAATATTTGAAAAAGAAAAAAAAATTGACTGGAGGGCGAATAATTTTGACTTCAACTGTATATATTCTTTTTTTTGTGCTTTACACTTAATGAAACAAATGATCTATTTTTATTGTATTGTTTTTATTCTTTGTTCTTAAAATGATCCATTGCTGTAGCGAGAAGGAAGTGGATAAATGAATTGCAAATGAAAATCCGGGCAGGTTTAGTTTCAAATGTACTCGATTCTGTAGTAATGAGGAATAACAGACATAGCAAATCGGCAAATAAAGTAATCAGAAACATATGTAATGAAAACCAAAAACAAACGAAGGGTTATGGCACAAGGAACTCCATTTAATTTCTATCTCTAAATACATCTTCACCTATCAATATAATCTAATCTGGGGTGCGTCCGGCCAAGAACAATATTCGCAGAGACAAGAAATTGCATATTTGGACAGACAACTGTGTTTAAGAGGTAGAGCAAATAAAAAAGGAAACATTATGGGAAGGTTTCTTCATCAGTGAAAAGTAGCGATTAAATTCTTGTGTTTGTAATGTGACTCAGCCAAAAGAAAGTGGAAAAAGAAGGTTGTGTGTATGTGTGTGTGTGTTTGTACTGTTATGCAGCCAGAAACTCTGAGCTCAAATGCATTTGTGAGTGTATACTGCAGAAAACATTACACTGAGCACTCTAAAAAATGATGTGTGTTTGACGTTCAGCCTAGCTTTTATTTTCATGGAGGGAAAAAATTGTTCGACAAACATTGGGTAGTGTTTAAAACTTTTCTATTGCCAGCCCTGACATATGGACGTGTTAAAATGTTGTGATATTGTAGGACTATTTCCCTGTCAGACATTTTTGTGTCTGAGTAAAAAAATGTATTTATGGTGCTATTACATATGTGGCATTGATGCAGACGCTCAAATCCGTCTCAGCTTCAAATGCATCAACTGGCAGTTTTGATTGATGATTTGGTTTTCTTATTAATATGTTTTTTTTTTTATTGACAAGCATTTATAAGAGGCGGATTTTGAGTAGAATCATTTTAGGCTGGGACAGATTGCATAATTTATACACTGTAAAACCCAAAAGTCAACTTTATCAAATGAAATGAGTGTAGTTAACTCAAAATGTACTGAAAGTTAATTCTACTCAATTGAAAACAGTTTTGGACTCAGTGTTGAAGGTAATGAGTTATTTAAATATTTCATTACTTCAACTTAAATGGAGTAAGTTCACATTACTCATATAGATTAGTTTTTTTTACTCAAATGGTTTGGTGCAATCCTTTTCCTCAAACGGTCTGAGTTGCCTTAACTTATTGGGTTTTACAGTACTCAAATTACTTTGTTTACTCAAATGGATTAAGTTCACAGTACTTATTAGGATTAGTTTTTTTTTTTTACTTAAAGAGCACCTAGGTTACCACTTTTTCCAGATTTAATATAAGTCTTTTGTGTCTCCAGAATGTGTCTGTAAAGTTTCATCTCAAAACACCCATCAGATTTTTTTATTATACCTGTCATAAGTTTCTACTTTGTAGCATTTAGCATCAGCTAGCGGTTTTTGTGTACTGCGCCTTTAAGGCTAGTCCTTCATGCCCACCGTTTCCACGTGCCTGGCAGCGGCTCCCTCGGCTGCGTCAGACAACAGACAAACACGAAGGAATAAGATCTCACGTAACATTTGTGAGGAAAAACTACAGTAAGAACTTTACCAATGAGTATTTGATGCATGTTGTGGAGTTGCAACGATGAGTCACACACAATGTCGTTACAAAGTTCACGCACACACACAAATACACACACACACAGCGCTGACAGGCACACGCACAGACAGCGCGCGTTTAGCTTTGCACTGTTTTTGCACGCAAATGTGACAGGATACAGGTTAATCTCCACTGCTGTATGGATATCTGTTATGTTAATGTACAAAATAAAACCTAATTTAACGTCCACAAATCAGGATTGAAGCGTCTTTTATAATTGTTCTGACACGCGGCTGTGTTGATGAAGTAAATCTGAAGTAAATAGCTGTAATTTATTACACACCTGCACTGTTTTAAAACATTTTAAACTTGTAAAACTCACTCTTGATCACATTTTATGATGATTGATGATCCAAGCAAACTGAACAGACTTTTATTTATGGTTGCTTAGTGTGCGCACGTCCTGGTCCTGTGTCTGGTTGATATGATTATACACGTTACTACGGAGACATGTTAATAAGCAGCTGTCAATCAATTCGGTGGGTGGGGGGACCGCACTCCTACGTCAAGTTGCGGTCGGTCTCAAAACCGCTCCAATTGGTCCACCGTTTTTATGTTGTTAAATTCAAAAAAAGGACTGAGTGTGTTTATTTCACCCCAATATGACGGTCTATACACTATACCTACACATATGTCTGTCCAAACAGCTTGAAAAGGAGATTTTTCACCATAGGTGCCCTTTAAATTGTTTGTTGCAATCAGTTTCAAATGGTTGAGTTACCATAACTTTCTGTTTATTATCCAAAAATAATTTTCAATATGCTAAATGCTAAAATGCTAAACTCCATTTTATATGATCAATGAATGTTAATAAATATAAATGAAGAGTTTAGATGCAAAAACCTCTAAAAGCCATTTAATATTTTCTTCTAAAATTAGCATTTTTCTCCAACTCCTATAGGCTCACTAATTTTACTTTTTTACTTTTGCAATATGTAGCCTATTCCTCTTTCTACTATTCTATTTCTACTTTGGAGAAGAGAGGAGAACAAAGCATCACAGCTTGAACTGACTTCGAAATGTTTTGCGTTTTTTTGTGATGGATTAATACGCATCGAGCTTGGTGTGCAAGGTTTGTTTACGTGACGAATATTTCGCATATGAAAACAAAAAAAAAGAAAACGCAAAAAAAACGCAAAATTTTGGACTTCAGTGGGCAAAGACATTTAGATGTGTGGGTGTGTGAGATATACAAGGAAGCAGAAATTCTTCAAGGGATTTCCTTTTTCCCATTTTTTTTTTCTAAAATGATACAAATAGTTTTCCCAGTACTGGGTTGTGGTTGGAAAGGCATCTGCTGTGTAAAACATATGCCAGAATAGTTGGTGGTTCATTCCGCTGTGGCAACCTCTAAAAATAGAGACTAATGAATGAATGAATGAATGATATAAATAGTAAACATACTATATAATGTGCCATCTAGAATTTTTAAGTCTGATTTTTAAGTCTTGTACAGTATCTGTGTGTGTGTTTAATAAGGGAAGCGCCATTGTCTAGAACTCCAAAACCACGTTTGCTTCTTTGTAATTGAGGACAGAACTACACGGTGGGCCTTTTGTTGGTCCAGGATCCGAAGAACGCCTGATTGCTGCTTTAAAACCAAGAAATTTGCCTCAGCAAGCATCTCGGCAGCCAAATGAAAGAGAGAACATTACTACAGAGGGCACGTTATAAACCAGTCCATATTGTAAGTTATCTTAATCCCCCAATCTAACCACTTGTATTGCCTTTTTGGTGCGATTCCATTGAAATGATTCCAGTTGCTCTTTGGCAGGGGAGATCCACAAGCCGAGTGTGGTGTGAAGAAGATTTCCAGATCTGTGCAACTGGAATAAAAGGAGGGACCACCCGTAAGGATCAGATAAGAGCATGGTAAGCCTGGCCCGAATCAGTTTGGCATTGGAAATTACAGTGATGTTTGCACTGGGATGGGGAGGGGGGAGCATTCCCCTCTGCTCTCCGCATAACCACACTATTCTCAGTAATAGATTTCAGGAGGCTTTTTTGCCCGCGTCGGTGGTTGTTTATTATTGTTCCAAATGATAGAGTGCAGAGCTGGAGGGAGAAGGAGGGGGGCACTGAAAACAATCATCGTCAAACTCGAGTATGCTGACTGTCACTCCAGAGAAAGGCTTTTGGAACGGCCGGCGAGAAGGAAAGATTTATGGTGTCTTAAAAGACACGCTTTAAAAAGCAATGGGCTCGGCTTATGGATTGAAAACACTTTTGTGGAACAGGCCATGCAGGGTCTGTGTATGCAAGTCTGACTGCAGGTGAGGGTTGCTGACAGACAGTATGGCAAAGTGAGCGTGTCTGCTCGCTAACAGCTGAGCTTTTGTAGCCCTGCAGAGATGGCGAGGAAAAGAAAAATAAAGACGGCAAATTAACTTAACAGCTAAACATGTTTGCATTCCAGATCACTCTATTGTAAGGACGAGTAGAAAATCTGCAGATTAGATAGATTTCATTCGGAACTGCAGCCTATTGTGTAAACCAACATTTCTGAAGAAACAGTGAGTTTGGAGATCACCACAAAAGTATTGTTTTATCCAAGAGAGCTGAATGTGATGACCTGCAGCCCACCCACTGCAAGAGATCTGCAGTTGTGTTTCTGGAAAGTTTTTACTTGTATTTGTGTTAGTGCTGTCCACTTTTGCTAAGACTGTGCAAGCAAAAAAATCTAATCTGATATAATGGGGAAATGAAATAGCAGGTAAGGCCTGAGGTTATCTGTGGAAAAAGTCGAATAACTGATTATTTCGTATCGTGACAGTAACTCAAACTAAACTCAATAACTGCAGGTCATATCGTCTTTGAAGGATGGCGTGCAATCTGAGATGCCGACTTCAGGAACAACTGATTTTTTTTTAAACTAGCATCATTCATTGCCATGAAAGTACACGAGGTCTCTTTAGCGAGATGGAGAAACTCTATCCAAATTCCCCATCCACAAACAGGCCTAGTGGTTGCATTTCACTGTTGATTTAATAGAAATAAAACAGGATGGATTTGGGGATATTTCATTAATCTTCCTTGCCTTTCACTTGGGAGGAAATTAAACCAAATGGAGTTCAAGTCTTGACTCCACCATTGTGCTCATGGCTGCCAATGTCCATTAACCCTTTGGCAAGGTATGTCTCAATTCGCTACCCGAATTCCTTCCTGATCCCTGTTTCACTGCGCTGGGTGAGGTTTCTCAACTTATCATGCTGTGCAGGTGCAATCATTCGGCATGTTAGCAGTAATGATACAAAGAGTTCCAAAGATTCGCCAATAGAGTGCAGTAGTGTCTGCCCACCTTTTCACCAGTATTGGTTCTTTATTTTCCCCATTTTTTTTTACCATAGAGATTAAAAAAAACTTTTTGTTAAAGGATTAGAAGCCATGAACAAAACTGAACAGCTATAAGGTGCATTGCAACATTGCGATCTGTGATTTGAGGCAAAGCGTATGAAAATCTGACAATGGTATGAGATTGTGTGCTTAACACCTTTAATGAATAATTATGAATGACCCATTTGATTTTAAAACAATGCATGACAAATGGTAAGACATTTAATGTGTCTATGGGAAAAATGTATAACAAACTTATTGCTAAATATTCATATACAGATATTTAAAGTCCATGTGAAATCAAAATTTACTGTTTTCATTTTGCTAGTGCACATTAAAGTCTGGCCATTTCTGCGTTTGGAGTCATTGTCCTTCTCTGTTGACGTCAGTTTAATGACTTCAGCTATACAATATTCTTAACCACAGGCCTCTTACCATTTGCTACGAGGGAATGATGTGCAAAAAGAAAGCCTCGCCCACTGCTCAATATTCCATTTCAGTGGGGTATATGCACATGGACTTTTTTTTTTTTAGCAAGCCAGCTCAAACTCTTCTGGTGAACAGTCATGCCATTATAAAATCGCAGCCTTTAAGATCTGGTTTCTTTAAAATCAATGATCTTCACTACCAGATTAAGATACAACGTACTGTAAAGTGGGTCTCAGACTGGACATGAAGCACTGCACTAAATTCCATTGTTCAGCTCCATGTCTATAAAATATGGAAATTTAATTTACCACAGTATATTTCATGGAGTTTCAGCACTCGCCCGCTGGATCTGACGGTGCTTGCGTTTAAACGGCTTTTCATCTTGTTTTACGCTTGAACAACTAAATTAAAACTTAAGTCTATATTGCGGATTATATTTTAATTGATTTACATTATTGATGCTGTAAAGGAATCTTATGAAACTGAAAATAGTCACATCAATCTTTCACCAGAAGTTATTCAGTGCCTGAAAATGACTTCCCATGCATATAGTCCATTGGAAGTACACCAATATTGAAATAAAAGTCTCAGATTTTGCTTACTACTTCTCATTGATTGATGGGAATTTCTGTAAAACATCATGGGTAAGTTAGTGGAGGGCAACATTATTGGCCAGTGATTATTTAAGGTGGGGCTTATCTAAGAGTCATTTCAGGTGAACATGACAGAAGCACTGTACTCTGTACTTGTCATGGCAAAAAATAGTTACGCACTGTAATAAATAGCCTATGACAGATACATGTATCTGCATTCCATATTTCTGTAAATTAAATGTTTTAGATGACCACTAAACAACACAATTACTTGAAATATGTCAGATTCAACTTTCAAACTAATTTTCTCTTGTTTGCTGCTCCCTGGATTGGAAAGAAAAGCTATATACGATGCACTGACCACATCGGCTCAAAACTGTGCTTTAAGCATTGCTACACCACAACAAAACTCAAATACACATTGTTCTGATTGAATCAGCTCACGATAAAATCAAAATCACCACAGAGCCAATAACAACATTCTGGAGCAACCCTAATGCAATATGTTGCACCGGGGTTGTCTAAAGGTTCCCGACATTCGCCTGTATTTTTTTACTTGGATGGTGCAATTGAATAATGACCAGTTTAAATATCCATGTCAGCGAGTGGACGGGTCCGACGACCTTTTGAACAAACGGTCAGGGCAACAAAAACATTTTATTTGTTGCTACTGGGGCGCTGAAACTCACCCTGAAGCGCTGCAGAGGATAACCATTTAGTTCATACAATGGAAATGTGGGAAATGACCGCAGCGAGGAAGAGGGAAATAAATTCAGCAACTCTCCTCCGGGTCAAACACTGACAGTTTGAGGGTCGGAGGGCTGCATTAATATGTATTTCCACTGATTATTGAATTATGTTTATGATATATTTCCTGAGCCTACATAGCATTAGTGAAGCTTTATTAGTAAATCCGTTCGCTGCACGCTCCAGTTACGACTAATGAGGGTAATTATTACATAGCTTAACTGTAATGCAGTATTTGATTCTCAGGCTCCTGAATAACCCGTGCGCTGGCACGATGAGTCTCGCGCGCGAACAAAAGGCGCGTTGAGCCCCGATGAGCGCGCGCCTTGCGCCCGCGGGTCCAGAGGCCAATACACTGATGCTCCAATAGGGTTAATACCCCACCGCATAAAGACGGGATTAGGGCCTAGCTTACACAACGAGAAGGAAGAAAATTGAATGTTTGGGAGAAAATATGCGGTTAATTCCATTCTGTCATCGGTGGATATTAAAGATTATTAGCTGGCACGTTCACTTATTTGTAAATCACAATGGCAGCACTGTGTAATTCGTCCTGCTCTTCTAAAGCCAACTGAAACAGAGCCACTCTTGTGCTAAGGTATCGTATTAGAGTAGCCGCATAAACGCCTATGGTTATCTTAACATTTTACAAGGCTGTTGAGAAATTCATTTATATTTCAGAAAGAAGAAAGAAAAGACGTTTTATCCGCATATAGACGGTGCTTTTGTGGCAATACACAAATCAAAGTCTAATGACAAGAGGATTTAGAAGTCATTTGGATATGCAAACTTACGCAAAGAATTAACCGAAAAGAAGTTAAGGTGGACAAAAGGGAGGGATGACAAACAAATCTCCTTTTCTAGTATCAGCCAGGGCAGGGTCTTTGGCACCTGTAATGGATTAAAGGAGACCACCAGTAGCAGGCTGAGGTAAAGCTCTGAGATTGAGTTTCTACTCTAAGTTGCCGTCGACGGTCCAGGTGCTCTCCTGTAATACCTCTCAAAGCCAGACAATATGTTTCTGTTTTACTGCTGCTCCTCTCTTCGCTCATCTTTCGGAAGTAATAGCACCACGATCGGTTATTTGTATTTATTAATACGGTTAGTTAGGTTGGAATATGTAGCCTAATATACATTTAGGGGTGTGGTTAGGCATGAGGTGGTTTATTGCTTCATAAAAAAAAACGGCTCCCAAAATGCATAGCAAAACACGTGCATTTATATTTTACTGTAGAATAAAATGTTACTTTGAAGAGAATAAAATATTCACATATGCAATGCTTTAGATTTGTTAGAGCTCAAATGAAGATAATATATAATTATACGACGACACTTATAGTTTAAAATAGGACTTTTAAAGGAATAGTTCACAATTAATAATAATAAAAATGTAATAAATTAATCTATGTGAAATGTTTTTATATATAAATGGCAGTATGAGATTATGTTATTAAATAATTTAAATTAAAACGAAAATAAAAACCACCAGTAGGTGGCAGTAAAGGTATAATTTTCAAACAAACTGCCACTTTTGAGTGGTGATGCACAAAAATATTTTTGTCAGCAAATTTGCCAAATACAGACAATATTGTGTGTAAAATATTACAACGATATTACTGTTTTATTTGTTGAACTGTAGCTTGAAATCAGTGCCACATTTGCACTAGTGTTGTTCGCTACAAAAAATGCTAATTTATTATGCCACTTTTGTGTGATGCTGTATATCATATTATAGAAATATGAACTGAATTATAGGCTACATCAGGCAGTGAATTGTTGGTCTGCCTCATATTCCAAATAATTTATATAATCTGTCTAATTAATTCAATTTACAAGTTAAATCTACAGTCCTAGATTTAACCAGACATAGCAAAATATCTGCTCTGGCCCACACAACCAGGTTTTGCTTGGCCCACATGCCGTGGTGAATTACGGTACATGACTGAACCAAGTCTGTCTTCCAGACAAGGGCCAAACATAGACCATATCTGGGCCAAGTCTCAGTCAAGTGAATCACCCATAACTGGGCCTGAACTGGTTGTTGGTGTGTCATGACTGCAATGAAATTGATAAACCAATGAAGCATTGCCCTTTAGGTGCGCCATGGATGTGTTTTTTCTCAAAGCAACCTGATAAGTAATTTTTTTCCCTTTATTTAAAAATAATTAAAAATATATTGTAAATGTGGGTCAAGACAGGCCAAACTTACATGACCCACATATCCATTATTAGCACCTGGGCCAAATACTATATTTGATATCTGGCCCAAGTATTAAAGACGGTGCCACCTCTGCCAAACCCAGGCCATGTTTGGCCTATATGCTGTATGGCAGTGCCGGATGAATGCCTGCTATGCCAGCTTTATGCCAAATCTGGGCCAGAATTCTTTGCTACCTGGTGATTGTTGCACAGTAAAAAGTTGGCTATTAGCAGGCTCATTGAAGAGTATACATGACTGAAAATACAGTACTGTACCTGAAATGGAAAACAATATAAATAAATTTGACATCTATATGAATCTACAACAATGTATGTCCCGCATGATAAGAGTTTCTTTGATGTGGGAGAGATGTGGTCTCAAAATTGTAAAGGTGAATGAATTTATATTTAATAATTTAATATACATGCTATGGCCAATAATACTAATAAAATGAGGTCACAGATGCATGTTTTTAGAATTTCCAACATGGCACACCCAACCACACTCAAGGACAGGGACAATACATTTTCTAAAAGTAGTTTAGCAATGTTGTAAAGTCTTTGCATTTTTACACTATATTAAGATCAGCTACCAATCATGTGTTTTCTTCTAGTTGATGTATAGCATGTGTGTATAGTCTTGTGTTGTATGCATTCAGACAAGAAAAAGATGAACATCTGAGGTTGCAGTATTTTTTTTGCACACCTGTGCCCTCTAATGGCAAGCATTACATAGATGCCTCATTGTTGCTGTCCATGGTATTGTCCAGCCTTCTAGAGTCATAATAATATCAACAATCCTATATAAATATTTAAAAACATATCTAAAATATACAACGGCAAAACCTGCAGAAGCAACTCTGAACTCAAACTTAAACTACCAACCTATAGCGCAGGAGTAAATACCACTTAGAGGCTTTAACGTGTCTTTGAGTCAGGAAAAGAAGGAAAATTAAAAGAAATTAAAGTGTCACAGGACATTAAGAAGCCTGAGTTAACGCACTAATATGCAGCATTCAATTCATTTGTGTCATTCGTTGTCCTGATGTTTTGATGGACTGATTCTAGGTTCCATTATGATTCTGTCACCCATTTGAAATTCCTGTGATTCCTGCATGGGTAAAGTAGCTCTTTACAAAGGCTCTCTGACAGGAGAGCGAGCGCAGAGAGGGACGTTTGGTTTTTAAGATGTGTAAATGTGTCCCCAATTCTCATGTTAACGCTCAGTTAGATAACAGGCCGCTGCATTCGCTCCTGTCTCAGAGTGGTATACAGCCACCAGAGCAGCTGCTTTTCATCTGTAATTACTCCGACTGGCTGATAGTTTCACACTGGAAATAATGATTAATAAGGCCTCGTATAGAGAGAGCTTCTTTTATGCACAATGACAGGTTCTCAGCGTAAATTCTTTCTGAAAGTGTGTGAAATGTAAGAAATGAAGAGAGAAGTCAAATAGGCAGTAAAAAAAAAAAATATATATATATATATATATACATATATATATATATATATATATTTTTTTTTTGAGTTTATCCAGATGTTTAATTTTGATGATAAAAAAGCTTTTCTTAGTTTACATGCTACTAAAAATGATAACTTATTTATTGCTCTTATTTCATATGCTGGGTTATTTTTTAATTAACTTTTTTATTATCTATTTTTAGGGGTTTTTTCCATCGCTGTTATATATAATGGAGTGGATAGTAGAGTTGAGAAATTAATACATGGGGAGCCGAGAGAGAGGGGATGGATCAGCAAAGGACCTCGAGCCGGGAATTGAACTTAGGTGGCTGTGAGCACCTCAGTGCTATATGTCAGTGCACTTTATCACTAGGCTATTGGCTCTGACTTAAATTAACTTTTTAATTCATTTTTTAACTCAGTTTGTCCATATTTTACCCAACTTGTGATTGAAACACCACCACTGCTACTGCTACTATGTAAAAAAAAACTAATAACAGAAATAAATAATTTATATTAACAAAAAATATGAAACTACAAAAACGCACTATAAAGATAGCAAATGACATGAATAAAAGAAGATATTACAATGATAATACTAAAGAAGAAACTGACAGAAATGATTATAAATTTAAAAAAAAAAATTCTATTTAGGCCTAAAGAGACATACATTGTAAAACCCAAAAAGTTAAACTAACTCAAACCATTTGAGAAAACCGATTGCAACAAACCATTTAAGTTCAAAAACTAATCCTAATGAGTACTGTGAACTTGATATATTTGAGTAAAAGAAGCAATTTGAGCACAGTAAAACCCAATAAATGAAGAGAACTTAAACCAACTGAGTACTGTAAAACCCAATAAGTTAAGGCAACTCAAACCGTTTGAGGAAACCGATAGCTACAAACCATTTGAGTTAAAAAAAATTATCTATACGAGTACTGTGA
The DNA here is from genome assembly GCA_903798205.1 of Danio tinwini. NCBI lineage: Eukaryota > Metazoa > Chordata > Actinopteri > Cypriniformes > Danionidae > Danio > Danio tinwini. Next base: position 4,074,014 of record CAIGQZ010034910.1, read on the forward strand.
ACTTACTTTATTTAAGTTGAAGTAATGAGGTATTTAATTAACTCATTACCTTCAACACTGAGGTTAAACTCTTTTAAAAAAATTGAATTAACTTTCAGTCAATTTTGAGTTAACTACACTCATTTCATTTTCTAAAGTAACTGTTGGGTTTTACAGTGTACATGTATACTAAAAAATGCCTTATATAATAAAGGAATAACTTAAATGGATTTAATTAATCAGGGACTAAGCAAAAGGACAGTGATGATTTAATTAAGTTGTTTATCATTGCTGTATTTGTTTTAATGTTTAAAATTAATCATCTTTGCAAACATAAGATTTTTTTATAAAGTGCTGCTAAATTGTTTCAGTATTAGCTGAACATACTGGAAATATGACACAACACTTATGTCACGTACAAAATATTCACATCATAAAATATATTAAGCAGAAAACGTCCCAAACGTGTTAGTGTGATTGATAAGAAGTGTTTTCTAATGGTTTTGACAGGCCTTGTGTTTGTAAGTCGCTGTAAATGTGCTGTGGTGGACTGTCAGAGGCTCAGGGCGGCTGTTGAACTGCTGGATTCAGTGGATGCCTGCGTTTCAGCACTGCAGAACTCAGCTCAGGGGGTCCAACAAAAGACATACTGTAAAACAGCTACCCACCATATGACAGCTATGACATGAACAATAAATACAGATTTCTCGCCGGCACCAGTATGGAATGAAAGATTAAATGCAAAGAACCCCTTTTAATCCAATGCCAGGTTCCCCTTTCCCTCTCTGTCCCTAGCTGCTGAAATAGCCAGGAAATAAACACACACACACACACAGTGCTGTTTGGCACTGTTTATGGATCTGCTTCAGTCTAGCACTTCAAATGCAACACTCATACACACTCGGGTGTTTGTGTGTCCTCATAGGTGGAATATATCTTTCTATCTGTCTGGCTTGACATTCATTCATTCGCACAGATATTTTCCCTCCGAGACATGATGACATGTACAAAAGCGAAATGGAGAATTGTGCTTGAGGCGATCTCGAGGTTCTGACAGCCTGTCTCGCTCTGAGGTTTGTTTATGCTAGTTAAAATGTGGTTATATTACAAAGTCCCTTTTGATTTGCTGCATTACGATAGATTTTACAGATCAAGGTCCTGAAATACATGTTTTGCCGTGAAGATGCCTGTGTGCGGACCCTCTATTGAAGAGCCTTGTCTATGCCTGTCTGCAGGGCCACCATTTACTCTTGGTGATTGATGTCAGCTATTCAGCATGTAAGTGGTGGCTTCACACCTCTTCCACAGCTTTTAATTTCAAATGGCCATCTCATTTTTTCCCCAATCCTTTTTACTACCTCCTTTCAGTGGCTCTTGAAAGTTGAGATACATCTACAAAAAGAGGAAATAATAATGCTAGGTGCCTTTTTTTGAATTACAGAGGACCTAGAGAGCAGAGCCGAAAATGCAAGTATCTTTTCATTCAGTCATAATAGGCTGAAGTGTTTACATATCTGAAGGGTAAGGGCCAATCAAAGTGTCAAAATAATGTGAGAAGTTAAATGGTGTAATGCATTTTTTTTTATTTTAGAAATAAAATAACCTGATCTCTGTCTCTCTCTCTCTCTCTCTCTCACACACACACACACACAC
>CAIGQZ010034910.1:4076045-4112119 GCA_903798205.1 Danio tinwini
CGCTCTTCCGATCTCCCAAGGCAACTGGAGATAGAGTTATAGCTTTACTACGGCAAAAAAACATTTTGAAACAGTTATGAAGAGTATTGCGTAAGTTTATCCTATTTGTGTTTATACACACACACACACACACACACACACACATGTAGACTATATGTTACTGAATCACAGAGAAAAAAAATACATAAACCTTTTGTAAGTCACTTTCTAACAATGCAGACCTAAAATTGTTTCCGCATACTATTAGCACCTTGTTTCCGTTTTAATCATGCGATAAACATGCAATTATTTAAACAAAAGCCACCTATTGAAAAGTAATTGCCGCTCGTAATAGGGCAAACTTCCACGCGTAAATGGCCCTGTCTTTAGGCACTAATTCCTGTGGTAACTTTTGACCATTGACAGGCCAAGATTTGCATTAGCCTTTACTGTTTCATTTGCGTCTAGTGCATAGCCTACACAAACTTACTATATTCAAAGTTAGCTTCGTTTTGAGTAATTTCACTACGTCCTTCTGCTGCAACAATAAAGCGGATTGCTTTAAAACGTTATATATGAACTTTGGGTGTCGATAGATTAATTCCATGATACCAATTTAAAACACGGTACTTCATTTCCCACGACAACTTAATGGGTATTTGAATAGGAAATGTGTCACTATACATGTTGCACATTTTGTTTTTGAGAGGTTTACGTATTTAAATTATGTAACTGAAACTTTTACAATTATCATATTTTAATAATAAAACTAATAGACATATTCATATTTTTTATAACAATGAGGCCCTGGATTGAGAACCACTGGTCTGAAAAATGTTTGGCAGGTTCATAAGTTGGTTTTGATATAATGCATTTTTCGTCTACTGGCCAGTGATTGCTTATAATTATTGAATGATAGAAATTCCATAAATTTAAATCGATTTTTAACAGATGACGAGTGCAGTGTGTAAACACAATATGACTGTTGTTTTGTTCATATGCCACGGATATCCTCTGGTTTTCCAATAAACATTCAGACATCACAAATGTGCGATATTGGTGATAAATTGAATAGCCAGTGTCACCGAACAGCGTCTTCCTTCATGCAAATTCCATTTGATCAAGCAATGTAATTGCAATAAGTATGTTTTAGAGCTGGAGAATAGAACCACTAATGGTCGTTATCTTATCACAGCGAGGGTCATATGTTCATTGAGCGTGTGCTTATTGGAGGTGTTGTAAGTTAACACGCGCGATTTCCTCCCTACCGTGAATCCGCTCGTGATGGAGTAAACACGCTAATCTGCTCAGCATTATCTCCCGCGGACAGAGCGCGACAGTCGTGTCAGACCGACCGTTCTGCAAATAACATGCGCTATTAAGCAATTTAAGATATAGTCTCTGGTAATGCAGCGGAATCTGTGGACATCAGTTCAGGCGTTTTGCATCATGTAATTTAGTGCCTCATTTGAACGAGAAATAAATAAATATATAGGCTATCACCAAGGAGTGCTGCAATATTTTGTTTCACGATTGCAACCCAGTGATTTTGCATTAAGGGTGTCAAACTTTGCCATAATACCCTACTGGTAGAGCTATATTTATGTGCTACAAATATGTGTAGTTCAAAAAACAAACTGTAAATTAATGTCAGATATTAAAAGTGGCCGAAGAATCACGTATAAACATAGACGAAAATGTTGTGCAATTAATTGTGGCAAATAAATGTACTCTTTACAATATTTACGCCACCATTTTAAACATTTTAATTTAAAACGATAAACATGTAGAAACATGGCAAATTAAACTGTAAACAACTAGCTACAGAAATACAAAAACCCGACAATGTGTTTGTAATTGTCATTTTAAAAAAAAAGCATATTGACTGCTTTTTTGCGCATTTTTTGTGTCTGTGTTATAGATGTACATTGAAAAATCGTCTACTCACATTATTCTTTTACATTGTTACATGGATTAATTGCTTTGAATATTAGACAATATATTTTATTATTAGCCATATGCTACATTTTAAAAGAACACTGCTGATTTCAAATTGCTGATTTAAAATATGCCTGTGATTTAACATTTATTTTTAAGAAGGCACGAAATGATCTCTCGTAGGTATCTCTAAATTATTATTAGTGTTATCATTCTTATTATTGACACTTATACCATTTTTTCACCTCAAGACAATGGTAGACATTTAATTATACCCCTGATTTCTTAGGTGTTACAAATTGGTTTAATCGATTCCGTGTTACACTTGTTGAAAAAGAAATGGTTCGATAGGGTCGTCTGTTGATTAGAGAGCGCATTGTTTTTATACCTTTAAAATAAAATAATACGAAGATCGAAGCTCACCTGCTCGAACTCAGAATATGAGTTTGGAGAAACGATGAAGTCTATCTTCCCTTATCCACAGGAGAAAAAAAACGCATTTCACACAAAGTATTTTAAAGCTATATTAGCAATAAATGAACTACAATATAGGCTATATATTTATATATATTTAAAACAGGAAATAAAATAAACAGCTATTTGGAACCAAATAATGTGTCTTTGTTGACAATTAATCTGATTGACTCATGCGGGCAGCTCTTTAAAAATGCAGGCTGGAACTAAATTATTTGTTTCAAAAGTCAGCAAATAACTTAATCAAATTAATTCTCAATACACAGATCGGTGGTTTTCACGCCATTGTGTGCTAACCCTAAGTCCAGCCAATCTCTTATTGGAGAAGTCATTCACAAATCCTTCAATGACGTCAGCGGGGTATAAAGCAGAGCAGGAGGTTCAGCTCAACACAAACGAGTCTCTGAATCTGTTGCGCTCGGTCACTCTTTCCAACAGGAAACAAACTCTCAGAATTCGCGTTTTTTGTCACTATGAAGGACACTCGTGCTTTTTAAAAGGACTAAAATAACACTTTATTACTGTTGGCAACAAGTCTCACACATCTTTTTGCTTGTGATGCCCGCTGGGATGTTTAGTATCGACAGCATCTTGGCCGGGAGACCCAGCTGCAAGGACTCGGTTCTGCTCCATCGGAATGCCCCGGTTGTGTTCTCCAACTTGACGGAATCCTTGTACACGGCAGCTGGCGATTTTAATGGACTGTATTCTCACACAGGACCTCCAGCTCCGAACTTACAATCGGTGAATGGACGGATAGGCTACAACAACTACTACTATGGGCAACTTCACGTTCAGGGGCCGACTGGACCAGCTTGCTGTGGCGCAATACCAACCCTCGGTTCGCAACAGTGTCCGTGTATCCCTACAGGTATTTTATTTACTTTTATTTCCTGTTTTGTATCGTTTGTATTTGTAGGCTACATTTTCTTAGCTGTTGTTTGTTGTAGTAAATGTTCCAGATGTTTCTTAAACAGCAGGATGGAATTTTGGAGCGCTTAAAAATGCATGCTTCAATTACAACCAAAAGTTTTATGCACAATTGAATAATTTTTTATAGGTTCTTTGAGAAGTTATTTTCTGTTTTCTTGGACTTCAAAAGCATGAAATCAAGATATTATTTTAGATTAAGATACTTAAAAGTAATTATTATCGCAAGAACGCATACACCAGAAAATATTTTTGATAAGAAAACGGCGCATTGCAGAACGCAGCGAGTTTTATGCAAGTCCAAATAAATGTAGACATTTACAAAATCTTAGATTTGTCAAATTGATACAGTGTACTCAAAAATGTTTATCTTATTTTCAGGTTATGACAGCGCCGGTTCTGTGCTTATTTCTCCAGTCCCACATCAAATGATGTCGTACATGAACGTGGGCACCTTGTCCAGAACAGAGCTACAGCTGCTAAACCAGTTACACTGTCGGCGCAAGAGACGACACCGAACCATTTTCACCGACGAGCAGCTGGAGGCACTGGAAAACCTTTTTCAAGAAACGAAATACCCTGACGTCGGCACACGAGAACAACTGGCACGAAAGGTGCACCTACGTGAAGAGAAAGTAGAGGTGAGAGAAACTGTTTTTACATAACGTCAACACTTTGACAGAGTTCAATTTACCACAGCAGTTCATATCTGACCTACGTTCTTAATACACCACGTGTTGTCCCACTTATTTTAGAATTATTTTGTGGCGCCGCCATTACTTTTTTATTAACTATTAATAGTGGTTAAACACATTTATATAGCATGGACATTCTAAGTTGTTTCTATTAATAATGTGGAAGGCCACATGCAAATTAAAAACAGCAACAATAGAATCTTAGGAACACATATACCCTTAATAAATAAATAAATCAATCAATGATCAGTTTGATGAATTTTCGATAGACAAAAGCTTTAATAATATAAAGTATCAATTACATAAATTGTGACAGATTATATAAATACATAGGCTATTAAAACAGCTATCTATTACTGTACAGTTATACTTTTATTTAGCCAGAAACAGAACAACAAATCGAAATCGTGTTCGCTTGAGGAGCCACCATTCGCTTTTAGATAAAACCACCGGCAACACATTATATATCACTTCATGTTCATGTTAAGGCCTACATATCATAGAATCATAAATGTTTTGTATATAACATATTTAAGATAGCAGACGACTAGGCCACGGTGGCAGAAAGATGTTGCGTTAAAACAGAAATACGCAAGTCAAAAATAATTCACACTATAAAACCAACTTGAGTTTTTATTTGACATTTGTATATATATTTTTATCACGCCATAACCTTGAAATTAAGCATGTTATCCTCTTATTCTACGCTTAGGTTTGGTTCAAAAACAGACGAGCAAAATGGAGAAGACAGAAAAGGTCGTCGTCAGAGGAATCAGAAAACTCACAGAAATGGAACAAATCCACGAAAACAACCTCAGAGAAAATCGAGGAGGGCAAAAGCGACGTGGATTCTGACAGCTGATATAAAGAACACGAGACCGGAAATCTTGCACAAATATAATTCGGACTTCATTGTACATATTGTAAAGTATGTGAGTAGGAGTAAAAAGTGTTGTCTTGCTGTTGCACAGATGTATAGTAAATGTTACCTTATCAATGATATTGTTATTTATATTAATTTAAATTTACAGACAAAATAACGTGGATTCTAGCCATAGTAATATTGGTGTATACTAAAATTGTTTTTTAAAGTATTGTCGTGATAACATTTAAATCAGATGTTCTGGAATGGGCTGTAACTGAAGACATGTACGATGGCAGGATGATAAATTTGGACATTAATTAATTCAAAGTTTAATGTCGCCTGAAAATAGAGCAAATATTAAATATCTAAAAAAAATTGACTTTTCGTGTTTGTTTGAAATATTTCAAATAGAGCTTCTCAATGAAGACCTATGCTGATTTTCCGCATTTGCTAAAGTACTACTCATTACCATTACATTTTATTAATATGTAGTATGTAATAATCAAGACCAATTTCCTTTTTTTTTTAAATTATCTCTTAATTTATAAAAATAAATGATTGTGAAATTGATTCTTTGGATAAGTTAAAAAAAATCTGACCTTTTAGGTTACTTCAAAACAGGCCATGTTGAAAAAGTAAAATCTGAAAAAGACACTATGGTTTAACGTTCTTCTTAATTAACCAACTTTTCCCGAATGTAATTAAACGCAACCAAGCAAACCACATTATTTAATGATGATAATTATTATTTTTTATCCCTCCTTGGTATTTATATGTAGCCTATACCTAAATTATTTACTGTCTACACATATCCCGTTTTAAAGTAGGCCGAAAAAAGGTCTATTGTTCAAAGTAAAATATCAAACGCGACTTTGACCACGTGTAATTTGCTGTAATTGTCCTTTGTGTTCCATACAAAATATTGCATATTAAATGGTGGTAAATTAAATTGCTGATAACAGTTTGTTTTGTAAAATTCAGTTCTATAAAAAAATAGCCTATCATAGCCTCCCCCCCCCCCAAAAAAAAAATATTTTTGACGCTCAGTTCAGTCTTGCGCTGTCACCATGCTGGACTGCATCTATAGGCTCCTGTAGGCTTATATGTTGTCCATTGAATTCTCCGGAATTATGCTGTAGTATTGCGATAATGTTAGATATTTTTACGACATGCCTGCTGCTTTTAAATTGATCAATTTCAGTTTATTATATGCACGTTTTTGCGTAACAGTTGGCGGGATTTAGGCTCGATTACTCTACTGGGAAATCTGGGTACATCCCTATTCAAAAACATTCGGCAATAGCATTTAAAGGCCAGATAAATGCATAATCATTTTTGACCTACAATGCTGTCAGTGCATTTCTATTTTTTTACAATACTAATAAACAAAGTATTATTATATTATGATGTTTAGCACTATCAAAATGTAGTTGCCTTCTAAAACAAACTAACGACTTCCATGAAACAGAGAAGTCAAATTTCATTAACCCTAGCAGCATTTCAGTTTCTGTGTTATCTACTGCTAATGGGCCATAACATCTATCCACACAAGGGTGTGCAGGAGGAATTATATGAAAACTACAAATACAGATGTGCGGGTTTGCTTGTGTAAAGAAAAGACATGGATACTGCATACATATAAATGAATAATTACAGCTTAGGCTGTTTTAAAGGCATAAGCTACTTAAATATGATTTGTGAGGTTGGCAACATGCCAGTGTCTTGCCTGTAAACACTTTTTGGATTATACTGACAATTGTCTCTTGATGAAATGCAGATCTTGAGCCTTGAAGGGCAACAGTGTGAGCTGAATATTTATTTGTTTATGTGCTTATGCATTTGGGGTATTTATCTTAAAAAATAAACATCCATACCCAGTCTTAAAGTATTGACTCAGGGCAGCATGTTTTTCCAGACATGAAGCTGATTAAGTGAGATGTATTTTGCTAAAAACTCTAGCCTTCGAAGACTTTGGTAGTTTCTTAACAATTTGTTATTCCTTCAGTAAATAGTTAGTGGAAGGATTTTAAATCACAGTCTGCTTCTCGGTATACCTTTAGTCTGCAGTTTTCTCTCTTTTTAAAACACGCTATTCTAAAACCACACTGACAAAAATAATACTATAAATGTCTTCAGTGGCTTTTAAAAAGCAGATTAAATAAGGGTAGTGTAGGTACTTAGGGATTTGGCAATAGGGCAAACCAAGAAACAAAACATGTTGCACTAATAATCCTTCACATGTCTAGTGTGATTTATAAAGTGTTTCTTCACTGAGTGCCAGTGAGATATACAAAGCACAGGACTGAGTCTATTAATCTCAGCTTTCCCCCTTTTTTAGCCTGTAATTTAGTATTTCAAAAATTTTAATACACACTTTGTTTTTTGATTTTTTTCAAGCCATTATTTCTTTGACCTTTTTAAGCATAGTTCCCAGTGCTTGGAAAAACAGAGGTGGAGTCCAAGAAAAATTAAGCAGTGAGTCAAGTCCAGAAGCAGATAAATCTTTAGTCATTTGCTTTTTTTATAAATAAGAAATGCAGCATTTTGCTCTATATTGCTGGTTGTGCGTAAAGTTGTACTTTTCCTCTACATACTCTTACGTAACCAAACTCATTACACTAACTGCTTTCATTCAGAAAAATTGCTCAGTTTCTGCTCCTGGTTGAATTGAAGTATTAATTGTATTAGATTGTGTGCTCTTGAATTAGAGATGCCGGCTCATGATTGACAGCTCTTGGGTGGATTCCCTCGTCTAAAGATAGAAACGGGTGTTGGCCATCCTCTGTGGTGCGTTTCGAGAAACATATAAAATGGTGCAGGAAGGACTCTGAATGAAAGAAAGACAAATAATACATATTTTTACCGTCATAAACATTTTCCTGTATCATTACCATATTTCAGTGGGATGACATGTGGTTTGGTGGCCCTACAACACAAGATCATCTAGATATGTTTTTAAAATTACAAGTTAAAGAAACAAGTCGGTTTTTATATAGTGAGCTTAGCACCTGAATAGGCTTTAGCAATTTCTGCTGGTAATTACTAGGCCTGTCACCACATTCATTCCAGCACGCTAGCTACCAACTGCATTCGGTTAGTGTCACTCCCCACCAAAACCACAAGGCTGCTGAAAAGCACGAGGGACCCCAGGTCAGGTCGGCCACTTATCTCTCTGAGGTAAATCAGGTAATCATATACTAAAGCCAATTTTTTTTTTTCAGTTTTACAGGGCTCGGATCACATCTTTATGTTCTCGGGGCCCTCAAGGCCCAGCTCTTTTAACATTTCCCTTTGGACGCGTCCTGCCAAAGCAAACAAACACAAGCAATATGAATGAGCTGTATCTTTGGAGAATGCAAGCATGTGTGTTTGCTCTGGGGAACTGCACTCGTTTGCTCGAAAATCAGGAAGGGCCCATCATACGCTGCCACTGCCCTGGTTTCAGTGCTGATTAGCGGTGTATGTTAACCTCAGTCCTCCAGCAGGGCACCCGCCTGTGGGTGAGTGGGAGGACGAGTGCACACTTTTGACCCGCTATGAAACAGAGCGGCCCCAGGGGAAATTGCAGGAGTGCAAGTCCACACTGAACAGGCCCAGTGCAGGTTCACACCGGGAACACACATAGCCTACGACACTTTCCAGATAGTTTAAGACCTTTAATGCACTCGCAGGGATGCTCGGATTAGCATGTGTGTTATTCTGCAAACTTCAGGGCACTTCACTCCCTCAAAAGCACGCCACAAATGACAGGCTGTTGCTGAGACCCAACAGGGAAGTCGTTGTTTTGTGACCTCATAATGCGCCCTTTGCCTTCCACTTGGTGAGAGCTGAAAGTAAATAAAACAATGTGGGGGATTAATGGCGGAATGATTCAAGCGCTCTGCTCGTCCATGACAAGGGAAATTCGCAGGCGTTTACAAGAGATAAATCAGAATTATTTGCTGTATCAACAACTGGGGCGGCTCAGATTCGGGATGATTGATCGTATTTAAAAATGAAAAGCTAGGCTCGGGCTTAAAATGTCATTTTGGGTGACATGCAAAAATAAAATAAGGCAAAACCACCGACACTCTGATAGATGAAGCGCAAACAAAGATTTAAAGCAAAGCATTTTCACAACAAATGAATTATCAATAAATCACAATGACAGATTTACATTATCATGACAAATGAACTGCTCTGTAAGCGTTTGCTAACTTTCCTGAGCCCCCGTGCGCTTTTTCCCAGAGACGGTCCTATAGGCTAATAAAACTAAGAAAAGCAATATGTTATCTATCAAAAGCAATTTGTTATCTAACATGCACATGGTATTAAAAACCAGAAGATTAGTTCCACCAGATCTGCAAAACAAATAAAACGTGCAATGAAAATAATAGCTAATATTGCAGATCATGTATCACTGTATTAATGAAAGAAAGCATTGATTTAAAGTTCAGTGGGGTAGAATTCAAAACATTCAATCAACACATCTGAAAGAGCTATAATTATGACCACATTTAAACTGGACTTTTCAAATTCAACAAAGCTTGCAAGCTCCAACCTGCCCTCTAGTGGATGCAAAGGATGCAAATACTGGTACATTGGTGAAATAAAGACAAATCTAGGTTGAAAAAATACAAGAATTAATCTGAACAAATTAATATTGTGATTTTTGACTAGAAACCTTAATCCAGGAAAATGCAGTAAAATCATGCAGTTTTTAAAGGTACAAAAAAGTATTGCATAAATCCCTCCAATTTTTCATAGACCTCTTTGTCTCTATTATACTACAAAATTAAACTGTTATACGTTTGCTGCAATTTATTTTTTTTTTAAATACAAACTGCCCAGGTATGTGCACCGCAATTAGCAATGATTAAAGAAGCACGGTGATGATTATCACCTGATGCCGAATCGCCGATTGCAAATAGTGAATTTACAGTGCAATGAAACAAAACACCATGCAGAAGGCAGAGATAGTGTCTGCTCTCCCTCCCCCCAACTCCTACTATTTTCCCCAATTAATTCCCTGACAGACGATATCCACCATGCACCATACTTTCCACAAAACATATCTTAGGTTAAACATGCAATCAAAGCACCAGCGCCACGAGACAAGGATAGACCTATTTTGGCAGCCTTACCCAGAATCCCTTCAGTCATAACAAATCTGCCCCGTGGCCGCTGATGGACAGCTGGTTTACAGCCAATGTCAGGCATTAACAGATTTGATCCGTATTCGAAAAAGGAGGTCTGGGAGCAGCAGAGGAGTGGTGGGTGGCGAGCGTCTCACGCCAGGGCCTCAGCTTGATTCATGGCTCAGAGAGAGGGTTTCCACTCTCACATCAACTGATTTTTTTGTGCTCACTTTATTTACTCTTTTTTCCCCTCTTTATTATCAATAAACATCTTCTAAATTCATATTTACATGCATATGCACAAATGAATCCTGTCTCACAGACTTGCAGGAGTATACTAGTGTGAAGATGTGGTCACAAGGCAAATCTCAGTTAAATTTTGCATCAAAAAATGTGTATTGACTATAGTGTAGATTACAAAGAACTTCTCACCCTTACACAAAATAAGTACACTTCAGAATACTTTAAGTACACTGTATAATATCTGCTAGTTATGAATTGCAAGTAGCTTGTGATTCACAGGTGTTCTCTGTTTATTTATGCTTTCGAATTGCATTATGGGACCTTGATCTCTGCTTTGACAACTATTGATGTTGAAAATGTGACTCCACAGTTTAACAAAGTGATTTTTATTGATATTTTGCTAGTTTGAAATAATAAATATATGCACAGTTAGTGTTTTTCAGCCAATGATGAACTTCCGGTGAAAGCTTTATGTGACTATTTGTAATTTCATAAAGTTCCTTTTACAGCATTGATGTTGTAATGTAATTCAAATATAATCAGTTAAATAGACTTAAGCATACATTTGGTTGTTAAAGAATAAAAAGAAGCAAAAGGGTTTAAACGTAGAAATTCTATTAAAAATACTGGGGTAAAATTAATTTCCATATTTTAAAGACATGGTGTGGAAAAATAAAATTTAATGCAGTGCTTCTTGTTCGGTCTGATACCCACTTTATATCGTATCTCAGCCAGGCAGTGAAGATCACTGTTTTTTTTTTTAAAGAAATCAGATCTTAAATGTGGCGATTTTGTATGGGATGACAATTAACCGGAAGCCCTGAGGCTGGCTAAATGAAATTAAAGGTCTGTGTGCATATACCCCATTGTACCGGAAATAAACCTGCACAATGGCAGAAAAAAAAATACTGGCAGCTCATTACCTACATTTTCTGCCATTATTTACAAGACCAGTCCAGACAATATGTCAAGTTATTAAAAATGTCAATAAATTTTTGTATTTTATTTTAAACATTAAATGTTTTCAGAGCCTCATAATGCAATTTAAAAGCATAAACTAACTAAAAAACACCCATTACACATGAGCCATGGACAATTTATATCATATTATACAGTCATTAGCTATTAATTTAATGTTTGGGTGATTAGTACACCTTGATTTCTACGACTAGTTTTTGTGCTTTTTTGTACTAACAAGTAGCCTAGAGTTACATGCACTGATGGTTTAATAGTTTAATACTAAACTTTTTAGTTTATGAAAGTACAATTTAAAATGTACTCTCAATAAACTGTTTTGTAATTTTATATCGCAAGTGTACTTTATTTTAAATTAACTCATACTTACCTTTGCACTTATCTTGGCCTATAAATATTCTATTTTTCATTCATTCATTTTCTTTTTGGCTTAGTCCCTTTATTAATCAGGGGTCGCCACAGCAGAATAAACCACCAATTTATCCAGCATATTTTACACAGCGAATGAACTTCCAGATGCAACCCAGTACTGGGAAACACCCATACACTCCAATTCACACACATACACTACAACCAATTTAGCTAACCCAAGTCACCTATAGAGCATGTCTTTAGACTTGAGGGAAAAAACTGGAACACCCGAAGAAAACCCACGCAATCTCTGGGATAAAAAACCCCACACAGAAATGCCAACTGACCTAGCCAAGGCTCGAACCAGCGACCTTTTTGCTGTGAGGCGACAGCACTACCCACTACACCACCCCTTTCTATTTAGGTATTTATTTTTATATATGTAAATATACTTTTCACAGTACTTTAATTATATTTTAAGCTAATTGTTCACATTCAGTTCCATGCATGTTTTATTTGCTCTAAATGGATTTGTTGCTATAAACTTTAAAAACTATGTAGGCAAATTATTTAATAGGGAACTCACTCCACAGTATAACACTTTAAGAAAAGTGTTTCAGTTCTCAGAATATAAAATTATACTTTTAAGTAAATCTTAAACTAAACATTGAGTATGGACCAAATAGATTTTCTGTCAATATGCCTAAATCAAGCATGATTTGTAAACTTTCTAAGAAGCAGCCTACACAAAATAGGATCAAATTAAACATTCTTATTGTAGTTTAAAAACTAGTCAACTAAGAGTACATTTGAATAAACTAAGCTAATGTTTGGACACACTTAACTCACTTAAAATCTATGAAGCTTGTTTGTCGGCACAGCGTCACGTGAACAAATTTAGCATGAGTGAACTTTTCATCCTTGAATTCGTGCTTTCCTAATTTTGGTCAAACACTATAATTAATCATCGAATCTACAGTCGCGTTTAACTGTGTTTTTCTGGGTGGGATTCCGAGCGGGTGGCTTTACACTTCAGCCTGAATTCAACACACATAATCTGAGATTCGCGAGGGCCCCGTGTTATAGCTGGAGCGGGAAGCTCTCATTAAAGAACGCGTGTGAAGTTTTATGAACTATGAAATTCACTTAAGACCCAAATGGGGAAAAAAAGAAGTGCGCTAGAGTAAATATTTATCAGCGTTATGCTTTGACTGGACCGGTAGGGTCAGGAGAGCAGATAGGCTTGCAGGAGGATCAGACAAAGGGAGTGAAAGAGAAAGCGATACAGCAGCGGTTCTCAAACTGCTCTGATTACAGCCTCACTTTCCTGACCCCGCGAAGGCAACGGTGTTGGCAGCTCCCGCGAACTAATCTTCCGTTGCTAAGTGAGTAATTGAATGTGAGAGCTTATGTATTTTTGTAATGAGCTGACAGCAAATTTCCACTCTCTGCCCAAAAGGTTACCCTAATCAACATGGTCACGCTGTTTCTCTCAGAGTGACAGCGCTGCGCCAACAACATGACAAAGCGGCCGGCCGCGCAGATGTCGGCCGTGAGAGAGCCGTCTGTTCCCGCGCAGAGAGAGAGAGAGAGAGAGAGAGAGTGTGGACCCCTGGCACACAACCAATCTCAGTGTGCTGTATTATTCTCGGGACCAAAATTAATAGCATATTGTAATTCCCACCTGAACTGAGCACACAGAATAGTGGGTTTGTCTTGTGACACCAGGCCCGGATTAAGAATTCAGAGGCCCCTGGGCACAATGTCTTGTTCTACAATTAACAATAAGATTAATATAATATTTTTAAAATAAAGTTAATCTATAATATTTTGCCCACATTTAAAAAAAAATGACAGTACATATTTATAGTCAACAATAATTTACCTGATTTTAAAAGCATTTAAAGCACACTTTAATAAAAAAATAGTAATATAAAAAAATTAATGTTTTTTAATATACTTGTTCCAAGTTTACTGAAGCAGTATTAAAAATTTATATTTAAGGGTATTTTTATTGTATAATTTCTACAAAGTTATAATGCATATGATTTGGATACAACACCTCTCCAGTCCAGTTCTATGAATCTGAGTCCTCCATAATACACACACTGATTAATGATTCCTACTGTCTCCCTCGTGATGAAGAAGAGTGGGCAAAAAGCACTTGATTATAAAGCTAAAAGTATCCAAAATCACACACACTACACCAGTTCTCTCCTGTCTCTCTTCTCTTCAGGGGCTTTTTCTGTCTCTCTCTCCATGAGGTTGGAGAATATGGGTGAAGTAGGGCGACTAACATTGTAAATACAGATTAATTATATTAAAAATTCACTAACATTTAACACCAGGTGGAAAATAACTGTTTGTAGAATATTTATTATGATTATTATTAAATACATTGACTCATTTTATATACTTTATTTAAATTTTGAAACAAAAACATTTCCTTTCTATTGAAAATAAATGTATTTCCAATCTGATATGTAATGGGGAAAAAAAGAAGAACGTGTTCATCAGATGCTGGATTCGAACCGCGTTCATGATTGGTCGCCTCAAAACATGTTACTATGCTCTTTACGAGCTACGCCACACACACCTGCTGTCTACTGCTCTCTTAAGTTATGTTGTCTCTGTTGATCAAACGGCGTTGGCGGGAAGCACTCAACTAGCTTATTCCAACGAGGTGCGCTATTTGCACTTAGCCTAAATAGACACTCTAAAATCAGACCCCCCCCCCACCCACCCTGGGCCTGTGCCCATAATGCCTATTGATTAATCCGGCCCTGTGTGACACCCACCCACTCATGGGATAGATTTTTATTCTGATTTAAAATACTATAGAATGACAAACTTGACGAATATGTTTTATTTAACCAAATGGTTAAAGGTAGAGTATAAAGACCACAAGCATTAGAGGTCTCCAATTTGTCATTGTAGGCTATATGCAGGAGCCTACGTCATTGGTGAAATCACACTTAGTAATTTGTTTGGTATTTTAAAAACATACTTGTTTAGATACATATTTAAAATACACACTGTTTAATTGAATGTAGTAATAACCTCTTCACTATGTTTTTAAATATTTTATGAGAACACATTATTTTTGTTTCGTGAATAAAAGGTGAACATCTGGGTTAGTACAGGTAAACTTTGATGTACCTGGTAAAGTATCAATTGAATTATTATTGATTTCATTTGAGTACATAAATTAGCTTTCCTTTGATGTAAGGATAGGACAATATTTGGCTGAGAAACTATTTGATTATCTGAAATACGACAGTTCAAAACTAAATTGAAATATTGAGAAAATCACCTTTCAATTTGTCTAAATTAATTGCAATGCATTAGTAATTAAAAATTAAGTTTTGATATATTTATGGAAGAGAATGTATGTTTATGTAATATTTCAATGATTTTTATAAATTCCTAAAACAATGATTTTTATTTTCATAATATATATATATATATATATATATATATTTAATACCCATGCAACATAAAGCCGGTTTTGTGGTCCAGGGTCACTTATTGAAGTACATCTTTAAATGAAGTACATATTTTCCCACTCCTTGCACTAAAAATTTTCTAAGAGCACAGGTATTTTTCTGATTTGGGTCAATAAAAATGGAACATCTTTAAGCAATATGACTAGTACAGATATATTTCACAAATTAATTTCTGATGTGAATGCAGCCGTCAATATGAGCCAATTTTCTGCACAACCGTGAATAATATAAGAAATAATGACAAATTTAATATGTGCTAAAAATGAATATAGCACCTGACCTATTTTAGATCTATACAGGGGTGGTTGATGACCAGTGTTGCCAGATGTTTTCCCGGTTTTCACAAAAATCTGGCAGCCCACATGTAAGACTGACTGGCCCACATTTAAAAATGTGTTTTTAAACTGTTAATTTTGTGAAATAGGCTAATAAAACTGGAAGTCAAAAGCAATTTAAGTGTCTCAAAACTTAATCAATAACTCATTGAGAATTGATGGCCAATCAATCCAAAACTTCACACAATTATTTTTTTTCTGCTTATAAGATATGGGCAGTTATACATTCATACAAACCTTTGTGTCTAAAACATAAAAATCACATAGATATATTTATTTTCATTCATTCATTCATACATTCATTTTCTTTTCGGCTTAGTCCCTTTATTAATCTGGGGTTGCCACAGTGGAATAAACCGCACACTTATCCAGCATAGCTTTTACGCAGCTTCCAGCCGCAACTCAACACTGGGAAACTCCCACACACTCTTGCACACACTCACATACACTACGGCCAATTTAGCATATCCAATTCACCTGTACCGCATGTCTTTGGACATGCAGAGCACCTGGAGAAAACCCACACGAACATGGGGAGAACATGCAAACTCCACACACAAATGCCAACTGACCCAGCCAAGGCTCAAACTATCGCTGGGAGGCGATTGTGCTACCCCCTGTGCCACCGTGCTGCCCCACATAGATATATAAACAAATCAAACTAATCTAATATGAATGCACCACAATTTTGTTGAATTTTTAAAACAATTTATTGTTTATTTATTTATTGTTATTTATTGTCTATGAGATCGGGTTAAATTAATTTAAGCACTGTCAGATTTAACATTATAATATATATATTTTATAATTATTACATTATGTCATCATATCTCCAATAAAAACTGTAAGATCGAGTTGGATGTTTTCAGGCATTGTCAAATGTAACAAGGTTTTTTTCACTGATTGAATAATTTCTAGTAATTATATTAAACACAAATTAATTATATCATTATATCCATTTTTTTGTAATCCCACGGATCATAATTTTGCAGTGCATGCTTACAAAAAGATGAAAGGGGTGTCCTGTTAAGATTTTATTTTCTCCCATAATACAACATAACAGCACTAACATTTGTTTTTATTCGATGTTGTGTGTGAAAATAAAAGCTAAAGTGTTTTTTCCCCCGAGGGACCTTTTAGCCCTGTTGTACACTGTCGAACGAGAGCGCACATATTTCACTGCAGCAGTAATAGGAGAGGGTACAGCTTGTGGGATTAACAGATACTCTGACCAAACGGCGAATCTGAGTGAAAACACACATGATACAAGTTGGATTCTGTCTTTTGCATCTGTAACTTTAGCTGACGGGTTTGTGGGAAATCAGCGCAGACCGAAGAGCTCTGCATCCAAAAGCTATCTGGTGCTCTCAGTTCAAGCGCGCCTTTAACCACAAATACTTCCCCTTTCATTGTCCACTGGAGGATATAGGAGCATATGGAAGATTATTTTCAGTGACATACGGAGGTGTTCCATTTAAAACGCCAAGACAATTTCATTCTGACTTTTGAGATTGTATTCTGAACCCTTCTGAACCACTTTACCCATAACAAATTCCAAACATGTGACATCGAAGAACTTGCATGTTAGGATATACGCTAACTATTTAGTTGCACGTATAGAGGATATTCATGACATGAACCTAATGAAAAGGAAAGGCCTATAGATCGCTAAGCTATTGTTTCCCCTCTAGCTAAATGCAATCAAACACATATTGCTGAACTGACCCTGTGTCTCGCAGCATTTCCCCAGGACTCTCTCTGTCTATCTGCAGCGCACGAATCGTCCACACACAACGATATGTAATGTAATCAAAGTCAGCTCTGTGTTTTATACAACTAATCAGCCTCAAACAATCTGTGAGTGAGAGAGACGGCCCGAGTGGTGTGGTACTCATCAGCTTCAATGTATTCGTTGTTTGGATTGCTGTGTTTGTATAAACCAGATTGGTTTGCACTTAACCCTGTAATATATGCAAAACAATCCTCTAGATAGTACTCTTAAGCTTTGCCAGTTACCACTGTGGCAGCTGCAGTAAACTTGGCTGTGTAAGAAAAATAGTGTGTAATAAATTATGACATGAACCAGCGCACGTCACACGGGGCAGGCCGGCCTTCAGCTGTGATCAGCAGTCAGGATATTAAAAATGGCACTGCAATGCACAGATGCAGGTCAAAGGGTCACGGTCTTTGGGAGACACAGAAGGACTGAGCTCTCATAAAAGCGTATTTAAATAAACAGAGAGAGGGGAGGTGTGGCCAAGGAGCTTTGGAGCTGCTGATATATATATTCCGAATGAAAACTCACATATACAAATGACCGGGAGGGAAAAAAAGCTTATTAGAAATCAGATACTTCATGTGGTCTGCGGCAAGCAACAAAAACAGTTGGCCAAGAATCTCCACCGAATTACTCACTTTTTAGTCTTGAGGTTCAATTGTATGTAAAACAGATGTAAAAAGGGGCCTATTTTCTGTTTTATTTATTTTCGCTGCTATACTTGATATACAAAACAAACATGACCTGTTTCTTTATTCATCAATCGCTATATGCTTTGTTTCAGACGGGACACAGCCCAGTCACATGGCCTAATGTTAGATGGGATCTTCATTTTGGAAACAAGTAGTCCCGTGGTTTTCATAGTCCACTGACTCAGAGAAATGCTGGATTTCCCTTGTGGTCCCCCATATTTTCTTCACTGAAACGTAAGAAGGGGCCGGACCAGAGAACATGCAAATTAAGTCATAATCAAATCTGTCTGTTTCTCAGAGTTCAGGTACACCCTGAAGCTAACTCTGTCAGCAGGCACTCAGCAAACTAAAAGTAATCCATGGTCTTTACACCCAAATGACAGTTATTAACTCATATTTTCTCCCTCTTGGAATAATAGCTGCAGCTGCCGGTAATACAAACAGTCTTAAGATATTATTCAATCACTTGTCATAGCCATTCATAGCCATATGTACATGGCCTTAAACTAATATTTTAAATAAATATGTTTAACATTTAATTATTATTTCATGAAAACAGGGAGAACATATGGGGGGAAACAAATGGGGGTAATGTGTGTGTGTGTTTGTATGTTTTGGTGACATATAAGAACATAACTTTGCCTAATGACATAGGTATTACAAGGAGAAGGTGACTTGTATGAGGACTTTGCCCCGTTCTCGTTTTTAAAAGGCTTATAAATTATATAGAATTTAGTTATTTAATGAGAAAATAATATTTCACAAAGTTTTCTGTAAAGGTTATGGTGTAGTGTTGGTGTAGGTTGATAGAAGATACAGTTTATACAGTTTAAAAACAATGACACCTATGGAATGTCCCCACAATTCACAAAAACAAACCTGTGTGCATGTGTGTTTATCAAATCTATGTAAACCAAAACCATAAATGTGGCATAAAACAGTTTCTTATTTTGAGTTGTGGCTCACTCAAATAGTTATAATATAATAATACTCGTATGAGGTTGGAAGTTTGTAAATTATGCCAATTTGCTATTTTAAATGGAGTTAAGTTGTTAATAAAGGTTCAGCGGCGGAACCACGCCTCACTTTGTCTCTAACCAATCACCTACTCCCTTAAACTTATTTAAGGAAGACCATCCCTCTAGCACTGTTCTTCTTTCTTTTGAACCCACCCTCCCTCCCCCTATTTCCTTGTAACCCTTTCACAATCCTATAACCCTCTTCATTCCTACATGTAGGATGAATCGGGGGGTTCAAAATACTACAGAGACAGTACCCCCACTCTGAGTCTCCAGGCATAGTAGAACGCCCTATCAACCATACCCACCTATTCACCAGCCATCCTCTTACTCCCCTTCCCCTTCATTCCACGGTTCTCTTACTATACCCTTCATCCCTACAGTAAAGTCTAGCTTAAAGTGTGGCGTGGTCCATGATGGTGAATAGGTATTGCAGGCCTACCTGACTGCATGGAGCGCATGTAAACAGATATGATGTCTGGCTTACTGTAGGGGGAAAAAAACATAAATAAGCATTTTGTAATGTTCAAACATAGCAAACTTAGAGCTTACTAAAATGTTTAACTTACTGACATATTGTATTGCAGAAATCTTTACAGCAATGTGAACATTCAGGTTACAATCATGATCAAGTTTACATTTCCCTTTAGTATGCAGATTGACTTTATGTTTGTGCCTCTGTACATATATGTTTGTTGTATGTTTATTATCATGTTTTAGTTTGATATTTGTTTATTTCTGTAAAGCCTAACCAGGGGACGAAGGATGCAAGTTAGCTTCATGCTATCTACGCGACATCGGTTAGTTTGGCATAACAATGTCAAGTGTAGGCTATTGTCATTGTTAAATTAACACACACACACATATATATTGTAACCCCTGAGAGACTCTAAAGACTTTACTTATATCAGAGAGAAATAAAATAGGCTGTAAAGAACGTGTTATCGGATTTAGCCTACATTTACCTCATTAAAACTGATAGCCTAAGGTAAATTAGCTAGAACAAAGTGCATGTTCTGTAGTATTTAGGTTAATGTTATTGTTTTCAATTTACCTGTAGTTGATCTCATAACATTTTCTTAAATGTTTCACGAGTTCACACTTACAAATAACTGGCATAATTAAACTTTTGCATTTGTCGTGCTGTCCGGGGAGAAAACTAAGCTCGGAAACACATCGGTTTTGAAAAGGTAAAGGTGACGCGGAGGGATGCTGAAAGTCGAGAGATAACGGAGGAAAGACATAACGTACTTTATCATTTACAGGCCTTATTCTTGTTCTGATACGATAATAATGTGATTGCCAGTTATGAATTTGGCCTTGTCAATGATCTGCGCGTGCTCCTACCGAAACAGAAATATAAAACATAAAAATAAATTAATAGCAATTACAGATCTTGAACACAAGATGGCAGCAGTAAAAAGTGAGTGAAAATGCATCTGAGAATCGAGCTGCAGTTTATCAGATCTGCTGCATTAATGAGGTTCTTGTGTGCTGTAAGATTGCCACTAATTACTGCTATAGTATTGAAACAATACCATTTATGTATTAAGCTGGAATCACATATTGTATCCTGTTGAACTGCTCGTAGCTAATTACAACAATTATATTAACCCTTACAAGAAGCCCATATAGAGTGTTAAAGGGATAGTTTACACCAAAGTTATTCCAACCTGTATGACTTTTTTCTGAATACAAAGGAAGATACTGCGGGGAAAATAAGTATTGAAGTATTGTTTTTTCCCCCCTGGGAATAATATTTTTAAAGGAGATGTTAACATGGGATTAAACCAGATTTTGGTAAAAACAAAAAGTGTTATGTGTAATAACAATACAATGTTATTTGTATTACAGTTATTTGGGTTACAGTCTTATAAATTATAGTCTTACAAGTCTTTTAGTCTTACAAATAGTCTTATTATAGTCTTACAAATTACAGTCTTATAAATTATAAGACTGTAATTTGTTCCAACAGTTCAATTTGGTAAATTTCAGATTACCTCTTTAAGGATGGAAGGGCTAATTTCTAAAGATAGTGATGTATTGTGTTTTTTGAACCAAAAAAGTTGAACCTATTGTGCCAACTTTGCAAAGAAGGTCTTGAGTTAACAAACCCAAAGTCTACATTGTTTGCATGGTGGGATGTTGTTTGCAAAAATGGAAAGAAATCAAAACGTGGTGATACAATTGAAGCTTTAAATTACATGTGCTACTTAAGACTGTGTAACATGACGTCAGAAATATCTTCATTTATAAAGGCTAGATGTGAAGAATTTGATGTTCAAAAATCAGAGGCAGAAAAGTCAAAGGTAAAAATTTTAGATATTCAGTTATAACTTGATAATTTACTTGCTGAACAGTTAGCCCTGGCGGAAAAAAAATGTAGAAATCAAAAAGACACCATTGCAGATTTAAAATCTATGCTAAAAGCATAGAAGTTTGTGTCTCCTAAAATGCTTAAAGAGCCCCTATTACACATTAAAAAGAGTCATATTTCGGTTTTATGGGTCTTCAACAACATACTGATATGCATGCAAGGTCGAAAAAACACTTTCATTGTCTTATAATATGCATTTATTTTTACCTAATTATCCCAGCGACTCCTTAGCGCGAAGCTATTCTGCACTGATTTGACTGATGATAGCATGTTGAGATTGGTAGACAGTGTTCAGTGCAAGACTGTAAAATGCCCAGCGCGGTTTATCAAGACCCCAGTCCCCAATAACATTGGTATAGGATCCGATCGCAGCAGACGCCCGAAACAAGCTTCATAGTAAACTTACTAACACCACAGTAAACAGTACCCGGTTCTCAAGAGTGTTATTCAGACACCTCAGCACCGAAAGCAGTGCAGTTAAGCACCAGCATATTGCTCTATTCTTAACTATGACACATTCAGTATTAATCCACACAGCAGCAAAAGCTAAACTATTCTGAACCTTGACCGCTGCACGTGTGTGGGATCAGCTAACGGTGGCCATAGCAACGACAAACAACACATTTAAATCCGTAAGCAGCACACGTCGCTTTTTCAACATGGCATTAGACGAGATATGAGAATATAAAGAGTTAACCTGATACAGTACAAGCGTTTACAAGTAACAACACATGTAGATCAGTTATATTTGCAATCATCGCTGTGGCACCTCTTGAGTGAAGTGTTATATGTTCTCAGGGCTTACCTGTACTCTGCTTTACCCAATGATCACATCCCCAGCTGGGGGTTGTAGGGGTCACCAGCGCTCCTCTGTCCTCTGACAAGCTATCTCTCCGGGCTCCCACCGCGCTCACCCTGAGCCTTCGTAAACCTTTTCAGTGCTGCGCACCAGCTTGAAGCCCAGCGTGCAGCAGCCTGCCTTTGTTTGACTTTGTGCCTAATAAACTGTCCTTATTTTGTCCGCACCCCTGGTGTATTGTATGTCCATTACAAAATTGAGGAAGAAACTAATTAATGAGCTGTGTACTGATAGTTCCTGTCCAGCTCTGTCAAAGTCTCCCAGGTAAGCACAGCGTCTTTATGACTCATGATCTGTTTGTCTTTGCTGCTGTGGTAGTGGGCGGGGCTGCAGGTTGAAATTTTCCCGGGTTTGTATGCGCAAGGGCGGGGCTTATGTTTCGTATCCATGTCAAGCGAAACGGCTATAGACTTTTTATCAAGACGATTCATTCAAACCACTGAGTCGACTCTTTTTTAGATAAATCCATAGTTTTAAAAATTTAAAAATTATTCTCAAAAACCCATAAAAGGGGCCAGGGGCGATTTTAGGATTTTCATTTTAGCAGGGCTCAGCTCCTTATGAGGTAAAAATATATATATATATATGATGTTTATAGATCTGATGGTTCTATCTCTGTCAGTAACTCTTACATTTAAAATGAGTATGGTATGGTAGTATGGTAGTTCGATTTGAAATAAACAGTGAAATGTTTGTTAAGAGTAATTTTTTTTGCTGGAGAAAACAGTTGTGATTATGAGGTGTGCACTGAGGAAACAGTAGATGGGAAATCCAATTGCTCCTTCATAACATCGGGGTACTTGTCATACAAATATATCTATAGCAAAGAACTGCAAATAAGCATATTTTATAACAATTTATCGATAAACACACACCTTGTTCTCTCGCTCTGCACAGCTTGCTGATCAAATGAAAACGAAATGACGAGAAGGAGCCGAATTCTGCAGCCGTCTTCATATCAAATTTAAAGAGGACTGAGGCGATAAAGTTTATGAGCTAATCGCAAAAGTTTTAGGGGGCTGAGCAAAAATATAGGGAGGCTAAAGCCCCCCTAAAATGGGCCTAGCAACGCCCATGAAGAATCTAACTAAGGATCTGAGAATCCTTGTTGCAAACTTATGTGTGTGTTGTTTTAAGAAAGCAATCATTCATTTGTGTTGTGTTTTATATTTTGATTTGTTTTTATTAATTTATTCTTCTTTTTATTTATTTTATTTAATTATATGATTATTAGTCATTTATATAATTATCATTATATCATTTTATTAATCAGTAGTTAATGATTTGATTTTTATTTGTCCTTTTATTATGTTTTTTATATTTTATTATTACTATTTTAATATAATTATTGCTTTATTATTATTTCCATTTTTCCATATTGTTATAATCTTATAACTGAGGATTCAAGCAAAACTTGTTTTCATGAGTAAGAGATAATAGAATGTCTCCATTTCAAGGTTGGTATTGTCTCTGGACAATGTTGCGAAGCAGTAATTTTCCATTGCTGTTGCTTGTGGTATAATAACACTTGTTGGATTTATCCTGGTCAGACGAAGTCTGAGCACTGAATCATACGCAACTAAGATTATTCAATAAACTTTGCTCTTTGTTTATGATCATTACTTCGTCTCCTGCTTCTGCTCCTCTCTGGTTTTCTCAGTCAACTCCTATATTGATAGGAGACTGGTAATTCAGTTGAATACTGGTTAACAGGTTTAGGTATTGGAAACTTTGCTGGCTTGTTGTCCATATGCCTGGAGAAACAGACATTTCCTGACAAGATCTGGGGCTGGATCGTATTTATCTGGCGTGGAGATGGTGGTCTAACAGCCCATGATAGGGGCTCTTTAACAGCAATGGGATTGAAAAGCATTTTTCATCTTCATCATCCTGCTAATGTAGATGTTGGACTGAAGCAGCAAATATTAACGTACAATGATGAAGGGCAGAGTGTTGCTGAAGAACTACTGAGAGATTTCAGCTGCTGTCTGTGCTTTCACTTCACTATCTTCATGTGTTTAATATTTTTTCCTGTGTCAATTCATTGTATTACACATAACTTCATTTGTAAACTAATTAGATTTCTTTTCTTTGCATATATGGATTTCTTTGGTTGCTGTCAT
Organism: Danio tinwini; assembly: GCA_903798205.1. Classification (NCBI taxonomy): domain Eukaryota; kingdom Metazoa; phylum Chordata; class Actinopteri; order Cypriniformes; family Danionidae; genus Danio; species Danio tinwini. Next base: position 4,100,301 of record CAIGQZ010034910.1, read on the forward strand.
CATCCGGTGAAACATCTAAGTCAACAGCACCTTTAGAAATGCTTATCTTCCCTGATGTATTTGGAGGTCAGTGGGGACCAAGAACAGTTGGGATACCAACATTCCTCAAAATATATTCTTTTGTGTTCATCAGAAGAAATAAACTCATGCAGGTTTGGAGGGTTAGTAATGATAGAAAGTTAGATGATAGAATGTTTAGTTTTTGGTTAAAGTGATAGTTACTTTGTCTTCACTTGATCGAAACCTCTTTAACTTTCTTTCTACTGTTGAACACAGAAGAAGATATTTTGGAAAAAAGCTGGAAACCTGTAACCATTGACTTCCAAAGTATTTGTTTTGCATATGGTAGTCAGTGTTTACAAGTTTTTTTTTCAAAATATCTACCTTAGTGTTAGTGAAAGAAACTCATAAAGGTTTGGATTGGAATCACTTGAGACCACTTTGAGTAAATAGTGAGTAAATTTTAATTTGCAGTGAACTATCCCTTTCCTCATCATTGGACATAACTAGGCCCACACAGAATCTGCACACGCAGAATTCTGCAAATTTAAAGCCCATCATTAATTCTGTTTATTTACATAAATAAATATGTGTAATTCTAAATTTATTCTGTTTTTAAATGAATTACAGTAATATTATTGACTAATATAAAAATGTTCATCTGATTTATGTACAATGCAGTTTGTAAAGTAATATTTTCTGTCTTTTAGTAGATATATTACATGAGAGACTTGCTTTACCAAATAAAGTGAATAATTTGATTTACATTTTAAACATTAAATAAAAGTGAAAAAAATATTTTTATTTTACATATTATGGTTTTAGTTATGAGACTCCCAAAATAATTCCACAAAAATCAGCAAATTTTTGAACTCCCAAAATTCTCTGCAGAAATTGCAAAAAATGTCCGCAGATTCCATCTGGCCCTAGACATAACATAAAGTGTCCTGTATATCTCCTGGCCTGTTATAGAGTTATGCAATGATTTTGCCTCATTTGACTCTCTCTTCATATATGTGGTGTTATCAGAGTAGGCAATAAATGCAGAATTGTCTGGCTGCAGACCGACTAGCACTTGCACTCTCAGACACATGCATTAACATCTACACCTACACCAACCCCAAACCTATCCCTCACAGCCACGTCACTTGCAGAGGAAGCGAGCGCAAGTCTGAGAATGTAAGTTTAAGTTTGCAGTCAGACACTATTGAATAAATGTCATGTTTACACAGTTGGACTGGTTGTTCTCATTCGGCTTTACTGATGTGTTGCATATGTGACTCTGTTCTCCATAAGATGGCAACGGATCGGCTTATGGACAGTGAAGGGAAGATTATGGAGTTGCTAGGTAACATGCAGGCCAAGTGCACAATGAAGTAAACCTCCAGAATATTTATGTCTTGGGAAGTTGAAACATCTGGTGGGGTTTTGTGAGGAGCTGATTGGCTTCAAAGTAGCGGCAGAAAAGCTCAGCGACTCCAGGCTGTTGTGTTGTGCGTCTCATACAGGTGCCAGTTGCTTCTACGAAACAGACTGAATCTAATTAAAGATCATGTCATTGGAGGATAATGGGTTTCTCACTAATTAAGAACTGTTGGCTGATGATGACGATGATGTGTAATCTGGCTCTTGCTTAGCACAGCTTTCAAACATAGAGCTGGAATGTATAGTTCAAACTGTCAGTTTAAATGCTTAGGGGAAAAAGCATGCAAACTTTACACTTACGCTTACACATTAATTTAGCAGACATTTTTGTTTTAGGAAAAGCATCAGCTAAATGATTAAATGTAAATTTAATGGTCAATCAATAGTGGAATTCAACCAGAATGTAATAAAAATAATTACACATTAATATATATATATATATATATATATATATATATACAGTCAGAAATATTACCCCCTTTTGAAATTATTATTATTTTTTATATTTCCCAAATGATGTTTAACAGAGCAAGGACATTTTCACAGTATATCTGATAATATTTTTTCTCCCGGAGAAAGTCTTACTTGTTTTATCTAAAATAAAAGCAGTTTTTAATTTTTTAAAAACCATTTTAAGGTCAAAATTATTAGCCCCTTTAGGCTATATTTTTTTCGATAGTCTACAGAACAAACTATCGTTTTACAATAACTTGCTTAATTACCCTAACCTGCCTAGTTACCCTATTTAATCTAGTTAAGCCTTTAAATGTCACTTTAAGCTGTATAGAAGTGTCTTAAAAAATATCTTAAAATATTATATACCGTCATCATTCATTCATTCATTCATTTTCTTTTCGGCTTAGTCCCTTTAATAATCCGGGGTCGCCACAGCGGAATGAACCGCCAACTTATCCAGCACAATTTTAAGCAGCAGATGCCCTTCCAGCCGCAACCCATCTCTGGGAAACATCCACACACACTCATTCACACTCATACACTACAGACAATTTAGCCTACCCAATTCACCTGTACTGCATGTCTTTGGACTGTGGGGGAAACCAGAGCACCCGGAGGAAACCCACGTAAACGCAGAGAGAACATGCAAACTCCAAACAGAAACGCCAACTGACCCAGCCGAGGCTTGAACCAGCGACCTTCTTGCTGTGAGGCGACAGCACTACTTACTGCGCCACTGCGTCGCCTATCGTCATCATAACAAAGATAAAATAAATCGGTTATTAAAATAAGTCATTAAAACTATTATATTTAGAAATGTGTTGAAACATCTTCTCTCCGTTACACAGAAATTGGAGAAAAAAATAAACAGGAGGGCTAATAATTAAGCAGGGCTAATAATTCTGACTTCAACTGTATATATATATATATATATATATATATATATATATATATATATATATATATATATATACAGCAATATGGCAGTCCTTCGAGTGTAATATTGCGTTTATACAACAGTTTGACGGCATAATTGTGTATATATATATATATATATATATATATATAAAATCAAACACGAAGACTCTAAAAACCCTTTCGTATAGGGCAACTAGTTTCTTTCAGCTGACGTCAGAACAGCAAAAACCATTGCTCATCCACCAACATCACTTTAGAGCTAGTGTTTGAATGATTCTCTAGCGAAATATCTAAAGTGATGACAAAACAGCTGATTGCTCACATTTAAAATTATAAGGCTGAACGGCATAAAAAATGCCATCAGTCTACAGAGATTTCCCAGTAATTCTCTGTTGCAACCAGGATATCACAATAATTAACCCTGAAAAAGCCAAAGCAACGCAAACACTACCAGATTACTGTTGTGCTTGCAATTAGGAAAAACGCTAAACACATGCGAGCATTTCTTCTTTCTTTCTTTTTGTCTGCAGTATCAAAAACAGGAGACTCAGAAACAAACAGATGGCCAACCAAAAAGTAAACTCAGGGTTATACAAAGAGTGGCCAACACAAAATACATATATTCCTGATATGTGCTCCTAGGAGCATCTGACATCAGGTAACTCACTCAGAAATTGTGTTAGGGCTTCCCCTACTGTAATACAGCTAAAACACGGATTTCCGTAAAACTCATCATTGGCAGAGAAACGTTTTCTCTCACTAACTGCAGAGAAAGAGTTAAACAAAATCATTTATCGATTTTACGCACACCATAATAGGCTACCAGCCATACATATAAAGTACAAATAATGTTGTTCAATTCGGCCACGTCCAGCAGCCGTCATCCTTGAACCAATCTCCATCATTGTAAGCTGCTTGCTGTTCTGTCTGTTCCATTACTCCATTTGTTAGATGTTTCTCACTTTTTTGCAGTCTGAAGCACGTCAAACGCACAAAACGCCCAATTCGCGCCACAGGATGTCCAATCACATCTTTGCATTGACTTCACATTTCAATTACTCGCATCTGTTTACAGGCTGCAAAACACCCCCCCTCTCTCTCATGTAATGTAATGATTGTGTGGGGGCAAAGGTGAGACGTCATTTTAGTGAAGTCATGTAAAACAATTCATTGCAAATTGAAATAAATATAATTAGATTATATGGTTTGAAATTGGAGTTTTTTTAAGATTTATATATTTTTGAGATTATTTTGCGTTTAAATGAAGAATTTTGCAGGATCACAAAAATGTACAACTTTTTGTTAATTTTGCGTTGGATTCAGTTATTGCGGAATCGCGAAAAACTAGGGGGTCTTAATACAGCACTACAACATACAAAAGAGAGAGGTCGACTTAGAAAGTCACCTAACAGTTTAATAATGCTTTGATTAGCTGTAGTTAGAAATGTTTTCTCCTCTAAGGGTTTATTAGGTGATCTCTGTCACCTTCCTGTGGCGAAACGTCAAACGTCTTTGCTCAGCTTAGTATGACCAAAGACTATAGACCTTAAAGGTGATGTCTCGCTGATGAATGCCGAAGCTCGTATCTCTGAAATTATAAATATTTAAAATAGGCACAATCCTTATAAATAAACTGCATAGTTGCAATCTAAACAACTCCATTATCGACTAAAAAAGCCTCAAACTGTATATTATATCCAAGAGCAGCCATATTTGTCAAACTGTAGTGAGTTTACTGATCTGTATGGAAGCCCGTTTCCGCCACTGAATGATAAAAAAAATATATAGCAATAAAAAAATGAAAAAAATGTATGATAAAAAAATAATTAATAACTCAGAATTCTGAGTTATAAAGTCAAAATTCTGAGTTATAAAGTCGCAATTCTGAGTTATTAAGTCAGAATTCTGAGTTTCCGCCACTGAATGATAAAAAAAAAATCAGTAAAAAAATATAATTATGATAAAAAATAAAATTAATTATAAAGTCAGAATCGCTAGTTAAGTCAGAATTCTGAGTTATAAAGTCGCAATTCTGAGTTATTAACTTAATTCTCACTTTATAATTATTATTTTTTTATTTAATTATTATTTTTTTATTGATATATTTTTTATCATTCAGTGGCGGAAACGGGCTTTCATAGGATCTCTCTCTCTCTCTCTCTCTCTCTCTCTCTCTCTCTCTCTCTCTCTCTCTCTCTCTCTCTCTCTCTCTCTATATATATATATATATATATACGATTTTATTTCTAAAAAAGTATCATTTTGTATTATAGTTGTCAACATGGTTATTTCTACATAACCGTATATGATATGATATAAAATGATATAGTATAATATAATTCTACAATATAACACATTGAAAATGTTTAGACATAAATATATAGGAAATACATAAATATAAAAGTATATGCTGACTTAAAATAAAAAGATAAACAAATATTTAAAATAATAACCTTTATACAAGTAATTTGAAGTTTTAGTACTCTTTTAGATAGTATTTTACAAATTGTCTATGCCTAGTATGTAATGTATTAAATATCAAGTAAAATGAAATTGTATGCTATCGTATTGATTAATGATTGTTCATTTAACACATAAAGATAAATAAAATAGTAAATAAAAAGGTAAAAAAAAAAAAATATATATGTATATATAAAAATATATATATATTAAATTAATAAAATGCACAGTGACATGTTAAATGTTCTATATAATACACATCATTATAATCATCTTGTTTGATTATAACTTTTATCCTTAATAGTGGGGTGTAAAATAAGCAATAATAATCAGACAAAAAAGTTATGTGCTTAGTTTTCTCCTCCACTAGGTGGCACTGTGGAGTTGTCCTGTGTCTTTATCTCCACCTATCTCAGTGACTACTAAGGTCATCACAAAGGTATAGCAGTCCATTCATAATCTCTATAGTACATTTACATAACCTAATGCTGGATGCAGTACTCAAGTCTTCCCAAGGGCAGAAAGATACAGACAACCAAACAAGCTAACAAACAGCTAGCATGTACTTTCCACCCCCACGTTCTGTACTGTTAGCATGACACAGCAGCGCTCCGTGTCTCTGATAGAGGCTTTCTTCACATTCCTCTTTCATTCGCTTTTAATTGGTGCTGTCTCCTGGCGGGATGGAGGAGACACTCTTGTTTAGGCCTGTCACAGAGTTACGCTGCTCATTTCCCCCACAACACACTTTCAATTAGCGGCCTGCCTTTCATTGCATGGAGAGCAGGCAAGAGCCCTAACAAGTATAGCTTGCTATAGCTAATGAGTGAGTGTGGAAATGCAGTGACATGTGAAGGAGAGGCCCACGAGACATCAGTCCCACAAACGCAGTGGGACATTGACAGCGGAGGATGCTGGACAAAAACAAAACAAATCTGTGCTTTGTAAAGATTAGTTGTGCTGATATGGTGTTTATGCTTTTAGTAGAATATTCAATTTATCTTTATTTCTATAGCGCTTTTACAATGTAGATTGTGTCAAAGCAGCTTAACATAAAAGTTCTAGTAAATTGAAACTGTGTCAGTCCGATTTTCTAAGTTGAAGTTCAGTTTCAGTTCAGTGCTTCTTGTTTATATACACTATGAACAGCAGCTACGCTAATTATTCTCCTTATTCTGTATTTCCACCTGGGGGTACTCATCTCGAGACCCTCAGACTATGCAGTGCACTGATGCGATCCAAGACCAGCGACGAGACGATCCCAAGGTTTCCGGACCAGGCCGTATCCTGAGCTGCTGCTGTGGTAGTCATAATGGAGAGCATGAGACTGATTCCTGTGATGCTCCAAGGACAGACGTGTCTTCGCTGAGGTCCAGCTACTGCGCCTAGACTGCAGCTCTGCACAAGACATTTGGCCATAGGAGAAATGGTCGTGCCCAACTGAGCCTGGTTTCTCTCGAGGTTTTTTAAATTCTTCACTTTCGCCAATTGGTGAAGTTTTTTCCTCACCACTGTCGCCACTGGCTTGCATGGTTCGGGATCTGTAGAGCTGCGCATCGATGGAATTGCTCCTCAGTGTTTGGACTCTCAGTAGTGATTATTAAACCACACTGAACTGAGCTAAACTAAACTGAACTTAAACACTGAAAACTGAACTGACACTGTTTCAATTCACTATAAACTTCCATGTGAAGCTGCTTTGACACAATCTACATTGTATAAGCGCTATACAAATAAAGATGAATTGAATTGAATTGAAGTGTGTTTTAATTTTCACTGCTGAAAGTCCAAACACTGAAGAGCAAACCCATCGATGCACAGCTCCAAGTCCCAAACCAAGCAAGCCAGTGGCGACAGTGGTGAAGAACAAAACATGATAAAGGTAAATAGTGAAATATTCAATTCAATTCAATTCATCTGTATTTGTATAGCATTTATACAATGTAGATTGTGTCAAAGCAGCTTCACATAGAAGAATATAGTGAATTGAAACAGTGTCAGTTCAGTTTTCAGAGATTCAGTTCAGTTTAGCTCAGGTCAGTGTGGTTTAATAATCACTACTGAGAGTCCAAACACTGAAGAGCAAATCCATCTATGTGCAGCTCTACAGATCCCGAACCATGCAAGCCAGTGGCGACAGCGGCGAGGAAAAAACTTCACCAATTAGCGAAAGTGAAGATTTAAAAAAAAAAAAAAAAAAAACTTGAGAGAAACCAGGCTCAGTTGGGCACGACCATTTCTCCTATATGGCCAAACGTCTTGTGCAGAGCTGCAGTCTAGGAGCAGGAAGCTGGACCTCAGCGAAGACTCTCTTCTGTCCTTGAAGCATCACAGGAATCAGTCTCATGCTTTCCACTCTTCCATGACCACCACAGCAGCTGCTCAGGATACGGCCTGGGCCAGGATTATGAAAACCTTGGGATCATCTCGTAGCTGGTCTTGGATCGCATCAGTGGCGCTGCATAGTCTGAGGGTCTCGGGATGAGTACTCCCAGGTGGAAATACAGAATAAGGAGAATAATTAGTGTAGCTGCTGTTCATAGTGTATAAAAAACAAAAAGCAAAATCCTGTGTGGGGCACATCATGCATCATACCGCTATGTAATGCCCTGAGTGTATGCTTTGCTAAAAAGATAGGTCTTTAATCTAGTTTTGAACTGCGAGAGTGTGTCTGAGCCTCGGACATTATCAGGAAGGCTATTCCAGAGTTTATACATATACAAATACATACATAACGCTTGAGTTTAGGATGCACATTGTTTTAAAAATGTGAGATCATGTTTAATAATAACTAATAAAAGGTGTATGAACATCATGTGATGATATAAGGCAATTATTTGCCCTCCGGTGAAATTTGTATTCTTCTTCAAGGAATATTTTCTATAAATTTTTTTTTCTCATGGAGAAAGTACTATTTACTTTAGTTTGGCTGGAATAAATGCAGTTTCTCAACAATAATAATAATTAAGGTCATATTATTAGGCCGCTTAAGAAATATATGTATTTTTGATTAGCTATAGGACAAACCACTGTTGTCCAGTGACCTGACTAGTTAACATAACTTTAGTTAAGCCTTTATATGCACACAGACTTTTACTTTCAGCCAGCCAGTCTCAGCGCTTCCAGTGAACTGTCTTTCCATTATAAAATTGCCACATCTAATTTCTTTAAAAATCAGTGATCTTCACTGCCTGATAGATATACAACATAAAGTGAGTCTCAGACTTGACTAGAAGCACTGCATTAAATTCCATTTCCCCCCACCATGTCTTTAAAATATGACAGTTTATTTTACTCCAGTATTTTTAATGGAGTTTCTGCACTCGCCTGCTAATCCTGATGGCGCTAGCAGTTACACGATCTTTCATCTTATTTTAAGCTTGAACAATGAAATGAATGCTTAAGTCTATTTAACTGAATGGTTTGTAATTACATTACCACATCGATGCTGTAAAGGAACCTTATGAAATTGAAAGTCACATTAAGCTTTCACCGGAAGTTTATCATTGGCTGAAAAACACTAGCTGTGTATATACCCAATTGCACATTAAGCTAAATACTATAGCATGAATAACGTTTATTTTTAACAGGGCAAAGAAGAAATAAGTTAGTTATTAGAAATGAGTTCAAATGTGTTGAGTTTAAAATGTGTTGAAACAATATTCTTTTTGTTAAACTCGTTTTTAATTATTTAAACAATAATACAACTTTTATTGGAAGTCTATAACTTTTGGCTTCAACTGCATGTACTGTATATGGTCAACATCTTGATATCACAATGCCATTATTAGAATGTTAAAATAAAAACAGCAATGAAAACATCAAATCTAAGCACATGTATAAATTATACACAGCATATGTCTTTAAAAGATGTATGTGATTTGATTTGATGAAAAAATTCTTTGATGATATATTCTTTCTATATTCATTCATTCATTTTCCTTCGGCGTGGTCCCTTTATTAATCAGGGGTCACCACAGCGGAATGAACAGCCAAATTATCCTGCATATGTTTTACACAGCGGATGTCCTTCCAGCTGCAACCCAGTACTGTACTGACTCTCTGTGGTCATTAAAAATCCCATAGCACTTTAGTAAAGAGTAGGGGTGTCCTGGCTAAATTCCCTCGATCTGCCCTTACGATCATGGCCTCCCATGGCCTCAATTGGCTCTTTCACTGTCTCTCCCCTCCACCAGTAGCTGGTGTGTGGTGAGCGTACTGGCGTCGTTGTCCTGTGGCTGCCGTCGCATCATCCAAGTGGGTGCTGCACACTGGTGGTGGTGTGGAGAGACAAACCCCCCGCCCCATGATTGTGAAGCGCTTTGGGTGTATGGCCATACACAATAAATGCGCTATATAAATACAAATTACATAACATTACATTACTGGGAAGTAAAGAAACTCATGAATGATGCCCTATGCTAGTTTGGAACCTACAAGTGTTGGTAGCAACATGTCTAGCACATTGAGCTAGCTAATCAAGTATCTTCCTGTATTTGTTTATGTATTTGTTTAGGTAAACTAAATTCATTCATTCATTCATTTTCTTTTCGGCTTAGTCCCTTTATTCATCTCAGTTCACCACAGTGGAATAAACCGCCAACTTATTCAGTATATGTTTTACGCAGCGGATGCCCTTCCAGCTGCAACCCATCACTAGGAAACATCCAGTTTAGTGTACCTAATTCACCTATAGTGCATGTCTTTGGACTTTTGGGGAAAACCGGAGCACCTGGAGGAAAACTTACGCCAACACGGGGAGAACGTGCAAACTCCACACAGAAATGCCAACTGACCCAGCCGAGGCGCGAACCAGTGACCTTCCTGCTGTGAGGCGATTTGCTATCCGTTGCACCCCCGTGACTCCCGTATAATTTAATTTATATTTGAATATAGCATTCAATATAAAAAGTGATATGGTGCTTAATAAAATGTAAAATATTAGAATATTACAGTAGATATATTAATCGATTAATATATTCATACTCCAGGGGTTATACCCGAAAGATTTGTAAAATCCTATTTGTTCCACTTCAAATCTTGACTTATGTATAGGTGTATGTAGATATTACAAACAAACATCTAAGTCACAAAAATTACAAAATAAAATGGACTTGCCTGTACAAAAATAAAAAAAAACAGTACATAGGATATATTGATATTACAGAATAAATGCTATATTAATCATATACACTGATGCAGCAGAGTTCATGGGCAAGAAGATTTTAACTGAACACTCGTTTCCGTTTGCCTTGAGGAGTTTCTGCTGCAAAATCCTGCAATATGAAATGATAACTGCAGTCATGACTAACCAAAATACGACTAACCAGAAGCGTGGCTTAAAGTACGGGCCAATCGTCAAGAAATCAGAAAATAAAAAGAGTGACTACTCTGTAAAAAGTGTCTTGCCTAGAGATATTTCATTATTTTATTAAACTTGCAGCCTCCATCCATCTCTCCTCTGGTGCTTACAGGCACACAGATGTTTTTAGACATGTCCTCATTAATGCTTTTGTTTCACAGTGATCTTTTGCAGAACACCGTCATTGATAAAAGTATAGCATATCATTTAAAAGCAAGGTTACTTTGAGCTCACTCAAAAAGCTGTAAAACATGGTGGAAGCAATTCTGATGTTTCTGCTATAATTACAGGCATCTGAAATGTGCACAGTAAACAGGGAATGACGCAATGGTATGAGTAAACAAGGAGACGTTCGTTCGTAACTTCAAAAGAGCTGTGATCATACCGGATGCTCAGATGAAACATCATGGGCTTGCCAAAATTTGTTCATGAAAGACAAAAGAGGATAAAAAAAAAGACACAATCCAAGATGCCAAATTCCGACCAGCAGCAGCTTAGCTAACAGTGTTATTTATACAGGCTGATCAGATAAAATGTTTGCTTAATTACATTTGTGCCAGAAGCATGGAGAACATTTAAAAAAATGAGTCAAACATGAATTAAAGAGAATATAGGAACATTGTGGGTGTTGTGAGAGCTTTAGCATGGCCCAATTTAAAGAAAACCACACACCGCAAGTTATATAGATGTCACCATGCTGAGCTCACAACACGATCTCATCATTTCTTCACTGCAAAAACACAGAATGTATTAATATGCAGCACATCAGATTTTATATTGTATAATGTATTATAATTGAAACCAGATAGTGTATGTACATAGACAACAGTTGAAGTTAAAGTCAAAATTATTATCCCTCTTGTGAAATTTGAATCCTTTTAAAAGTATAAGTGTCCTTATCTAAAAAAAAGTACTGTTTAATAGAGAAAATATTGGTTCAGCACATTTTTTTAACATATTTTCAATAACTAATTTCTTGTAAATAATTTATTTTGTGTTTGTCATTATGGCAGCATAATATGTTTTAGTTATTTTGCTATAGATACTAGTATTTAGCAAAAAACTTAAAGGCTTAAGGTTATTAGGTATAGCAAGTCAGGTCAGGCAAGTCATTGGATAACAGTGGTTTCTTAAGTGGGCTAAAGTTATTGATCCTAAGAAATTGTTTATATATATATATATATATATATATATATAT
>CAIGQZ010034910.1:4127062-4153871 GCA_903798205.1 Danio tinwini
TTTATTTATTTATTTATTTATTTATTTATTTATTTATTTATTTATTTATTTATTTATTTATTTATTTATTTATTTATTTATTTATTTATGATTTGGTTATGAGTAAAACAAAGACCATGCGGGTCAGGTAGTTGAAACGGTAGGCTACAAATAATTAATTAGTTTTTATTAATTATTCATAAATAATTAATTCACCTCCCCCTATGATAAACGATGCCATAGTCCATCGCCATGTTTCACATTAGACATCGTACGATGCCAAATTGGTCAATATAGCCCAACCCTTATTCGCTATACCAGGGAGTACTGAAATAGACAAAAAATAAATGCCATTTGTAAGCTTTGCAATATATATAGTTCTCTGTGGGCGATGCAGTGGCGCAGTAGGTAGTGCTGTCGCCTCACAGCAAGAATGTCGCTGGGTTGAGGTTCGAACCTCGGCTGGAGTTTGCATGTTCTCCCTGCATTCGTGTGGGTGCTCCAGTTTTCTCCACAGTCCAAAAACATGTGGTACAGGTGAATTGGGTAGGCTAAATTGTCCGTAGTGTATGAGTGTGTGGATGTTTCCCAGAGATGGGTTGCGGCTGGAAGGGCATCCACTGCGTAAAATCGTGCTGGATAAGTTGGCAGTTCATTGGACCCCAGATTAATAAAGGATAGAAAATAAATTGGAATTTTTATTTGTCTGCCGACTTTATCAAGTTGTCAATATAATGTGAAACATATTAATACAAACTAATGCAATATATCACAATATTTATTGTATCGCGATATATCATTATATATTGTATCGTGACCCTATGTAACGCAATATGTATCGTATCGTGAGGCCCTTGCCAATACACAGCCCTACTATTATTATTATTATACATAATTTTTAATCATGTCATATCAAAAATACTTCTCATTTTCCTATGCACCTTAGTCATCCTGGAGTCACACACATAAGAAGCTTAACAAGCAATGCACAGCTTACAGCTATTCTGGGCGTCTCTGCATAAATGTCAGAACAACAGCCCTGACCTGTGAACGTGACGTTATTTTGCCTTTAGCTTGTCAGTGGTTCAGTCCAGTGTGGCACCGGCTCCTGGTTTGGGAGCAGCAGCTTTGAATCAGTGCATTCAAATGGAGAGCTTGTCACACACTGGATCCCCGGACTGCACGCAGGGGGACTAATATAACGCCGTGGGCCAGACTGCTGGTGCTGGATGATAACCAGTCAGACAAATGGCTGATTGTGTCTGTGCGTTACTGTATATGCACACTGAGGCAGGTGGGTGTTAGCGGTGTTCAATAGGCTTGCAATTTTAGCCTCTAGCGCAAACACCAGACAAGCGTAAACCCACAAGACATGGCTGGCGCATGGCGATATACACACAAACACACATGAAAACACATGCATATATGCAGAGCTTAGGGACATGTTACCTGACATCAAGAGAAAATGACCATTAAAACTCGCGGACATGCGCTGTCAGTTGTATGGACGTGAGGTTTGGCGAATGGACAGCAAACTGTCAAGACGGCTCCAATCTCTCTCTGGCATGGTGTCAGTGCCCATTGCTGGAGCAGTGATGTCTCACTGTCGAGGACGGGCCATTCAAGCAGGTAGCAGGTAATCAGGAAGACGAGAGTTGAATAGCGGCAGTAGGAGAGAACAGGGCGAGAGGAGAAAGAAAGCACAGGGGGAATAATGAGCAGCGCTGGATTATTTCCGTTGTCATTCACACCAACAGTCAAACATACCAGCTACACTCTTGTCAGATGTTGTAGAGGATTGTGAGTGGTGATGGGAGAGTAAAAAAAAAGAAAAAAAAGTGGTGTTTCTGCCTGATTTGACCATTACAGTACTGTTGTTAGTGCAACCTAGTATGTAGTCCTGTTAATTCAGTCATATTGAACAATATTGTTGAAAAAAAAAAAACAAGGCTAAACCTAAATTTGCCCTAAAACAATAATCTTTTTTAGCGAAGGCAACTTATTTACCTAGAGACTTTACTCTGCTCTGTGTAAATTAATGTTTTCTGGTTTAGTCCTGACAGCTACATTACCTGAAGATGAGACCAGGGTGGGCATGCACTTAATACACAAATACATTTCATTCAGACCATACACTTGTCATTCACACCAACAGTCAAACATGCAGTACCAGCTACACTCTTGTCAGATGTTGTAGAGGATTTTGAGGGGTGATGGGAGAGTAAAAAAAAAGGAAAATGTGGTGTTTTTGCCTGATTGGACAATTATAGTACTGTTGTTATTGCAACCTAGTATGTACTCCTGTTGATTCAGTCATATTGAACAATATTGTTGGAAAAAAAAGGCTAAACCAAATCTTTTTTTAATTAATAATTTTTTTTAGCAAAGGCAACTTATTTACCGGTCTGCATGGTGGCGCAGTGGGTAGCACAATCGCCTCACAGCAAGAACGCCACTGGTTCGAGCCTCGGCTGGGTCAGTTGGCGTTTCTGTGTGGAGTTTGCATGTTCTCCCTGTGTTTGCTTGGGTTTCCTCCGGGTGCTCCGGTTTCCCCCACAGTCCAAAGGCATGTGCTATAGGTGAATTGGGTAAGTTAAATTGTCTGCAGTGTATGTATGTGAATGAGAGTTTGAGGATGTTTCCCAGTGATGGGTTGCAGCTGGAAGGGCATCTGCTGCATAAAAACATATGCTAAATAAGTTGGCGGTTCATTCCGCTGTGGCGAACCCAGATTCATAAAGGGACTAAGCTGAAAAGAAAATGAATGAACTTATTTACCCAGAGACTTTACTCTGCTCCTCAACAGTGTAAATTAATGTTTTCTGGTTCAGTCCTGACAGCTACATTACCTGAAGATGAAACCAGGGTGGGCATGCACTTAATACACAAATACACTTCATTCACACCATACACTTGTCATTCACACCAACAGTCAAACATGCAGTACCAGCTACACTCTTGTCAGATGTTGTAGAGGATTTTGAGGGGTGATGGGAGAGTAAAAAAAAGGGAAATGTGGTGTTTTTGCCTGATTGGACCATTATAGTACTATTGTTATTGTATAACCTAGTATGTAGCCCTGTTAATTCAATCATATTGAACAATATTGCTGGAAAAAAGGCAAAACCAAATCTTTTTTTTTTTTGCAGAGGCAACTTATTTACAGGGCTGCATGGTGGAGCAGTGGGTAGCACGATCGCCTCACAGCAATAAGGTTTCTGAATCGAGCCTCGGCTGGGTCAGTTGGCATTTCTGTGTGGAGTTTGCATGTTCCCCCCATATTCGCGTGGGTTTCCTCCGGGTGCTCCGGTTTCCCCCACAGTCCAACGACATGTGGTAGGTGAATTGGGTTAGCTAAATTGTCTGCAGTATATGTGTGTGAATGAGAGTGTATTAATGTTTCCTAGTGATGGGTTGCAGCTGGAAGGGCATCCGCTGCGTAAAAACATATGTTGGATAAGTTGGCGGTTCATTCCGCTGTGGCGACCCCAGATTAATAAAGGGACTAAGCCGAAAAGAAAATGAATGAATGAATGAATGAACTTATTTACCCAGAGACTTTACTCTACTCCTCAACAGTGTAAATTAATGTTTTCTGGTTCAGTCCTGACACCTACATTACCTGGAGATGAAACCAGGGTGGACATGCACTTAATACACAAATATACTTCATTGAATATGTACACATAGACATCACCTATATGCTATATAACTGCAGGTTAACTATATTTAAATATAATAACTTTAATAGTTAATTAGTAAGTCATTAGTAACTAATAAAGTTATGGTAACTAATAACCTTATTAATAACCTAAATTTGATTATAATGTAATAATGTGCACCTTTTGTAAAGCTGCTTTGAAACGCACGATACAAATAAACTTGAATTGAATGGAAGTGCAAGAAAATGTTCCCAAACACCAACAAAAAAACCTCTAAGTTGGTTTCAGAAAAGAAAATAAAGCTGCTAGAATGTCTCAGCCAATCACCTGACTTAAATCCAATAGAATCCTCTTTGTGTTCGTAAAAGCTTCACAAGAAACTGTATTTTTTTTTTCTCAGTAACCATTAAATTACCTCAGGGGTTTTCAAAATGGGGTCCAGGCTGCTGCAGAGGACTGCTAGTGGCTATATAAATACTGTAATAAATGTATTGTTTGTAAGTAAATACATGAACTAATAGAGCATTATATTAAATTGTCACTGAAAAGAAAGTAAATTGAGATCTCTGCCTTGAAATGATTACGATTATGATAACGCAGATTACCAGTGACCAAACCCACAAAGGCTCATTCTGATAGTACCCCTATATACATTTCTGGAGAGTACCACATACATCCCAGGAGCTAAATTTTTAAGCATTTTTTTATTTTTGCAAATCTGCCAGAGGCTGCGATGTACACTTTTTGAGGTCTCAAATTTCTCTTGCGAGTGCCATTTGCTCCTGCTCTTCCTGCGTAAATCCTTCCCTAAACCCAACCGATAGGGTTTTAAAAAGCACAGATTGACCAGCAACCACCCACTTCCCTAAACCCAACCGATAGTGTTTTCAAAAGCAATACAGAAAAGGAAAAGCCCTCGCGGATGCCTGATTTTTACCACGTTTTCAGATTTTACAACATTCTCGCCCTGTTTTTCTTTATTTAATTTTTTTGGCTTTTGTTTTTGTCATACCTGCTTTCTGGAACTGTTCTTTGCCAGACCCTGTCCTCATAATCAACTCTGTTCTGCATCTCAAATCCTCCGATGCACATGGCGAACCATTAGACAAACTAGTAACTGTGGAAAAGCTCGTCCACACATAGGTAAGCGGTCAGCTGGTAAGCGCGAAAAGGAACGACATCATACTGCCCCGTAGCATTCATTTTAAAGACGAAATGCAGCCATACGTTTCCCTGGCTACATAATTCAATCTCTAGAAATGTATGTAGGGCTACATTTTCAGAATGAGTCTGTGTTGGACCAAACAGTGACTAAATTGTTACTGAAAAGAAAGAAAATCAGGATCTGCCTTGATAAATGATTAGATACTATATTGGACTGATAATACTCATATTAACTGTGACCAAACTACAAAATAATATTGTGGAAAGTCTAATATAAACAGCAATATATGCCTTCTCCCGACTATTGCAGGAGAAATTCTCGCTAATTTAATGTACCAAGGATATAAAATATTTACACACAATGCCTGAGGTGTTACAGCAATACGTTGCTCAAAGGGTGACCTCAGGCTAATGGTTTTCACCTTAATTGCTAAGGAAAACTTAACACACACATGTACACACAGCTTCTGTCTCGCAGCATGGAGAAGAATTTCCTTATAAAAAGTACCTTGAATTATTGATACACTGTTTGAATGCCTATCTCTCATTGTTTTGGAAACATTGAGAATATCTATTATTAATAACACTCCCATGTGAGTGATCTGTCTCTCTGCAGTTCGGAATTAATGAAACATGAGATGGTCCACAAAATACGCCTACACTCCTGTCCGGTACAGTACACCTACTGCAATATAACAGGAAATCGCGAGCTATCGATAAAATGATTGAAATAAACAAATAAGTACATAAAATAAAACATGCATTATCTTACACTTTCATCTATTTATTCCGATTTTTGATGTCTGATAACAAGACCTACTACTGTAGGCGCCAATGTTTCTGTCTTCTTCATTTCTGATTCTCTTTCATTGAAACACAGCTCCCCATAGGACATAATTACTCACCAAACACCCAGCACCTATTGCTCCAAATGAGCTTGTGCTCTCTCTATATATGGCAGAATGCTATATTATTCTGATCTGGGAATAGAACATTTCACACTGAGTCAGAAACTAGACACATCATTAAGAAACGTCGTCTACATGACATCGTCTCAATTACCGCTTGTGCTCGAGTCACACAGCAGCATTTTCTGATTAAAAACAGTATAAGCCTAACAAAAATAAATCCGATGAGCATTAAACGTCCCCGATGAAACTTTTTTAAGAAGTTCTTTCAAAGCCAGACAAGAAATCACAGCACGGCCTCACAACGAATAACGTTTGAATACAGATCAAACCAAGGGAGATTAATATTCAAACCTCCCGTGTTACCAGACAATACGTCTCTCTTTGCTAAAATGCAACCTCACTTGGTTTCCGAAGCAGGCCGAGGGACATAATCTGGCCTAGTTCCCCTGATTTATGATGAGGTGTCAAACAAACTTTGCTAGACTTCTCCCCAGCTGACTTAAGTATGCAGGACTCCGGTTCCTTTACGTATAATTAGCATGGATCCGGGGTTGTCATGATGGTGTCACTGCGTACGAATCTGGATGTTTCTTTGTATTTGTGTGTGTGTGTGCGCGAGTGTAAAATGAGTAATGACCCTGGAGAACCAGCCTCAAGGCCATGTCAGGGGCAATGCGACTGTCACATCTGGGACAGAACCCTCAGAGCTGAATCAGTGCTGATATCAAAACGCAGGATGTGTTGTTATCAAAGGAATAACAGTGTTGCAATTAATCATGAATGCAAAAAAAGGGCACATGAGAGGGAGGATACATGGAGATACATTAAAAACATTCCCTCTTAATGCACTCCTAGCGTAGGTTTAAACTGCTCGCAGCAAAGGTTGAGAACTCTCCAATGCATTTTAGCCAGGCTTTCAAACAGTCGTGCGCTCATTTGGGATAGAAAAGAGCCATTTAAAAAAAAATACGCCTCCCTTGGCTCTAAACCTATAAGTGATATTATAGGGATGGCAATCATGAAGCGGCTTTTGCTCCAAAGTCCCCAAAAGTGCTGTTATGAAGCGAGGAGGACTGACTGTAATGTAAAACTCTCGCTCTTTCTCCGATGGTGCACTGCATCTGTTTCCCCCGACCACTCTTTTGGACACATGCAGCCATGCAGAAAGGCTTTTAATAAGTTTCTACACTGTGGGCTGGTCAGAACACAAGCTCTTGAATCCATTTGGCTGGATGGAGGGAACAGATCTAAGTCTGGTCTTTCAGTGGATCTGAGCTCTGACAACTCGGACGAGGCTGAGGTTCCTTGTGGGGAATAACAACGGAGTGTCTGTGGAGCTTGAGAAGGATTTTTTTTGGTGAGGACATTGGGATAAAATTAATTTATAGGTAAAATAAATGTCGACAACTTTCAGGTACCATGCATTGTAGCTCATGCATTTCTATATGCATAGAAATGCATATAGAATTACAATATAGTAATTGATATACTACCCGGTGTGGTTTTCTGCTGCTGTAGCCCATCTGCCTCAAGGTTCGGTGTGTTGTGCATTCAGAGATGCTCTTCTGCATACCTCAGTTATAACGAGTGGTTATTTGAGTTACTTTTGCCTTTCTATGAGCTCAAACCAGTCTGCACATTCTTCTCTGACCTCTGGCATCAACAAAGCATTTGCGCCCACAGAACTGCCGCTCACTGGATATTTTATCTTTTTCAGACCATTCTCTGTAAACCCTAGAGATGGTTGTGTGTGAAAATTCCAGTAGATCAGCAGTTTCTGAAATACTCAGACCAGCCCGTCTGGCACCAACAACCATACCATGTTCAAAGTCACTTTTCAGCAGATCGTCTTGACCATGTCTACATGCCTCAATACAATGAGTTGCTGCCATGTGATTGGCTGATTAGAAATTTGCGTTAACAGGCAGTTGGATACGTGTACCTTATAAAGTGGCCAGACAGAACAATTATAATTTTTTAGAACAATAATAATTTATGGCTTAAAAACAACCCAGGCTCATTGCGGATACGTACCCAGGTCTACATTTCTGAGGAAAGCAAAATACATAACCAGAGGTACATCTGCTCGCAGTTTTTGTAAAATCCATTAGTGTGTACACTTTTCTCTTGTGCATCCTCTTCTCGCATAAATCCATCAATCGCATAAATCGCATAAATCAGGCCGCAATATACACTTCAGCTGAATAGGCCAGTTTGCTGTTGACTGACCGACTGACCCACCCACCCCCTTCCCTAAACCCAACCTATAGTGTTTTCAAAAGCAATGTAGAAAAAAAAGCCATTATAGCCGCATGATTTTACCACGTTTTCAGCCTGTTGATTATAGACCCATTTCATATTTACAGGTTTCTCAGTAGCAGAAGGCTTCATGGTTGGGTTATCTTAAAGCACAGTGAATGGGATAATCCAACAAATTATTTATTTACAATCCTATTTGTTATCGAGACTTTCAGAAAAAGGAAAAAAAATGTGTAAGACTGATAAGGGCAGCCAGAGGAGAGAATAATGAGCCCTATAGACGCTGCATTACAAACACCTTGTATAAGCGGCAATTCTTTTTTTGTAATTTGATGCAAAGATGATATAATACATCCATAAATGCATATAAATGTTCATACGTCTTTTTAAAAATCTAAATATTAAAAACTCTTAAGGATTCATATCCTATTTATATATATTTCTATATACATAAAAATTGTCAAAGAAATGTCAATTTCATTTGTCATAACTGTTCCATCAAAAAGTTGAGCATTTCTGTGTGAGCTTGATTTCTTGATTCAGTTGTACATAAGTAAGAAAGTGTATGTCTGTTTTTTTCCTGTTGCCATTTTAAGAGCCATGTAGTGAGTTTCAGGATAAGTGTTTTTAGCCTTTCCGGATAATTTTCTAACATAATTAAAATGTTCAAAGGCACTACTGTTACCACCTTACCCAGCAAACAATTTAGTGTTTAATGGACATCTAAACGTAGACAGCTTGGCTAAAACAATTCTAAACCTTGGCTGTCAGTAAATATCTAATAGATGTCTGAGAATAGCCCAAAACTAGACTAGTTGTCAAATAGACAGATTAGACAGACTTTATATGTGTAGTCATTCATTTCTGTTTATTTGATGACTAGTCTAGTTTTGGCCTATTCTTAGACGCCCATTAGATTTTCACTGACAGCCCAAATTTAGCTTTGTTTTAGCCAAGACAACTTTGTTTAGACGTATATTAGACATCCATTAGATGTCTTTTAAAAACAAAAAATGCTTGATGGGTATGGACAAACCAATCTTTTGTTCTTCATAGTTCTTCATAATACTATCCCAAGTAGCAAAAACTTTGGCATAAAGCTGGCACAGCAGGCATTCATCCAGCTCAGGCAAACAGCATGTGGGCCAAACATGGCCCAGGTTTGACAGAGGCGGCACCGTATTTAAGGCGGCACACAAGACATGGGCCAGATGTCCATTACCATTATTATAGCACCTAAAGCACAATTCTTCATGGGTTTATCAATTTTATTGCAGTCATGACACGCCAAATATGGCTTCCAGACAATGGTCAAACATGGGCCATAGCTGGTCCAGTTCAGGCAGAGTTATGGGTTATTAACTTGGCTGAGACTAGGATATGGTCCATGTTTGGCCATATATGGAAGCTAAACTTGATCCAGTCATGTACCGTAACTCACTGCGGCATGTGGGCCAGAGCTGGGCCAAAGAAATTTTGCTATGTGGGATTGCTTTTCATAGTGCTATTAGAAAAAATACCACATTCATACCACAGGAACAGGGAAGGGTTTTAGTTCTAGGAACACCTTTTAGGAAACTAATCCAGGATAAAAGGAACTACCAATAAACTGTACACTGATTGGGCAGATTTATGACATACAAAACACAGGCACTGTTTTTTAAAAACAGGACAAAACACAATCTGCTTTAATCTAGGCACCCGTCGTCCTCTGGTTGTTGTTTTTGTTGAATACAGTTCTTTATGTTGCTGGCAACTAGCTTACTATATGTAACTTCAAAGTTGGTTTGGAGTGGACATTAGGGAACCAGGCCATATAAATGAGTTCCCGTAATTACAAAAGTTCCAATAGACAAAAAGCATGCGACACATTATTTTGATGATGATATTTGCCATTTTTAGGTACAATTTTGGCTTCTTTTCTGTGTACATGCATATTAAAAGGACATACAAAACTGCACAAGTTTTACAAATATATATATATATATTTTTTTTTTGTTTTGTTTTGAATCTAACCTGCTTTAAAAACACCTTTCTTCCTCATAATATTGCACCCTTATGAATGTGCGAATGAATCTATTTTTAGGACAAAAGACTGAGGGTTAAATGAGAGTTAAAGTAAGCATAAGCTTAATGAGGCAGCATGCTTCTCAGAGGAACAGCACATCACAACACAACAGCTTATGTAGGGGATAATTTTCAGTTTTACGAATGCAAAAACCAGGACCCTCCAAAAGCGCAGTGGAAAAAAATCATTAAAAGTGCATTGCATTGGTATAATCAGTTCTCTGTGACTGGCCGATATCTTTTCATCTGAGCGAGACTACGCTAGGTTAATTCCTCACTAGTCGCTCATTTCACGGCACCCCATCCCACTCATATCACACCATGCATTTTCCACCAAGGAAAAATAATCACTACGAGCCATCTCTCTGAAACATAAATCAGAGTAATGTGAAAATAATGCTGTCTAAAACGTAATGTTTAAGAGCATTTGAGTTCAGCGATTGCACATTTGTAACAACACAGCCAGTGTTAAATTGCTATTTTAAATACTTATTAATCATACAGATTTCCTGTCGGAAATTTAATATGTCCTTCATCTTGCAGAAAGGACAGGAAAACATTCTGTGGCCGCTCATGATGGGTGAATTAAGGCTCTCTCTGCAGGGCAAGGTGGCACACCCAGTGAACCATTACAGAGTCATTATTACATCTATAAATGATTGATCTTTAAAGAGGCGCTGCGCAGAACACCTTAACAATTAACCCACCAGCTATTAAAACTTTGGCAGAGCTGCGACTCGACAAATAAATCACATCATTTTATATCTTCTGCATATTGGATGAGTGAAAAGTGCCATGTTAGAGCATATTGAAACTATTTCTGGAATGATGAGGGTCTTTTTTCAAACATGTGTCATCTTCACTAGCAGATAAAGGTGTGAGTCATATATTATATATGACTCATGCAAAGCCAGTCATGTAGTATTGTTTCCTTTGTGGGCGGTTTTCTGAGATTATTGTATATTTTTTTGTTTTTGTTTTCTTTAATGCATTAAAATATTTATAGTTGATTTAGTAAATGGCCATTTGTCCATAATGACATTCAAAAGTGAATTACATAATTACTTATTATATACCTGAATATAATGTTTACAGCCTAGTACAAGAAGAGTTTTTTGTTTAAACAGATTATAATGTTTTTCATGACAACTGTGAGAGGGAGAATTTTTAAAAATAATTATTTTAAATATCATTTTCTGTAGGGGCAACACAGTGGCACAGTGGTTAGCACTTTCCCCTCACAGCAAAAAGGTTGCTGATTCGAGTCCCGGCAGGGCCAGTTGGGATTCCTGTGTTGAGTTTGCATGTTCTCTCCGTGTTCGCGTGAATTTTCTCTAAAGATGTCTAGATCCGATCACATGATTTGAAATCGGGCCCAATCACGCAGTTTCAGACTCGATCAGAATCGGACAATACCTCATGATCAGGCAGGCCCATTCAGAGGCTTTCCAAAGGGCATGTGCAGAGTAGAAGGTTGCGAACTGAAGAGCGGAGGTAGGAGGGGCACTTACGTTCATTTTGGAAGGGCACTTTATATCCCAGACTCAAAAGGGCATGTACACTGCACAGGTTGAGCCCTATGTGTGCACGTGCCTGTGATCAGGACTCAAAAATATATGTATATATATTTTAATATTCTCAATATTTTTAACACATCTATAGTCATGCGATGGCACAGAGTTAGACCTCTTTCTGGACTTCACACAGAAACATGACATCCCTTTGTTGCAAAAATGCTATTGGTTAAATGCTGGCAAAGTAGAACACGGGAGTAGTTTGAAGCTGAAAGCGCGAGTATGTCTGCGGTCTGGAGGTATTATAAAGTCGATAACAACAACATTGCCATAGCAAACTGTGAGATATGTAAACTTGGGATTGCAAGAGGTGGAAAGGAAAAGGCTACATTTAACACAACAAACCTGATAAGGCACCTCAAAAACAAACACCTGACACAATGCAGTGAGTTTACCCAGGCAACCCAACCGAAGACAAGTCAGCTCACACTGCAGGAGAGTTTGAAGAGGAGTGAAAAAAATGCCCTGTTAACAGAGTTGTTGAATGTTAAAATAAGGTAAATTAAATTTGAAAAAGGAGCATCCTTTAAAATACAAACGTGAGGAGTTTAATAAATATATAAAGTGTTTCACCCAAAGAAAACTCAATATATGAAGGAATATGAATAAAGTGCCAACAGGCATCTTTAGCTCTGTCCACCTCCACCCACCAGCCCATTTTCTGTTATCTGCGAGTGATGTTCTGTCAAGATGGCTCCACCCATTTTAAGCTTCGAATAAGTTCTTTAGAAATTTACAGGTGATGTCACAAACACTATGCTCATATTTGTGTACAATCTATTTTTTTTTTTCGTGTAATCCCAAGTTTACTTAAATAAAAAATATATAGATTTTTAAAACTGTTAACATTTAAAAAGATAAAAATTACAAAAGACAAATTAGTAGTCTGAGTATTGATGATACTGATGATTCTGTTGAAGATAAACTTTGCTAGTACTTAATAAAAATGTTCTTAAAGTACCTTAAATAAACCACCTTTGTTGTTTCAAGATTAATTGTAAAATTATGTATTACATATATTTAGTCACATTTGTCAATAATTGTACAAAAATTTAAATAAGTGATAAATTCATTTATTTTCTTTTCTGCTTAGTCCCTTTATTAATCTGGGGTCGCCATAGCGGAATGAACCGCCAACTTATCCAGCACGTTTTACGCAGCGGATGCCCTTCCAGCTGCAACCCATCATTGCACTGTAAAAAGTCTGTTATTGATTTTATTTTTTTCCAGCAGCTGGGGTGCAGGAAAAAAAAAAACTTAAAAAAAACTTCTGTTAAATTACAGAAATTTACTGCAAAATAACAGGTGGTAAATTCTAGAAATTTACCAGAAATAAAAATTTAAGGAAATTTCTGTGATTTAACAGTAAATATCTGTAATTTATAGGCGGGGTTTTTTTATGGTTTTTTTGGCACCCCAGCTGTCGGTAAAATAATATTTTTTTTACAGTGTGGGAAACACCCATACACTCCCATTCAAACACATACACTACAGACAATTTAGCTAATCCAATTCAACTATAGTGTATGTCTCCGGAGCACCCAGAGGAAACCCACGCCAACAGGGGGAGAACATGCAAACTCCACACAGAAATGCCAACTGACACAGCCGAGGCTCAAACCAGCAACCTTCTCGCTGTAAGGCGACATCGCTACTCACTGCGTCATTGTGATAAATAAGTAATAGTGATAAATAATAAAACCATTTCAAATAACACGTTTAATATAAATGTATTCAAAATGGCAAATTGGAGAATCAAGCATCCCAGGTCTGGTCATTGGATGACATTCCCAACTGTTCTACTCCACTGACTGGCACAGCGGTTTTTAAAGATACTTTAATTACATTGGTCTAATTGAATTTTAATTGCATAGTTACTCAGGGTCTGCTTGACAAATACAATCACACATATGATTAAAATACAAGGAACCACACACCCTCCCACATGCAGTTATGAACACTCTTGAGCCTCATATTGTGATTTTTTTTTGCCAAGTAAATTCTTGCTCACAGTAGCAAAATGCTTAATACTGTACTTCAAAGGACTGGAGCTGGATGGAATATTTGGCAGATGTTCGAGATGCTTAATGAGTGAGTTCATTTTCCACCTCATTAGGCAGCAGTGGTTTTCCAGGAGACGGTGGATGTTGTCTGTCTTGTACTGAGGAAGCGGAGACCATCATTTTAGTAGGATGTCGAATGGGATGCCAAATGCACCAACACTGCCCTGTTTTGGCAGAATCATGCAAGTATCAAATAATCACACCTGTCTATGGAGAGCAAATTGACAATTAATCACGTACAAATTTATATACCAGTTGGCTAATTTGTAATTTGCATTAAAAGTCAAAAAAATAATATCTGGTAACACTTTCTATGAAGCCCATGCTCATAATGAATTATAACTCTGTTTATAAGTATTCACAACAATTCTATAAATGTATCTATAAAGGCACAACATGATCTATTCAGTATTACAATGACAGTTCTAGCTACATTTATCCGTCTACCACATGGTGTTCCCATATGACAACATGATATTTATGTTAATTTCTCTGCCACTGTTTCTTTAAGAACAACGTTCTAATTTTGTTGGAAAGAGAAGACCTTTTTCTGTGGCATGATTTCTGACAGACTGGTGTTTATTGTGAGTAGTTGCTGAATGCAAATGAAAACGTCTATAAAAACAAAGGATCAAATCATGTCAGATCCACAATAAAAAAAATCTGACATCACCTCCAGTAAGTTAGATGAAAAATTCACAACTACAAAGTTTTTATCAAATTAGATTTTTGTAAATTGATCAAATGTATGTGTTGCGCAATAGTGTAATGTGCAATATTGCAATAGGTTAGCTACAGTAGCTAGCAAGGTCAGCTGTGACCTTTTAAATTGTAACAATAACAACATGAATGCTAGTGATATGATGTTGATTAGTCATATGTTAATGGAATTTGCATTATGGATACAATCAAATTTTAAATGGCAATACTTTTGATTGCTCTGTAAAAAATCCAACTTACAAATTGTTAACTCAGTTTAAAATGATAAGTTAGCTGGACATATTTTATGAGTTGAATTTACTCATAAAAACGATTTAGCTGCATGACTGGAACTGTTTGTTCAATGAAAGTAAAAAAAAAATCAGTTGAGGAGACCTTGAATTTTGATGCCTTCGTTTGAGCGTTTACCACTGTAAAAAAGAAAAAGCTGAGTTAATTTAAAATGTTAAAGCAACCGGCTGCAAATTTTTATTTTATTTTATTAAGCTTCAGCGGTTAAAGTTGTGACGAATTATTACATAAAGTATATTTGTCCTTAAACAGCCTTTTCAGTCAACTTACAAAAAAATTGGCACAACTTCAACCACTGAAGCTTAATAAACTCAGAATTTCTTTGCAGCCGGTTGCTTTAAAATTTTAAGCTAACTCAGCTTTTTATTTTTTTTACAGTGTAGATATAAATACAGGGAACAGTGTATGAGTGAGGACCACCATGTTTTATGGTAAGTGAAAGAAGAAAAGGACAGAACTGGCTCTTCCTGCAGAAAGTTAGGATGAAATGAGTTTTGGTGATAAGAAAGACGAAGTATAATATATGGTATAATACACTGTAAAACCCCAAAAGTTAAGGTAACTCAAACCATTTAAGTTCAAAAACTAATCATAATGAGTACTGTGAACTTAATCCATTTAAGTAAACGAAGCAATTTGAGCACAGTAAATAAATGAATACTCAATAAATGAAAATAACTCAAACCATCTGAGTACTGTAAAACCCAATAAGTTAAGGCAACTTAAACCATTTGAGGAAACCAATTGCAACAAACCATTTGAGTAAAAAAAACGAATCTATATGAGTACTGTGAACTTACTCTATTTAAGTTGAAGCAATGAGATATTTAACTCATTACCTTCAACACTGAGTTCAAAACTATTTTCAAATAAGTTAAATTTACTTTCAGTACATTTTGAGTTAACTACACTAATTTTATTTCATAAAGTTGACTGTTGGGTTTTACAGTGTATAGTATACATTATTCTGATGCGTCTACATAAATTAGACCTGTTATTTATTTGTTATAATATCTACTGAAGGAAATATTTATACCTACTGTATGTTGTATACATGATAATACAATATTATGTTTGTTTTCAATAATATTCAGCAAAAAGGAATGGAAAAAAAATAAAAGTTGTTGGACTAACAGTTGTTGGAAAGTATATAAGGTGTCATTTATAAGTTCTGTGTTAAAGTTTATAATACTGCAACACCAATTACATCAAAACAACAAACTTATTAATTATAAGGAAAGAATTTATATTAGAAAATTATAAATTTCTAAGTTAGATTCACTATAGGATGTTGTTGCCATATTGCAACATATCAAAGTACCTTAAAAAATATTTTTTCCACATTTTTTTTACAGCACTTCGAGTTAAGTCATTCTAAGTTCTAAGTAAGTTAACTTGATGTGCTGTAAAAACAAATTGTGGAAAAATATTTTTTTAAAAGTCAAATATATAAATATATATACGCACACACAGATACACAAATACAGTCTGCCATGATTGTATTTATAAAGATACAGTTTGCGATGTTAAAACATTGTTATTGTGGAAAACAGACCCATTGCCTTATGAATACTTGTTGTGAGTCATAAGGCAGTTACTAACCTGCATCAACACATCATTGATGGCTTTAAATAAAGTGAAAACAAGATGTAATTTCCCACATGCAAATAGGAAAATCATGCATCATTAATATTTGTGTTTTTTTACATAAAGTGTGGTTCTACCAAATGTATATTAACTTATGTTTAAATAGACACTGAATGTAAAATAGAGACATTAGCATCGAAACATATAATACTGATGATAAATAGACATCTAAAATGAAACTTATTTACATAATAAATGTTTATGAATGTCCTTATGAATCACGACCAACTAATTAATAGTTATATATCAGTGTATAATGTGCTATGAATGTGTATCTTTACAATGAAATGCATTACTAATTTGTGATAATAACACTATTATAAATGTAGCCATGACAGTCATTATAATACAGTATTTAGGGATTGGCAAAAATACATTGAAATGTATTTTAAAATAAAATACCAAATACCTCCTTTTTAGGTGCATCAAAAAAAAAAAAAAAAAAAAAACACAGCAGCTGCAAATGTATCCAAATAAAATACTCTATTTTGAAAATACTAAAAAATACTTTTACAAGGGAGCATGACATTTCTTCACAAACCTTCCATCAATAGGCCTATTTGATCAATCCCTTCGCCATTAAACTGACTTAGTGAAGGAAACAATGACTGATAACAACAGCTTTTCTCTGAGCAAATTTAAGTCAGCTTCTCTGCACCTCATTCACCTCTACTTCAGTACATGGAGGAGGTATTTATTAAAAACATGTAACTTGTATAAGTTTTTTTCATAAAACTTTTATCTTTGATTTTAGAAAAGATTTTGTACAAGGTTCATACAGAAAGTCCTGTCTTGAAGATGATCTCTTTAATCACTATGAAAACCATTTAATGCAGATGAGTTGGAATATAGTACTACTGTATGAGTTTGCAAAATGGAGCAGCTAAAAATCTATGAAAGTGAATGAGACCAGAAGTTTCAAGCCAAAAAAATTCCAGTGGCTACGCCCACCTGTACGTGAAGAATAAGGTCAATACTGTCAGGGATGGGCCTATTTATGATACAAGTATTTCAAATAAATATTTTAAATACAAAATAGTATTTTGTAATTTGTATTTCATGGGGTTTATGAAAATGGCTCACTATTTTTTTATCAAAATACTTTAGTGTCTTGTATTTTTAAAATATTTTAAAATAATTTGTAAGAAGCCTACATAACAACATAAAAATGTGACCTTTGATTGGTGCTTTCTCAATTATTTGCCAAGGCTTGAGATCAGACTAGAAAATTGATTAATATTGAAGATGTTGATCAATGCTTGGAGTATGGATGGAAATTCATTCATTCATTTTATTTTCGGCTTAGTCCCTTTATTAATCTGCGGTCGCCAGAGCGAAATGAACCGCCAACTTATCCAGCATATGTTTTACACAGCGGATGCCCTTCCAGCTGCAACCTATCACTGGGAAACACCCATGCACACTCATTCACACACATGCACTACGGACAATTTAGCTTACCCAATTCACCTATAGTGCATGTCGTGGACCTGTGGGGGAAACCGGAGCAACCGGAGAAAACCCACGCAAACACAAGTAGAACATGCAAACTCCACACAGAAATGCCAACTGACACAGCCGGGGCTCGAACCAGCGACCTTTTTGCTGTGAAGCGATTGTGCTACCCACTGTGCCACTGGGCTGCCATGGATGGAAATTATGCATCACATATAAATAAAGTAACAGACATGTAGCAGGGGTAAATTCGGGAGCAGGTCAAAATCAGACAAGAAAATAGGACAAACAACATAAAGTCCAACTGTGGTGTTACCTACAAAAATAAATTTCTTACATATTAGTTTACATATCTCACAGTTTGCTATGGCAGTGTTGTTGTTATCGACTTTATAATACCTCCAGACCACAGTTTCAAATGCAGGTGCTGTTTATATTTAATTACAAACTTTTACATAGTTAATCAGTATGAGACAAAAATATTACATAATATTTAGTGGTGGGCCGTAATCAGTGTTAACGTGCTGCATTAATGCGAGACTCTTATCGGGCGATAAAAAAAAAATATCGCTGTTAATCTATTCTCAAAGTTGGGTTGGGAGCTGGGTCTATTCTACGCATGATTTTAATCACAGAAATGTTGAAAAATAAGACTTGGTGGCAATTTTCACAATCAATAGATATACTGTTGTTTCTTTTAACATTATTCTATTTTTTATGTATAATCATGTACACACATGTTTGTGGAGCATGTCGTTTGACCATATTCTGTTGTTTAATATACCTAGTCATTTCTTCTATAGGCAGCTGAATCGGAAGTTCTAAAACAATCGCAAAAATAAGTGCTCACTTATTCAATGAGTGCACTTATTCAATGAGTGCACTTATTCAATAAGGTGAAGATGTTTTGTTGTGTATTTATAAATGCATTTATAGAATAGTTATGCTAGATTATAAATAATTATGAAGTAATTATTAATTATAAGTTGGCGGTTCATTCCACTGTGGTTACCCCTGATTAATAAAGGGACTAAGCCGCAAAGAAAATGATTGAATAACAATTCATTATGAAAATAAACTGTGTTATAAATATCTTTCTAAATACAACAGGTGTCTTGTAAATGGTGCATATTAAATAATAATTTAACCAACATGCTAATTAATTCACTTTAGCTGATTTCAACTGAGTGGATCCACTTGATGCAACTTTTAACTTTTATACATTATATGTGTAAATTATTAATTTTTGTAATGTATTATTCTCAAAATTGTGATTCGAACATCAGATTGTGTTTTTAAAATGATCAGTCACTGCCATGTTACAACAGATTCAATAGTTGGCAAGTGTTAATGTTTGGTAGCAGTTGATGCCTACTTCTGCATGCACTCCAGATTTCCCACTGTAGAAATATCCAGGGAAAGCACTGATGCGTGAAGCTGTAGGGATGCCAAAAAAGCACTATGTCTGTCTTTTTGAATTAGGAGTACAGGAATACATCTGAATTGACTCTAATGTGGTGGTTTGTCACTAAATATTTTGGGAGTTGGAGAGCATGTGGGCTGCAGTCCCAAGGAATTATACGAGGAGCATTACAGCAGTTCAGTCTGCTGGGTCAACAATGACTTTTTATACGTTCTCAGAACACGTTTTATATGTTTTGTTCCATAAATATTCAGTTTGGACAAGTTTTAATGTTTAAAGTGCCCCTGTTATGCTACTTTTTTATTGTTTAGGATTTTTGTTTTGTTTTAGATTTCCTAGTATGTTTACGTCCATCCAATGTCAATATACACTGCGACATCATCTCTTTTCTCACAGTGCCTAAAATTGTTATTTCAAGGATGGTGTCTTAAAATTCCTCCTTTAAAAACTCCTCTCTGTGTCTTAAAAATGGTCCAATTCATATTTATTTCTACAGTGCAGTATGCTATATTTCTATAGTAAGTTCAGTTCAGTCAATAGTGTGCTCTGATTGGTCTGTTGTGATTGGTCTACTTTTTGCCTATTATTTAAATCTGAGCCCCAGAGGCTTTCTCAGCACATATAAAGATGTACTTATATGATCCTGTAATGCAGAATTGTTGTTTCAATTGTCTAGTACTCACACATGACTTTAGACAAAACATATATCTTATTAAGAAGTCTCATGTACATGACATTTTTTTCATACATTTTTAGTGCGCAAGTTTGAAATATGCTTGCGGTGGTAGCCTGATTGAAACGCACCTTTTAACCGCAGCACATAAATGGTCAACTGCATGCAACAAACAAAACAATAATGTGATTTTTAACTATATTTTTATTAAGTATGACCTTATCTTTTCAACGGGTTAAAGTTATTAAAAAAAGGCTGTTAAGATAAAATAAATCCACTATTTCTCTTACTTTTATGCTATTTAGGAGCCATGTGCACCCACTGACAGGTAATGGACTGTCTAATACAATATACAGCAAATGAGAAATAAAGAACAAAAAAAGTAATAAAAAAGACATTATTGCTAAAAATCATAATAATTACTAGAATACAAAGTGTAGATTATTTAAATAAGACAAATTAGTTAATTAGCCATTTCTAATGGTGTACAAATATTTTGCAGCCAGTTTATTTTTTTCTCTCTAAACATATGGTAAAGTTTATCTACAGTTGCAATCAGAATTATTGAACCCCCTTTGAATTTTGTTTCTTTTTTAAATAATTCCCAAATGATGATTAACAGAACAAGGAAATTTTCACAGTATGTCTGATAATATTTTTTCTTCTGGAGAAAGTCTTATTTGTTTTATTTTGGCAAGAATAAAAGCAGTTTTAAATTTTTAAAACCCATTTTAAGGTCAAAATTATTAACCCCTTTAAGCTATTTATTTTTTCCATAGTCTACAGAACAAACCATCATTATACAATAACTTGCCTAATTACCCTAACCTGCCTAGTTAACCTAATTAACCTAGTTGAGCCTTTAAATGTCACTTTAAGCTGTATAGAAGTGTCTTGAAAAATATCTAGTCAAATATAATTTACTGTCATCATGTCAAATATAAAATAAATCAGTTATTAGAGATGAGTTATTGAAACTATTATGTTTAGAAATGAGTCGAAAAAATATCTTCATTAAACAGAAATTGGGGGGGGCTAATAAATCAGGGGGTTGAATAATTCTGATTGCAACTGTAAGTCGTTTATTAAATGACTAATCATTTAAAGTTTCTCTGGCGATTGTATGCACGCAGTCAGCTGCGAAAAGGTAACGCAAAAATGCATACAAATAACGACAACTTTAAAAAAGTGAAAGTAAAACTCAAATCCTGAAGAAATTCAAAAGCTACGGTCGGACACATTTTGGCGTAAAAGGCACGTGAGATTATCTGTGTGATGGTTCTCACGCTCACACAGAACCAGCAGTAGAAAACGTGCAGAGAGAGAGATTTTTCATTGGTTAATCGATCGCAAATGTTTGGCTTTCTTGGACGGATACAAAAAAAGTGTAAAAGGATGACAATAATAGTATTATTCATGTGTCACTACCAAATATACTTGGGTGGCCGTTAATACACCTGGGTGGCCCGCCCAAGTAAAGTCACAAAGATACAAATGTTATACTGTCAAAAACTTAACATTTTCAGGCCCCAAGAGCGTTGTTGTCAAATGCACAAAATTATTTGCACGTTTTTTTTTTATTCTATTGTTTCTCCTCATTTTTGTTTTTCAAATCTGTAACTGTCAAAGCACCTCAATGCTGATTTTCTGAAGCTCAACAAATCATCAACACTCTTTCAACAGATAAATTTTTTTCTTTAATTAAAAAGTCTAAAGAGTTTTCATTTTAATTTTCAAATTGTAACTGATATCCTACAAATATATTTTTCTGCTTTAGTTTAACAGAAGCCATACTATAAGTGTGAACAGCTTTGTTTAGTTAAGGATACATATCTTCTATACTTCAGAAAGTAACAGAGAAATTGAATTAATGATCTAAACTGTAAAAAATACTGGGTTCCACACAATTAATTTGTGCTGGAACAAAATGAAGGAATTCAGTTAACCTAACCGTTTTTATTCATTCATTCATTTTCTTTTCGGCTTAGTCCCTTTATTTATCTGGGGTCCCCACAGCGGAATGAACTGCCAACTTATCCAGCATGTTTTACGCAGCGGATGCCCTTCCAGCGTGGTGACCCCAGATCAATAAAGGCCCTGAGCCGAAAAGAAAATGAATGAATGAATGAATATTAATTCATTATGAAAATAGGCTGCGTTATGAATATCTTTCTAAATACAACAAGTGTCTTGTAAATGGTGCATATTAAATAATAATTCAAGCAACATGCTAATTAATTCACTTAAGCTGATTTCAACTGAGTGGATCCACTTGATGCAACTTTTAACTTTTATACATTATATGTGTAAATTATGAATTTTTGTAATGTATTATTCTCAAAATTGTGATTCGAACATCAGATTGTGTTTTTAAAATGATCAGTCACTGCCATGTTACTACAGATTCAATAGTTGGCAAGTGTTATTGTTTGGTAGCAGTTGATGCCTACTTCTGCATGCACTTCAGATTCCCCACTCTAGAAATATCCAGGGAAAGCACTGATGTGTGAAGCTGTAGGGATGCCAAAATAGCATTATCCACTCTAAGCCTTAAAAACTTATCCAGCATATATGTTACGCAGCAGATGCCCTTCCAGCTGCAAGCCATCACTGGGAAACATCCATACACACTTATTCATACACACATACACTAAGGACAATTTAGCTATACCACATGTCTTTTCATTTGTGGGGGAAGCCGGAGCACCCGGAGGAAAACCCATGCAAACATGGGAAGAACATGCAAACTCGACAAAGAAATTCTAACGGACACAGCCGAGGCTCAAACCAGCACCCATCTTGCTGTAAGGCGATTATGCTACCCATTGCACCACCGTGTCACCCCCTAATTGTTTTTACAAATTTTATTGTATTGAACATAAACAATTAAGTTGTCGCAAAAAACTATCAAAAATTGTGCTGCTTGATCTCATTTTAAAGTACAAAGGAAATCAAAATTAATCATATGATTTTGTTAGCTCACATTGATAGTTTTGTGGTGAACAATTAATCTGCGTATGTCATTAGGAAAAAAATGTTTGCCCTTGTCATCTTTACTTCAAATCTAAAAATGCACTTCTTGTTTTTTTTTTCTTTTTTTTCTTCTTCAGTTAAATTATCAGATTACATGATTGGAGGTATTGGAGGTTAACATACTTAACCATGCCCCTACAACTGTCAGTTTTGACAACAAACAGAAATGGTGAGGAGGAGGTGTCTGTTAGATTGTAATAACTCTTCTAAAACCCATTTCCTGATCTTTCTGAATGAAATGCCTATTTTATTGCATCCAATCAGCTCACAGTAGAAAAAACAAGCCACGCCCACTGTATTCATTCATTCATTTTCTTTTTGGCTTAGTCTCTTTATTAATCTGGAGTCGCCACAGCGGAATGAACTGTCAACTTATCCAGCACGTTTTACGCAGCGGAAGCTCCAGCTGCAACCCATCACTGGGAAACCCATATCCTCCCATTCACTCACACACACACACACACACACACACACTACAGACAACTTAGCTTACCCAATTCCCCTATAACGCATGTCTTTGGACTGTGGGGGAAACTGGAGCACCCAGAGAAAACCCACGCCAACATGGGAAGAACATGCAAACTCCACACAGAAATACCAACAGACCCAGCCAAGGCTCGAATCAGCAACCTTCTTGCTGTGAGGCGACAGCGCTACCCACTGCACTACCGCGCTGCCCCACTTTTTTCTCAATTAACATTCAGTTTCTCTATAGAAACTGCGTCACAATATGAAAAAAGAAAAAGAAAATACAGTCGCAGCTTACAGTTCATGTGGACTTTACTTTTCATCACCCTTTCTTTTAACATTACAAAAGATTTACACATTGACTGCATATTGCATTTTTTGGCCTTCAAATAGGTACATATGTGTTTTTAAATAAACAGATGGAGGAGACACAGTCTAATACTTCAGAGACTGTCATATTATACAAGTTTATCATCTGCAGAAAGAAACTGACACTCAGTTGTGGCAAAACACACCCAACAAACCCTAAAGTTACTATATTTTAAGTCTAGGCAGATAAAACATTGGTCACACTTTGTTCTAATATACAATTCACGCTATTAACAAACCATTATCTAAGACTTTTTACTCAAACTACTAATTAGTTCCTTATTAATAATTAGTAAGGTAGTAATTAGGTTTGGGGATTAGGGATGTAAAATAAGATTATACATTATAAGTGCTAATAATATCTTAATAATATGCAGGTAATAAGCCAGTAGTAAGTTATGTAAATTGTTACTTAAACTAACAATATAATACAATCATATTATGTATATATTAGATACATAATAATTATATCATTATTATAATTAAGATAATTAGATTATGATAATTGTTTAAATGCACTAATACGCTGACAGTAAAATCATCATTAATATATCCAATAT
Source organism: Danio tinwini (assembly GCA_903798205.1). Taxonomy (NCBI): domain Eukaryota; kingdom Metazoa; phylum Chordata; class Actinopteri; order Cypriniformes; family Danionidae; genus Danio; species Danio tinwini. Next base: position 4,151,381 of record CAIGQZ010034910.1, read on the forward strand.
GTTTTTAAACTTTTTTAGCATACATCCAAAGCACAGTAAACCCGTGCACACGCAACTGGTAGACCCCATCCAGCAGTGACCTTTCCCAAACCCCCAGGAAATGCAGAACACAGTTAAGCACATGTTACTGCCCTGTTTATTCATGCAGAACACCGCACACCATTGCATTGTTATTTCAGAACGCCCGTCCACATTAGACAAAGAGTTATGAGCAGGGGACACGAGCGAACCAAATGCACACATGGCAAAGAAAACAAGCGAGCTGTTAATGCACGTATAATTAAACAGTCCTCCAAAGCAACTCAACACTCCGCCAAATAATTCTCTCAGGTTTGGAGGCGCAGTGGTGATGTCCAATTAATTGTTGCCAGCCGCATCTCGCTAGCTGTCAATGCATCTCTGTCTAATGAAGCTCATTTTAATGAACCCACAGAAAAGAACGGTTCAGATATGAAGAGCATGAACACAATTACTGACACACTTACTCATTAAATGCATGGAGAGGAACACTAATAAATTAGGTTTCATCAACATCACTGAGTTTACACCGCTTCTAGGTACTTGGTTTACAGTTCACAATATGTGTAAGATAATATTTCATGCACTTGAATTTTAACCGTGCACATTATGTTTATTCATCAGCAGAGGGCAGTGAGAGAGTAACTTTAAGACAAACAGAAGTTGAAGAGGCTATGGTGGACTTGTTTTGCTTGTGTTCTCTGCATGTGATCTATGAGACTTTTCCATGTGGTTAGGATGCTGTTCATTGAAAGAGCTTTCAGCTTGAAGAATTATAGCCGCAAGCAGCAATTAGAAGGATCTAATGTATACAGAAAGCAGTTGAAAAGTGCTTTCTGACATGTTAAATACAGAATCATTTTTACTTCTTTAGCTTGTTGACTTTTGATCTGTAATTCTGTTGTAATGTTGATGCTTCTTATATATTCTCCACCTGTTGTTCAAGTTTAAAGACTGATATTAATTAAAAGAACAACTCACATTGAGCTCACTGTAAAAACAAATGCATGCACAAGCATGAAAAGGTTCAATGGTCCTCATATATAAAATATACACATATCACACTTCAAATATGAATTACTGTAAATTAGTGGTAATCTGTGATGTGCAATTACATAACTTACTGTATGTAATGTAAACTGCAATGTGTAATCAAAAAAGATTTTACATTGCAGAAATATAATGTAGTTTCTAAAAAAAATCCTCTAAAACAGTGGTCCTCAACCACATGGTATACTGGTCCGTAGATCAATTGGTACCTGGTGGCACAAGAAATCATTTATTATTTCCATTTTATTTATTATCTGAGTCTAAACAATCTTTTATTTTAAAAAATAAAAGGTGAGTTCATTAAAAAGTCTGCGGCCAGACCTCTTTCCGACCCGTTCGCATATCGTGTCTTTTCTAGTTCACGCAAGTTTGCTATTTCCAATGGAGGTGCGTGGAATGATGCGCTCATGCCTTCCAGACGCATCCGACTGAATGAATGCCGCAAGCGGACCGCAAGTCATGTGACAAGAACTGATCGATCAGCTTTACACTTTGTATGGAATATACACATTTCGGTAGACTAATTAACTCAGACGATCACAGAACACCCAAACACTGCAGTGCTTTGTAATTTTTCTAAATAAAACTGGTTTAAGAGTGACAGTAATGTTTTGTCAGCTTGTTTCTCTGAAACGGTTGAGAAAACGGTTGATGGTCACCTAGCAACCTACGAACCAACGCCCCAATCAATCTTCTTGTTGACCGGTCCACGGTGATAAAAAGGTTGAGGACCACTGCTCTAAAAGACTAAATATTAACAAAAATATTTAAGTAAAATATAGTACATTATTTCATTAACCTTTATGTGATGTTTTCATTTTGAGTCTTTATTTGGCTGTAACTTTTTCTGTGTTTCAGCTAGTGGAATGATTTTTGGTAACAAATAGTATTCAGACACATATTTTGAAAAAAAGCTTTGACATTTTTAAAAAACTCCTGATACACATGCCTACTGTATATACTGTAAAAGGTAAATGGTGTTAACTGATGATCAACAGTAAAAATTACAAATTTGACCTCTTCCCAAAAAGGAAAACCACTAACAATCAAAAGTGCGTGATTATATGGTGTCACGGTTTTGCAATCAAAAAATGTGGTTATAATGGAAGTCAATGGGGCAAAAACAGCCGCTAGCAGTAAATAAGGGGGAAAACATTTAAATTTTATGCTGCACAAAAACTAACAATGCTTCAAAGGCAAATGTCTAAGACTGTGATGAAAGGTAATCCAGTCCACAATTACTTTTTATATTGAAAATAAGTAATTTTGTGTGTTTTGTTTCACCAAATCAGTGACATCATTTCTGAATTTCACCATTAAAGAGTTGAAATGTTGTAATTTAAAAACAAAAACATTTAGTAGTTTTGATCAGGACTATGATTGATTAACAGATTTATGCAAAATAATAATAATAATAATAATT
>CAIGQZ010034910.1:4154271-4180324 GCA_903798205.1 Danio tinwini
TAAAAAAATCCACCATGCAAGGAGCTCCAAACTGTTACTGACAGTTCAATATAAAGTCATGATATCTTATCTGATTATACTTAGGATATACACTTTTTTGTTTTTTACTTTGAAGTATCTGGGATTTTTTTATATTGTAGTCTATGATGCATTAATTATCTTGCTAATTATTTTTCTGATTTGTAAAAAAGTATTTTTTTATTCTTAATGCTTATTCCCAAAATAAAATTTAAGAAAGATATGGTAATGATATTATAAAAAGTCATCTTTACTAGCCAAGTCATTCACAAGATGAAGCCAACATTTGGTCATTTTCTGGTACAAATATGTTTCCATGAAAAACTTTGACACTATTGGAACTAAAAAAGACTTCTTTAGAATATCGGAATATCCTCATACAAAGAATACTCATTCATTAATTTTCCTTAGGCTTAGTCCCTTATTTATCAGAGGTTGCCACAGTGAAATGATCCATGAACTATTCTGGCATACGTTTTTTGCAGCGGATGCCCTTCCAGCTACAACCCAGTACTGGGAAACACTCATAGACTCTTATATTCTCTCTCTCACACACACATGCACGCACACACACACAGACACACAGTACAGCCAATTTAGTTCATCCAATTCATCTAGCGCATGTCTTTGGACTGTGGGCAAAACCGGAGCACCTGGAGGAAACCACACGAACACAGGCAGAACATGCAAACTCCACACAGACTTGCCCAGTCAGGTCTCAACTTGCCCTGCCAGGTCTCAAACCAGCGACCTTCTTGCTGTTAGGCAACAGTGCTAACCATTGAGCCAATGAACAAAAAATACTTATTTATTCATTCATTCATTAAAGTATTTTCACTGAATGTTTTTTTTTTGTAGAGCCCCAAAATATGTCTTTGATAGCATATTTTATAGCATCACTGCAAAAAACAAATTTTTTGGAATGGAAGAAAACCATAATAACAAGACAAAAAAAATTACATAAGTAAATAAATAAATAAATAAAAGTGGAACTCTGCTTGAGGATAGGTGGTCTCGTGTAAGTCTTTAGCTCAAACTGTGCAGTGGGGCTGATGATTGAATATTTCAAATTTAACCAGTAGTTGCTGGGCAACCAATAATCTCATCATCCCAAAATCACATAATACGCAATTATCCTCATAGCCTTTATGCATGCAAAGTTTAGTCATTTATTTATTTCATTTTATTTATTTATTTCATTTTTAATCACTGTATACATTTCAAATTGAAAAATAATCATACTAATAGGCTGCATGAGAAGCAACCCCTTATTAAAATGACTAAAGAGATTGGATTGAGGAAGGGCTATATACAGTAGGAAGCAAGTCAGACCCTGTTGTTGTGTTCTAGCTGTCACTTCACCGTCATTGTGTCCCATTCCCATTCTCTCAAATGTGTTTCTCTCCCCATTCTCTTTCAGTCACCAGCACACACATGTACTCACACACATATAAAGACACCGCTCGCATTCATCAGACAACAGAAGAGCTGAATCACAATGACTTAGAAGGCGAGTGGAGATGTCCACTGAGGCAGCATGCATTATGGAGGACGTCTCTGTACTGAGAATGTGAGAGGTAAGGCAGGGGCTGAAACACACAGATCCTGTGCACCCCTTTAAGTTTTGGCCTCATTTCATCTCAGTGTGCTGTCATGCCAGCCTGCCAGCCTCTACGATTCATTATCAGCTCCTCTGACAAGCATGTGGAATAATCATGTACAGTAATCCATTATTCCAGCGCTGAATATACTGACTGGAAAAAAGGTTGCTTTGGTAAGAGCTCTTCAAAACGGGAACATGCAAATGCCTTTAAAGCAGTCATTTAGCCATAAAGGGGATACAAATCTTTTTTGTCTCTCTAACTGATTTGAATAGATTCAAATGTCTTTTAATCAGAGTTATATGTGCCTTGCTGTTTGAAAGGAACACAGTTGCATGGTAGAAACTAGATTTGCATCTCATCTCATGAATAACACATAGTTTTTTTATGTTTTAGAGTTTAATTTCGTATACAAATACACATAAATCCCAATACTTGAATGGATGTGCAGACAAGATTGATGACAATATATCATGATCATGTGATCTATCCTAAGGGCTTTATTTTTAATGGGGTCAGTTAATAGCAACATATTTTAAAATAAATTAAAACAGAATACAGCAACTTCACAAGCAATTAAAGAATATTACAAAAAGAAAATTTGTTCACTTTAAATTAAGTTGCCTTTGTAACAGTTTAATGATTTATTTACAGTTTTTCTCAGCAGCTTTGATGCATTTCTCACAACACTATTTACCTTTGCAGAACAGTTAATGCATTTCTCAAAACAATTAGTACAAACTGCAAAACCTAGTTGATAACCTGCAAAAGCGTGTTCTTACAGTTTTTCTCAGTGGCTTTGGTGCATTTCTCACAACACTATTTACATTTGCACAACAGTTAATGCATTTCTCAAAACAATTAGTCATTTGTGCACATCATAGTAGCAGTTTCTCATTCCTTCCAGCAAACTGCAAATGCTTTTGGACATGCATCAATTGCTTTCATACAACTCTCTGCTGTTTGTAACATTCTCATTTGCTTATGTCATGTCAGTCGAAATTAACTAAACTTGTGAATGCTGAATAGTCATTCCATATAAAACTAATAGTCCTCATTTCATGACTTGAGTCATTACATACAAAAATGTTGAACTAGTTGTCAAAATATGTCAAGCTAATTTTATTTAAAAACTTTAAATCTTTTTTTTTTTCTGAAAATTTCTTCTAAATTGAACAATTTCATTAATGGTTTACAGACCTGTGTATGTTGTAGGTTCAGTTCCAATATGTACTGCAGTATTGTTTACAGTTGCTTTCAGGAACTTGTGGAGGCTGAATATGAGGAGTACAATCTTGCTGAAGAATTTGACCTCTCCTGTGGTTTGTAATGTAATTGGCAGTACAAATTTCTTGATACCTCAGGCTGTTGATGTTGCCATCCACTCTGCAGATCTCCCACACAACCCATACTGAATGTAACCCCAAACCATGATTTTTCCTTTACCAAACTTAACTGATTTCTGTTAGAATCTTTGGTCCATTAGGGTTCCAATAGGTCTTCTGCAGTATTTGTGATGATTGGGATGTAGCTCAACAAATGAGTCATCAGAAAAATCTACCTTCTGCCCCTTTTCCAAATGATCAACTAGAAGTTATTATCTGTTACTCTTACAATTGAGACCACTGAGAAGACTTTTGTCAGGTTGTGTACATACTATATAGTTCAAGTTAGAATGCATGTTAGGTTTAGAGTAAGTTGCATGTAATTATTCATATTTAATTGTAACTACTATCCCAAGACATCAGAACAAGTAACAAGGACACCTTAAATTAATATGTAACAAAAAAAGCTTAATTATACTAAAATGTTGACCCCGTGGGTATACATAGTGTTTTTCACATGCTAAAATTCTCCTTCATCTAAATCTTTATGTTACATAATTTCAATAAATTAATGAATTAGGAGGCATCATCATCATCATCCACAATCGAATGTATAAGATGTTGCAGAATTACTCATTACACAAGCATCAAGCATGAGTCACAATCCGGCTTCTGCTCTTTTTAGCTCAGTGAGATAATAAATCAACACTCATGAACGGCTGAGAGAAACCACAAACACACCACAGTCTTTTCTGATTTTATGGGATTAGTAATGGAGGACGTGGTGAGAGGCTAATTTGATGGCAGATAAGTTGCAAATGTATTGCCACTCAACCCTTTCCAATCTTTTCTCTATTAATGATCGTTTTGTCAAGTCCCGGTAATGACATCGTCATTGTTTATTTGCAAATGTGATGGTTGTGTAGATGTCTCTTTGTGTTTCCTAAAAGAAAACATATTTTGTAAAGAGTTTAAGACAGGTAAATGTGTGTGCCATTAAAATACATCCACAAAAACAGCAAAGGCTAATGGTTTTAAATTAAAATGAAGCAAATTGCCACTTTTGAGTTTTAAAATAAATACTTATTTTGAACCAGTGGGAACTAGAGAAGAACTCTACTCATTTAGTCACTTAATTATATTTTTAATCATCTGATTGTAGATACATTGTGTGAGAGTTGAGTTTTGGGCTTGTTTAGCCATTGCTAATAGTGCTTGATGTTGACTTTGAAAACCTATTTTATTCAGCGAATTGCATTCCAAAATAATCATTCAAATTCACTGAAACTAAAATAAAAAATTGAAAAACTTGCTGAAAAATGCTGAAACATAACTTTAATGAAATAGTAAATAACATTAGTGATAAAATTTTCATTCATTGGGTGACACAGTGGCTCAGTGGTTAGCAAGAAGGTCGCTGTTTCAAGTCCTGGCTGGATCAGTTGGCGTTTCTGTGTGGAGTTTGCATGTTCTACCTTTGTTGGCGTGGGTTTCCCCTGAGTGCTCCGGTTTTTCCCACAGTTCAAAGACATGCGCTAAAGCTGAATTTAATAAACTAAATTGGCCATAGTCTATGTGTGTAAATGAGTGTGTATGGATGTTTCCAAGTACTGGGTTGCAGCTGGAAGGGCATCCGCTGTGTAAAACATATGCTGGATAAGTTGGTGGTTGGTGGACTCCTGATGAATAAAAAGACAAAGCTGAGGGAAAATGAATGAATGAATGAATGCTTACTATGATTAAATACCTTTAATGACATAATTTCAATATTAGGTATAACCAATATTAGGTATTTTGTTTACTTTCGATGTCTTTTCCAAATAATTTAAGGGCAGGGAATAAAGAGACAATGGAAAATTATAATGAGAGCAACAGCTTTCATTTCTGCTTATCTACACCAAACATGAACTGTAAAAAAAGCTTTAAATTTTACAAGTGCACTGTAAATTAACAATTGTAGTTTTACAGCAAAGTTGTAAATATTAATTTACAGTGCACTTAACATTTTACAGTATTACTGGCAATTTTTACAGTATTACTGGCAAAATTTACAAGCACACTGTAAACTAACAATTACAGCAAAATTTTAATTGTTAATTTACAGTGCACAGTGTTATCGGCAACCAAAATTGCACACAATTACAGCAATTTTTTACAATGTGTGTTAAATAAGAAATGACCTTTTACTCTTAAACCAAACTTAGAATTTAAGAAAGCAAAATCTGGCTAAGAACTCATGCTGTAATGTTTAAGATTTAAGGCATTTTTTTTTACCTTTTTTACCTTTTACCGTTTAAGAATAAAGGTATTTTTTACCGTAAGTATCCTCTGCACATTGTGCAGTTGAACCGGGAAGTCTTTTAATTATAAAAAAACACCAAACAAAAGTATTCACTTGGTGCTCTTCCATGGCAATCAAGACTTGTTAAACACTTGCATGACCATCACTGCTCCACTCACATTGCTCTGAGCCATGCCCACACTTATCACAGCCACCAAGCTGACCAATCACAGACCCATACGTCAAAGTGACATGTAGTTACATTGTTTGAAGTGTATGTTAAGGTCTGCATCAGGGTATGACAAAGGTTATGTGACTATGCGAAAGCTATAGTGTACCTACTGTACAATGCCCTGCACATTAGGTCAGTAGACAGAGAATAGCTAATCTTTTGAACCTGTTCAAACCTATTTGAACACGTGAACATCTACACTATGGAAGCAATCCAGCCACATGAAATTTCAAAGTGGATGATTTTATCTTCATTCACTTGTGATTAGTCACAATAATGCATCTAGATACCAGGTGCAAACTGAGCTAAGATGTGAATGGAACTTTCATTTTTTAAAAGTGTCTTAGCTCTTCCACTTTAATTAGAGTCTACACTACGACATTCTAGGCAGAAACACAACGCCGCCTGCCCTCATTTTCTGAAACTGTGACATTTCTGCCCATATGAGGACCTCAGTAATGAGTGAGAATCAGAAAAGCAGAGCGTGGCCAATCATGGGTCTTCTCCTTGGGGCGGTCAAGGCTATGTCAACGTCCACAAGCCCACAGCCTCCTGCTTAACCCAGATCAGAGAAAGTCTCTCCACAGGAGGCGGCCGACGGGGCTTAGACAGCTCTGATGAGAGGAAGGGCAGTGGGGAGCCGGACTCTGATAAGACAAAGGGGGGAAAAAAAAGAAAAGAAAAGAAAATCTGCAGAAGAGCAGAGGAAACTGACATAAGCTGCAGCCTTTTCTGGGATCCCTCCTGTTGCCAGTTATGATTTTCATGTCCATTTGTGATTTAGTTCACGAAAAGGTCGCTTTGTCAAGTAACAATGATCACTTGATATGAATTTCCTCAGCTGGTTTTAAGGATGCAGAATGTTCCTAGTGGTTTCTGAGAGTATAAAGTACAGTAAATGACAGCAAAATCTTGGGTTTTCATTTTCTGTACTGTGTGCATGTGGAGAATTGCTTCGAGACATAATTAAAGCATTTTAATTAGTGGGCTACAGTTCCCTCTGAACTCACACACAATGCAAAACCTATTTGAAAATTGTTAGGTCATCAATTATAAAGAACGCATGAACCGTTTTGGAACTTTAAAACATAATGCATTAATATAATACAACTTTCTTGCTCTTCTGTCTTGAACCAACCGCCAACTATTCCACCAAATGTTTTACGCAGCGGATGCCCTTCCAGCCACTCTTGCATTCACATGTACTCATACACTATGACCAATTTAGTTCACTCAATTCAATTACATTGGTCTCTCACTACAGCGTGGTTCACCTTTCGCAGCCTCGCAGTTTCACAGATTCTTTTAGTGTAATTTGACATGCTTTTTTTTTTTTTGAAGCGCACTTGGTTCTGTGTCCTGATTGAATGTAGACTATTGTCAATCAATCTTTTCCGTGTCTCCTGTACAGTAAAGAGTGCATTCAGCTTGCAAAATTAACACGAATCTTCGATCGCTAGCAGTGTGACTTCCAACAAGGATGCAAAAAGGGTTGTAACTGTTAGCAGGAAGACCATCATAAAGGGGGTTGCACACTGGATGCGCCGTGCCACTCAGCGACAAGCATTTTACAATTGTAAACATAGGTTTATATCAGGGTATGCACACTGGCACCAGAAGCCAGCAGCTGTCTGCGGTGCCCAGCTATGACTCAAGACACTGTTCATATTTCTGCCACGCCACAGAGGGCCATCTGAATAGTTTCATTTTAAATAACATGCGAATGTGCATGTCCGGTGTGTGTTACTTCCAACTGTCAAGTGCGTGGTGAATTCTGATGTGTCAACCCCCTTAAAAATGGAGTCTGCTTTAGCTTTGTGAATCAGTAACTGCAGGAAAAAGAACATTACGATGGATGCCAACATTATCCGCACAAAAGCTAAAAAGCTTTATAAACCTTTTGCTAACATCGATGAATGTTTGAGCCTGACAACAGGTTTTGATCTTTGGTTTCATTCTATAATAGGCCTTTATCACACTTCCAGGTTCCAGTAAGCAAAACAGAATATCACAACATCTGGTTACAATGTAAAGGAGTAAAGAAAGAATGGCAGAGTCGTCATGTCACTGTTATTGCAGCGTTCCCGGCTGCTCCAACTCAAAAAATGACAGTTTCCATGATTTCCCAAGAGACAAAGGACAGAAGAAATCATGGGTGAAATGAATTAGACTGAATGAATGTCCTTTATTTCAAGTAATATGCGGGAGGATGTTCATGTGCAGTATGCACTTCAAAGTGGAGATCCTCATGTTTTATCAAATATTGGTCTTTGTTTTATATTGATGTGTAATTATTATATAGACAAAAATCCAGTTAAGTTTTCTGCCCTCCACAAACAAGTACTCCTTTCATGGTCATTGATATATAAGCATAGTTTCTACAGACATCGCAATTTTGGAATAATATACACAAATTATACAAATCTCTCTTTTTTTATTGGTTTGACCAATGATTTAAATTGGTTTGACCCTGTTATTTACTTCTTTATTTAATTTTTTGGCTTTTGTCTTACCTGCTTTCTAGAACTGTTCTTTGCCAGACTCGAACCCCATCGTGACGATCAACTTCACTCTGTCTCTCAAATCCTCCGACATACTCCAACAAACTGGTAACAGAGGAAAAGCCGTCCACACAGAGGTAAGCGGTCAGCTGGTAAGCGTCAAAAGAAACAGTGTCATACCGTGTTTAAAAAAAGAAGAGAAAAGCGTGAAAATGTTAATGCCTGTCTGAGAAAAGTGTATAAAGTGTGTAGTGAAGGGTTTTACAGCCTTAAAACATCCATAATATTTGTAAAAAATAAAGCTGACTACTTTGCCAATTTCGCCTATTGCAGGTTAGTTTTAGAGCGTAGCTCCCGCGAATAACAAAGGACCACAGTATACCGCATGTCTTTAGACTGTGGGTGAAAACAGAGTACCCGGAGGAAACGCACACAAACACTGGGAGAACATGCAAACTCCACACAGAAATGCCAATTGTTCCAGACTCAAACCCAGCGACTTTCTTGCTGTGAGGTGACAGTACTAACCAGTGAGCCACCATGGCGCCTAGTTATGAAATCAAGCCTTTCAAACACTTATCATTTCTGTATTAGTTAAATATGATGAGGACTCCTTTCAGTGTAAAAAGTGAGAAGTATTGACTTAGTTTCTGAATCTCATTTGCAAATCGTGGCTCATTTAGCTAGGAAAGGTCAAACGGGCACCAGTTTCCTTGTAACTTATATCAATGTTGGCACTTGTTAAGCTATAAACTATAAATACTCATAAAAACTTCTCTGTTAAGAGCGGTTTGAGTGGGAGGAACAAGTTGGCTTAGATGGTGCAGATTGTTTTGTAATAAACATGCCGATCTTTGGAAACAACAACGCTTCAGACAGTAAACTCTAACCAGTCTTCAACAGACAGAACAATAGATTCCAAATTACAGCTCAGATTGGATTTCCAACAGGGTTGTTTTTTGGCACTGAATTGTGAGACATCTGTGAATTCAATTGTTTTAGAGGGTACTTGATAATTTCCAATATTATCTGTCACACCTCTCACCACACATAAACAGTTACTAATATCACTTCGTTTTAAAAGCTTGATAACTCAAAATATTTGCTGACCTTGTGATAAAAAAAATGCTGGTTTGTTTTCTGTAAGCACCTGTTTTTTTTTTTTTTATGATGTTAAGGTAATATTGCATATACATTTTTACTATGATATGTTATCAAGATACAGTATATATATGGAGTCTAACAACATCTGACTCATTTTATTTATTTATGCATTGTTTTTAGGGTCAGGATTTCTCTTTTACACACTCTCGCAATTCAAAACTAGATTAAAAATCTATCTTTTTAGCAAAGCATACACTCAGTGCATCACTTAGCGGTATGACCCATGATGTGCCCCACGCAGGTTTTTTGCATCTCGTTTACATACACTATGAACAGCAGCTACGCTAATTGTTCTCTTTATTCTCTATTTCCACCTGGGGGTACTCATCCCGAGGCCCTCAGGCTATGCAGCAACACTAATGCGATCCAAGACCAGCGACGAGATGATCCCAAGGTTTTCATAATCCTGGACCAGGCCGTATCCTGAGTAGCTGCTGTGGTGGTCATGGAGGAGTGGAGAGCATGATTCCTGTGACACTCCAGGGACAGACGAGTCTTCGCTGAGGTCCAGCATTCTCCAGCCTCCGGCGCCAAGACTACAGCTCTGCACAAGACGTTGGGCCATAGAAGAACACTGAATTGAGCTAAACTGAACTGAACTTAAACACTGAAAACTGAACTGACACTGTTTAAATTTACTATAATCTTCTATGTGAAGCTGCTTTGACACAATCTACATTGTAAAAGCACTATAAAAATAAAGGTGAATTGAATTAGTAACAGTTTAACTCTTATACATATTTAAACTATTAATAGTTGTATATTTTTTATGTTTTATCATTATTATTTTTTGTTGTTGTTAGTATTATTAGTATTATGAACAGTTAAACTTTTTACTGACTCTTTATGCAAGCTACATGGTTAGTTTTTTTTATTTAAGTAATTTTACAAAAAATGGCAACCCTATGATCATTCTGATTATGTACCCCTACGTACATACATTTTTAGAGAGTGCCAAATACGACCCAGGTGGTACAGTTTTTTGCAGTTTTTGTTTTCGTAAATCCACCAGAGACCACTGTGTATGCTTTTTGAGATCTCAAATGTCTCTCGTGAGTGCCATTCATGCCTGCTGTTCTCATGTAAATCCACCAGTGGCCGCTGTCGACTTACTGACTGACTGACCAATAGAGTGGGGAAACTATGATGTCAATTAGTATGCAAAAACCCGGAAGCGAGTTAGCATTTAAGCAGCTCTGGTTCTCTCGTCCCAAAGTCAATGGGTTTTTTCAATGGGATTTTAGTTAAATCGCTTAAATAAGGTCCGTGGCTAACAAAAACTCAGGATACTTTCACGTGTTATTCTATGACAAAACACAAATCAGTTACATCACACACTTGATTTTTTTTTAATCGTTTGCGCTTCTTTAAAAAGACGGTTGATATCAAGTTGCTAATCGGGGCTACAGGCGCTGTCAGATACATTATACATCATCAAGCTGAACTGGTCTGGAGTGCAGCTCACTTGTGTTGGGCATTTTGGATTTGTCTGTGATTAAAGTATTTTCATGAGTAGTTTTTTATAGTTTGTAGTATTTTTCTAATTAGGAATTCATATTGTGTGTAGATAATGCCTTTACTTGTAAAGACTGTCAATACAGATTCATTTGTTGATCATTTATTTTAATTAAACGATATTATGAAGATACTGCTTACCAGTGTAGCCTGTCTCTTCCTGCTCTCAGTAATGCAAAAGTGAAAAAAAATACATACATGTTAATTGTCATTTTAATGTGATCAATATTTCTCGTCCTTTTTTTTCTTCATCTGAAAACATTTAACTCTGTCATAACTGCAATATATACACTCCTCCTTAAAATGTATAGCATATGTGACTGTATGGGCTGCTTTTCGCTGTACTCAGTGACAAAAAATAATATTGAACGTTGCTCTGTGTCCATGATGGAACTTGCAGGCATGTAAAATTAAACTTGTCCCTCACGCCTCATCTCCTCATTTCTGTCGTCTTTTACTAAGGTAAGCGGGCTGTATGCGCACGAGCGATACACTTATTTAAACATGTCTTATGATGATACCATGTAGGCACATTTATACATACAGTTTTAAAACTTTAAAAACAACCATAAAGCAAAACAAAATGTATTTCCCCCGTAAAAACTATCCAAAAGGTACATAGGTCTATGTGCTTTTGCGTATTTATTTGTTTATAATATTATAGCGTTGATTATAAACTGAGAGAGTAAATCTTTGTCATGGATCATATTTCTAAAAATAAGCTTGAAGAGTTGTCTGTAGCAGGGTGGTGCTGACGTCACACGTGAGCGACCCAAAGGCTGTAGTTAGCCTAATGTTAGCTTTTCAGTTCTAGCATTTGAATTTAAGATCCAAAAGTGCTAAAAGTTGTATTTTCGTGTGAGGATTATCCAGCGGGACAAAACGTGTAAGTGTAATGAACAGTGTTTGAACACAGAGCTTATTATTTGCAATCTGCGAAAAGCCTATGGGAAAATCCTATAGAGATTTTATCGAGGGAACCAGTTTTATGCTAGCACCCAATTAGCCTACAAGGTGACGTCATAGTTCCTCCACTCTATAACCCTCACCCACCCCCTTTCCTTAGCCCTACTGAAAGCATTTAAAAAAAGCATCGATTGACCAGCACCCACCCACTTCCCTAAACCCAACTGACAGTATTTTCAAAATCCTTCCAGAAAAAGAAAAGCCCTCACGGATGCCTGATTTTTACCACGTTTTCAGATTTTAACACATTCTCATCTTGCTATTTACTTCTTTATTTTATTTTTTGTCATTTGTTTTTGTCTTATCTGCTTTCTAGAACTGTTTTTCGCCAGACTCGAACCCTATCGTCACGGGGTTCCTATCTGCGTCTCAAATCCTCTGATGTACAGGGCGAGCCACTGCACAAACTGGTAACAGCAGAAAAGCCATCCACACAGAGGTAAGCGGTCAGCTGGTAAGTGCAAAAAGGAACGGTGTCATACCTCTCCATTTTAAAGATGAAATGCAGCCACACATTCCTCTGGCTACTGAATTCACGATCTCCAGAAATGTATAGGGCTACGTTTTCAGAATGAGCCTATGTTGAAAAATTACATCACACTCACAAAATGAACACTTATGACAAGTAGTCAAAAATGGAAAAGTTTTTCCCTTGCGTTTTAAAAATGTTTTGCTTCGACACCACATTTTTCTAAATGATCTACGTTTACACATATCTGTGAAAAAAAAACATTACGTATGCCAGGCCAGTATTTTTGGCACTCTAGGCCTATGTGAAGAAGTGATGGTGTGCTTTTGCCAGCTTGGTGCTCGTGTCTGTGTATAATTTGCTGTGTGTGTAAGATGATTTGCTGTTGGTTGTGAAGTAAATCCACACTTTACTGATGTGTTATAGGAAACACTTGAGCAACAGCACTACCCTGCACACTGCCATTGTTGTGAGTGTGTGTGTTTGCACTTGCCTTTAATCTAAAGTTTTATAAAAGTTTCCAATTTTTGGCTGAAAACGTCTTGTTAATGTCCCCTTAGTACTGAGCCGTTTCTTCTCATTCTCATTCTTTTTATCCACGACTTTTTTGCACTTTAAAACTTATTTTCAAAAGTTTAAGTTTGGACGGCCAAATCCGGTTAGTTTTTTTTTACTTATAAAAATATGCACACATCATGATCATTATAATTATTTTTTTTACGGTTTTCTTTTATTGTAAATCACTTTGTGACAATGTCTGTGAAATGTGCTATATACTGTAAATAAACCTTTACCGGTCGCACTAATTATTTTGGGAACAATGACCTTTTTTGTGTGATGCAAGTCAAATGTAAATAAAATGCTTGGTTTGGTACAAATCAACAATTTTCCAAATCTGTCCAAATATGAAAATGGAGGGGACCACCATGAGTTGCCTTTTGAAGCTGCTAAATAGAGCACTAATTTAGGAGATGCTGCTCAGAACACCTGCTGTGTCGAAATGCAGATGCTCAGAAACAGTGTTGGTGTCCTCTGGCCTCTTTAAAGGGCAGTCCATAATTGCTACAACCGACAGGCTGTTAGTGGCACAACAATTGAAAATGTCTTTATACAACTGCCATGCTTACATAACCCTCTGCAGAGATGGGCAGATATTGTAAATGCAGAGACGGTAAAAGATTTTCTCCATTTGCACATGCCACTGACATCTAATTCTCAGCTCTTCTTTAGGAACAATAATGCCTGCTTATAGCTTCTGTACAGTACTGTAAGTCTTGTAAAAAAATAAAATCAAAACAGTTCTGGATGGATACTGACAGTATATCCTTGACAATTTCAGTTCATGTTGTAGTACAGAAACTGAACAAATGACCTGCTGTCATCAGATCTCACTATTAGTTTAACTTGATCTTAGTGCTGGTTTTGACATGATAGATCACAAAAACTAATTTGCTGCACTGACATTCAGGGACACACATTATTATGGTTTAAATTCCAACTGTCTGTGTGATGAATGAAAAATCATACAAGTTAACAACAGTAAAATTCAGTCTTACAAGGGTCTGTCTTTGGTCCCCTTCTGATTACATTATATCTGCTGTCTAATAGCAATTTTATTAAATAACACAGGGTTATGTTTCATTTTTAATAGCTACTTATTTCACCAAGATTAAAATATCAAAATTAAGTTAATAGGGTGTTTGAACAAGATAAAATTGAGGAAAAACAGTAATTTTCTTCTTTTAAATTCAGATAGAGAAATGAATAACATATTTATTTTCCAATGAAAACACCTTCTTTCACCTGCCAAGTTCACATTGTCAAGTTACAGAACATGTTGTCTGTTCTAATGTAGTTTTTTTTAAGTGTTACACGCTGGAACTTCTACACTTATCTTTTGGATGGAAAACTCTATATATAACTGTATAATAGTTTTTTCATTGCGTTAAAACGCCATTCAAAAGATAAATGTAGAATTTTCAGTGTGACTAAGAACATCAGGTAATTGCAATCAGTGTCCCAGTGTTTACAATGGAGGCAATCAGAGATGTCTAATGATTTTACTGACCTATTTCTAATTCTGAAGTGGAAACATTTAATCTCCTTAAAGGGGTCATGTCATGACAAAGTAATCCCTTCATCTTTTGACACAAACCAGTTTACTATGCTCAAAAGTTTGGGAAATATTTATTAAAACTACTCAACAAACAGTGTTTCTCCCAAAATCCTTGATCTCAGAAACTCGTTAATTCATGACGGCCCACATGAATTTACTCACACCAGTTCAGTTTGCTATTCAGAAATCTGGCACTGCCAGTCACAGTGAGGTAATAAGGAGAAAGTAGGATAGATGCTATCATTCCCGTCCTAACACCGATACGAGCGAAACGAGGGAAAGTCTGATCAATCTTGAGCTGTTTCTGGATGTGCTCTACATACGTATCTGCGTGAAAGATCTCAACAAGCGACTGAAGTTTATTTTTAACAAAGTCCCAGACAAGGTTGGGTTGTGTTGGAATACAAAGCGATGACATTATGCATTCAGATTTAAAAATCAAGTAATTTTTTCAGCACACGTATATTTATATTCAAAATCCAGATACTTCTGTTATAATAATGTTCACAACGTAAAGTGAAGAAAATGACTCCTTTCAAACAAATGAAAATATGCCAGCATAGCACTCATGTTGAATTAATCACAGTCATACCACACAAAGAGAATAATGTGATTCACAAACAAGTAACTCTAATGAGCTCTTTATTTTAAATGACAATAATGCAACCCACACTAGTGTGATTCACAAATAAATGACTCTAATGAGTTGATTATTTTTAATTAACATATTACACAATCAGAAAAGCACAATACATAAAAAAGTATACAATTATTTTGAATTGGTATAAATCAGAATAATCCAGAGAACTATAATTCACAATCAAATGACTCAGTTTGTGTACATAAATCGAAACTATACACCACCACCAGAAAAACGCAATAACTATTAGTGATGAGAAGTTCAGATCATTTTACTGACTCGGACCTTTGAGTCAGCAAGGTGAACAAATCTTTTTTCGAGTCATTTCGCTCATTTCGTTCAATTTTCCAAAACATTAGTAAAATGTTACGTGTTGTTTCCAAACTCATCTACAACTACACCAAACATTGATGACACTACAAACAAGTTATAACTAGAATGCTATAAGAAAGAAAAAAATAATCATTTATTGTTTACCTGGTCTTTTGTCTATTATTATGTCAGCTCACCTCTTCTGACAGGTCTTTAAATTTGAGTGGTTCGTTCACGTCACACTGACAGTCCCATATAAGCTTAACCAAAGAATACAGTCTGAGCTGAAAGAAGCCATGATCAATTCACTTTTCAAGTCTTCTGGTTTTTGAGTCGTTTGTTCATCACGTGACAGCATGTAGAGCAACACAGGCTCATTCTGATTATGTACCCCTAAATACATTTCTGGAGAGAGCAAAATACATCCCAGGAGCTACGTTTTTTTTTTTTTTGCAGTTATTGTTTTCGCGAATCCACCCGAGGCCACTGGGTATGCCTTTTCAGATCTCAATTTTCTCTCACGAGTGCCATTGAGGCCTGCTGTTCTCACGTAAATCCACCAGAGGCTGCTGTTGACTGACTGACTTACTGACTGACTGACTAACTGACCGATTCCCCCACCCTCCCCCTTCCCTAAATCCAACCAACAGTGTTTTAAAAACTACAGATTGACCTTTTCAGAATGAGCCTATGTTGGTAAAGAGAGATGACTCAAATCCGAGGACTCAAGGGATGAACGGATCCAATCTTTTTCCATCTCTAAATGCATATGATTGGCTTCTGTCTTTCTCGTAATAAACGAATGACTCAAACCCGATAAAAGATTTGAAAAAGGAACCAATATTCTACTCTACCTGTCATTCAATTGTTCAAGAACGACCCATCACTAATAACAATTGGATATTTCCACTATTGAGCTGAATTGTTTTCTTTGCTTAACCATTCTATTCCAGAACAATCTGCATGGATAAGGTTGGATTTTCCACATTCCATTTTTGGAATGTAATACAAATGCACCTGTCATTACCTTGTAATGAGTGTAATGTAAACAGTAGTATCGACAACGATTTGATACTTCTCTTTTAGGGACTTTAATGTGTACATATTCAAAAAAAAAAAAAAAGAAGAAAGGAAAGAAACTGGCAACTCAGCCTAGAATTCAATGCCAAGCACAATTTGTAATAGTGCCACATGTACTAGTCTCTCATGGAAATACATCTGGTGCCATACAGTATGACATTGAAAAAGAGGCTAATAACTCTCAAGAACTGTATCTTTTAATAAATCACTCAAAAAGTCTAATAAAGAGGTATCTTAACAAAATGTGATATGTTTAAATGAATAAACTCTCCCAGCATTAAAATGTTGAGTGATACTTTTCAGCTTGGATTGTTTTGCAAATTTATTAAAATCTGCTATAAAATATTAGCAAGCATATATATGAAATATGAGGCATTTAATCTATTCTAAGCATGTTTTTTTATCTATATCTTAAAGCACAGAGAGTGTGTAAAAGGCCATGAAATTCAGGTTTCTCACACACACACACACACACACACACACACACACACACACACACACACACACACACACACACACACACACACACACACAAAACAGTGCATCCCTTTACTAAATTACTGTATTAATAGTAGAATAGTTTACATGCATGTGTCCTTTCGGAGAGCACAGGTTATTATCAGCACCAGTAGACTTCAACATCCTATCTGTTGACTCTTCTAAATCCCCTCTGGGCTTTGGCATTAGAAGTGTGCTCAGGTCTACTTTTCATTCTTGTTTACACAAAGTCTATGCCCACAGCCCTGGAGATTGTGGGTTTGCTTGTTTTTTTCTCTCTCTGTGGTATCACACCTGCCTCCATTCCAGATAAGCTAATGACTGCTGCTCACAACAGCGATAACACAGCAGAGCTCGAGCACCCACATCATTTCATCAGATGCACTGTAAGCAAAACAGTGCTCATTTCTCACCTTTTCATGAGCGATTAAGCATCTTTCGTTCCACACTACAAAATAAATACAATCTATTTCCTAACATCATCCCATTATCATATTTCTGAGCGATTGCTTCTTCCCAAAATGAGTTTGTTCCAGTTCTTTTGCTCGGCATATAAGCTTGTTCAAACACTGTCCTTCAGCAGATCTGAACTTAAGCGTAATAAAAGTGGTGGAAATTATTTTGATTAATGCATTTCAAAGATAATACTATTAAGCGGGGATGTTTATGTGGATGCTTCAATCAATTGTTCACCTCTGAGTTTCTAGTGCTCAGAAGAAAATGGCAGCTTGATGGATGGAGTTCATAATTGACTTCATCCGCTAAGAGCGCTTCTAATTTTTTCCCAACCAGAACAAATAGGGGGGTGCGTGATGAACTGAATATACCTTTTCATTGTAATGAGGTCTTCTTAAGAAGTCAGCTTTCTGTGCAGCTTTTCTGAAGTTGTATATTCTCATAATAATGTTACAGTGTGTTGATTTATTGCAGGAGTAACTGTAATATCAGGAATACTACTGATTTTACTGATCTTCTTTAATTATTTTGAATTATATAACAATAGTTACTTAAAGCATGTAGCACATATAGTGCATTTATCGTGTATGGCCATACACCCAAAACGCTTCACAATCTGGGGGTTGGGAGGCGGGGGGTGATAGATAGATGTCCTATCTATCACTTAGATAGGACAATGGCGCCAGTGCGATTACCACACACCAGCTTTTGGTGAAGTAGAGAGAAAGTGATGGAGCCAGTTTGGTGGATGGAGATGATTAAGAGGCTGTGATGGGTAAGGGCTGATGGAGGGAATTTGGCCAGGACACCAGGGTTACACCCCCACTCTTTACGAGAAGTGTCATGGGATTTTAATGAACACTAAGAATGAGGACCTCAGTTTAACATATCATCAGAAAGACGGCGCCATCTGACAGTATGGTGTCCCCTTCAATTTACTGGGGCATTAGGACTCAGACAGACCACAGGTTGAGCACCCCCTGGTGGCCTCACTAACACCACTTCCAACAGCAACCTAGTTTTCCCATGTGGTCTCCTACCCAGTTAGCTTCAGTAAGTAACTTATTGAAACTTACTGTCTTGGGCTGCAAGGTGATATGGCTGTGGCTGTGTAGTTAATGAAAATAAAGTTCATTGTTATTTGATGTAAACTCATAGTTAACAAGCGTGAAATTGGATTTTAATAATGCACCAGTAAATATTGAACTATAATCAATAAATGCTGTACAAGAATTGTTCATTATTAGTTTATGTCGTTAAATACCAATAAACCTTGTTGTGAGACCTAATTATTTCTTAAGACAACTCTTAAAACTTATTGTACAGTTAATCCAGTCTAATCTCACGGGAACACTTTACTATTTTACGTTTTGTAAAGTGGCTAATTCTTTAGTGGCTAATTTGTACGCATTTGTACAAGTTCAGTTGTGCATAAATGTATGATTTTAAAAAGAAGGCATGGCACCCATCCCCACCCCTAAACCCAATCGTCATTGGGGAATAAGAAAATCTTACTAAATTGTACGAATGAGATCATAAGAATTCATATGAATTAGCTACTAAATCAAAAAGTTACAAATTGCCATGAAATTGTGTTAGTTAGTTCTATAATATATGTTTCATGTAGCCATTAAATTTTGATGTACTTCAAAACAGGTCTGAAAAAAAATAATAATCAATTCATAATTTTTTTCGAGCAAGTTATTTGTAGCATTAAAGTAGACATTTCCATGTACTATATTATGTATATAACATTATTAATTTAATTTCTACATTTATTTACATTTTGATGCATACACCAAAGTGGGACCTCGCTTCGTTATCTAATATATGTATTTAAGGTCAATTTAAAATACTCACTGTAACCAGTCATTTTGTAAACAGCTGGGATATTTTAATTGCACATGTTTATATTTTAGCTTAGGTTTAAGTGGTCCACTTATTTTCCTCTATTCTGCTCATTAGAGCCTTAATCAGCATTGCAATACAGACATAGTATCACCGCAACTATGTGAAATAATATCCACCAAATGGGCAACAAGCACTTTAAGACCAAATTTGTCATGTCATGAAAGCCACGGGGAATCAACCCTGAATTGTGCTAAGGTAGCGAATGCACTTATCCAGGTTGAAAAGTGCCATTAAATAGTGGACGCATCTAATCATTGGCTTGAATTCAAAGAAAAAAGCAGTATCCACTAACCATAAAGGCCACTTACTGAATAATAGCCAACCATTAAGTGTAGATCTGGCTATTTCTGTCCCTGTGGTATTGTTTACTTGAATCAGTTCAGTCCTTATAAAGCTAGACATGCTTTATGCTACAGTATATGCTTTTCAAGAGTACTGGCTATTATGTAAATTAAAACCTAAAATCCAACTATTAGTATTTGCTCATTATATGTAGAACTACAGTATGTTTAAGGCCACTTAGAAAGAACCATGTCCCTGTCACCATGCGAAAAATACTTATTCAATTACTCAATTATCATGACATGTAGTGTTGAAAATTATTCCCACGGAACTGTACGTTTTACCTAAAAAAGCACTGCCATTTTTCTGCTATGTCTGCATAAAAGAGCAAACCTGATGATCTGAGAAACTAGTCATTTAAAGAGTGCTAGCAGGATGGCAGATTTTTTTTAGACTAAACTGCAGAGAAGAGCTTTCATTTGAACACTTCTGCTTCCATTGTCTCAAAGTCAGTGATTGCTTTTTTTAAACAGGATTTTTGCACAATTTATCCCTTATGTCTTGAAAAAGGAAGTTGCTAACATGTGAATAATGGGTTTGCACTCTTAAAAATAAAGGTCTTCTATCAGCATTGAAAGCTCCATGAATAATCTTTAACGTCCTAAGAATCGTTGCATTAAACAAAAGCTTCTTTATAGTGCAACAATAAAATGGTTTCTTTCTGTTGAAATATTTTATATATAAATATTTTTTATATAACAAAAAAAGTTCTTATTAACCTTATGCTACAATGCTATAAATTCTGCAATTGTTTTTGATTTACTTCAGATTCATTTGCTTATGTTGGAAATAGGAATAGCAAATGGTATTAAATGGTCAAACTACTTGCTCTACACAGCAATATTATGACTATATAAAAATACAAATAGTATAATAAGAAAAAAAGTTTGCAACATCAAGTAGCATAAGCAGTATTTTTTATGGTTTAAAATCAATGGAAGTGGATGAGACCTTACAATAGTTACAATAGCTGCCCCGCTCAAATAAGGTTGACACACGAGATCTCTTCACTGAAAGTTTCATGATGGAACTTTTATTTTCAAGAGTAATAATCACAAAACTAGCAAATTTGTTGCATTTATACTTAGTCACGCTTTTGAAATGTATTTTAACTCAAACCTAGTACAGAGTATACTTTTTATATTAAAGACTGAAGAGTTTTTGAAAGATTCATGTGGTGACACTGAAGTTATGCAACTGTGATGTCATTTATTTATAGCTTGCATTTAGCCTTTTTTTTCCTTCTGCCAGTCCTGTATGTAGGCTTCAAAGTTATTTTTTCCTAACGCTCTATTATAATTAGGTAATCATGATGCTTAGCTAATTGACAGCAGTAAATTGTGAGATAATAATAACAACAGCAACTTATATTATAATAACCTAGAATTATAATATAGCTACTGTATTGATTATAATAGCTACTGTAGATTACACAGATTACAGTTTAGCAGAAATTAAAATTATTTAGTTAAATTACTAGTTAAAAATCTGTCACAAAAACTAGCAGATTTTTGAAAAGGTGGGACTAGATACCATTCTGTGCGTGTTGGGTGTTTGTGTGTGTATATATACAGTTGCCTATATTTGAAGTGGATCATCATCTTCAAACCTTCCTCAAAGTTGTCCTAAAACTATTTATATAGTCCTAAAACTATTAATATATATATATATATATATATATATACACTCACTGGACACTTTATTAGGTATACCTGTCCAACTGCTTGTTAAAGCAAATATCTAAGCATATTTAGTATTACCATAATAAATACCTATTTAGGCATGTAGACATGCTCAAGATGATCTGCTGCAGTTCAAACAGAGCATCAGGATGGGGAAGAAAGGTGATTTAAGTGACATGCTGTGGTTGTTTGGGCCTCATGGGCTGGTCTGAGTATTTCAGAAACTGCTGATGTACTGGGATTTTCACGCACAACCATTTACAGAGAATGGTCTAAAAAAGAGAAAATATCCAGTGAGCAGCAGTTCTGTGGGTGCAAATGCTTTGTTGATGCCAGAGGTCAGAGGAGAATGCCCAGACTTTATGACCACAGTGTACCCATCTTCTAATGGCTACTTCCAGCAGGATAACGCACCATGTCATATAGTGTGTATTATCTAAGACTGGTTTCTTGAAAATGACAGTGAGTTCACTGTACTCAAATGGCCTCCATGGTCACCAGATCTCAATCCAGTAGAGCAGCTTTGGGATGTGGTGGAACGGGAGAATCGCATCATGAAATCTGCAGCAACTGCGTAATGCTATTACGTCAACATGGACCAAAATCTCTGAGGAATATTTCCAGTACCTTGTTGAATCTATACCGCGAAGGATTAACGCAGTTCTGAAGGCAAAAGAAGGTCCAACCTGGTACTAGTAAGGTGTACCTAATAAAGTGGCCGGTGAGTGTACATAAACACATCCAAAACACAAATAAAAAACAGCACACGACACCACAAGATGCAACCATAAAAAGGATGGAAAGCTCAGGTAAAACCTCTTTTTCTTGACTTGTTGCTCATTACAGTTCAATACAGCGGACATTAATATCCCTCCATGCAACTGATCATTGTGTGTGCAACAAAAAACTAAGTTCACAGGTAATCAAGTGATAAAAATACACACAATCGAATATACACGCATAAAAAAGTGTAGCCCATCACAAAAATGCCCCATATAAGCCATTTTTATGGTATGTTTATTATGGTTTTGTTTTGAAAATGCCTGTGTGAATGCAAATCGAACCAAATCCAAATTTGCCATTCTCTCTCTTTTTTTTTTTTTTTTTTTTTTGTTCAGACCAAAGGAACCAAGAAAACCTATTAGTCATAAAACTCAAGCTGGGGTTCAAACTGTCCTTTAAAAAGTTGCAATTATTACAGGAAAGAAAACTGCACTTGATAATTACTGATTTCATCAAGCAGCCTACTTGATTCCTCTGCAAATGGAGATTACATAAAAGCGGAGAGAGAGAAAGAGAGAGACAAAGACATAAAGAGAACAGAGCCATTCTAGCAAATGCAATTTAACCCACATACTCTTCAAAGGCTCTCGGGAGATGTGTGTGGCCACATGAATCACACCACTTTGTCTCAACTCAGACATTTTAGACTGACATCCTAGAATGCGAACACAATGAAAGCACCATCAGTGACAAGAGGACGGCCCTATTTCTTAACGTGTGGCCAGGTTTAAGTTCGCTCTGAATGGAAAAATAATTGATTTAAGGTAACACGGGCCTGCAGGGCGATCCGTTGTCACACCTTTTATAGTTTAATGTGCTCATCTGATGTCTTGATGTGATGCATGATGCCTTCACCTGCACTGTCGAGGAGATATGGCCGACAGAGCAATAGCGGGTCTCGCCTGTAGGACAGCTATATCAATTTCCTGCAATTGAGTCAAATGCTTGTGTTTGCGCTCCCATCAGCACAAATAAGGAGCTATTGGGGGATGGTAGAGGAGTTTCGATTTCCTGCGACTGCCGAACGCCCGGGCGTTTGTCACTGTTTCTGCTGCCGGCGAGGAGAGTTGCTGTGCTGATGCGTTGGGAGGGTAACAGATGGGGTTTCTAATGTCATGAAGCAGATGCTTGTTGGCCAAAGTTAATGATGATGGGCATGTGCATCTGCAGCAAATGCTGAGCTAGCTTATAAGTGAACATTGCACTTTCACAAGGAAACAAGACGGAGGGAGGCAACTACAAACGTGCTGGCTGTGGTCATTAGTTAACTCTGCTTCAGCTAGGTGAGGAAGATTGAGTGCTGGAGTGTTCACAAACTTTAAGGTGTTTGTGTTTGTTAACCAATTGGTGAGCAGGACTTAAAGGTGCTGTATGTAAGTTTTCGACTCTTCTAAAGCATAAAAATACTATAATATGTGTTCAGATAATTAAGAAACATCCCAAGTGAACATACTTGTTAAACTGAAAAACAATGCTGAAGTCAGATATTCTGCTTTGAAAATGCTTTTTCCGTGCCGGAACGTTGTCTTTGTTTAGGTAAATTTAACCTGCACAATGCTAGTTTAGCCAATTATAATTCAGCACCCCGGGTTGCCTTTTTGGAAAGCAGCGTATTACATTCATTCATTCAGAAAGGCTCTGAAAGCATGCGTCTGTAACCAAAATAGACAGTATCAGACATCGAAATGAGACAGATTCAGTTCCACATGAGGTTATTAATTAGCAAATGATATAAATATTAAGAAAGTAAACATTAGGTGAGCAGGTTACATTGTAACTGTGTGTCCTAACAACACGCTTTGTGACGAGATATGCAGTGATGAGCAGTTTGGCCGTTTGCACCAGACGAAACATGACAGAAATTTAAATACAGCCTTTCAGAAGCACAGAATATGCACTCACTCACGAAATGGTAAGGTTTAGAATCTATTTAATACATGTTAACCCTCTTTAACATCATTAAATGTAGATGCTGAATCACTCATATGTGTTTAGTTCTAAAGTTCAATTTCAAAAGGTTTATTTTATTTTCAAGATCTGAGGTAAAATCTGCTGCTGCTTTCGGTAAATGTCAATAAATGTCATGTACAATGGTATTCAAACTCACATTGTTAGCCTTTAGCACTGAATAAAGCACTCAAGTTTTACCTGAGGTGATCACTGTCAGGTTTCTGTTGTTGAGCTGTGAGAAATAGAAACCGTTCTAATATATCAATGTGAGGTGTTGGTTAGGACAAAAACTCCTTTTAAAATGAAAAATATTCCCTCTATCGCGTGTCGTTGCTTTAATTTAGAACACAGTTTAAATCACTCGCTCCTGTACTCAAACTGGCAACCCGCGCTTGCGTTTATTTTGATCTAGGAGTGCAATACCTAGTTCAACCACTGGGTGTCAAACTTACATACTGCACCTTTAAGGGATAGTTCACCCAAAAATGGAAATTTTGTTATCGTTTATAGTCTCTTTACTTGTTCCAAACCTGTTTGAGCTGAACACAAAATACAGCAATATATGTTGAAGAATCTTCAAAAACCTGTGATCAAATACTAAATAAAACCAAATACAGTTTAAACCAGAACGTTACATACACTGTATAAAAAGGCCCATAACGATTTTTTTTAATTGTCAGATGTTAAATGTGACTAAACTTTTTCTCTTTTTGGTAAGTTAGGATTACCAAAATTGATTCTATTTGCTTAATAGCAGAATAATAGCAAATTTTTTTATTACTTTTCTTGAAAGTCAAACGCTTGCATACAATAAGATTACCATACCTCTGAGAAAGCCAAGATCATGGTGTGGAGGTTTTGGAAGTTTCTGATTGGCTAACTGACAACATTTAAGTTAAGTGGAGACACACCTGTAGATTAGTATTTAAGGCAAACCTCAAACACGCTGCTTCCTTGTGTGACAACATGCATACCTGTCAACCCTCCTGTTTTTCCCAGAATTTTCCCGTATTTTACAATTCTATCCCACTATCATCCCGTAAAGGTATTTTCCCCTACTTCTCAGTTTTTTTTCAAATTTTTTTGAAATATGGCAATAAACAATTAAGAAGCGATCCTCCCTATATGCAAACCATACTGTCGAACCACCAGGGAACGCCCCTTGCTATTAAATGTGCATCTGTTCTGCCATTACATGCGCCGTTGCCACTTCTATGCATTCCTTAAAACAGTCAGTTCAAGTACCGGTGCTTTACTATCAGACATGCTCCATGGTGATAAATAAATGAGAAAAAAATTCTTATTCACCTTATGCTATAATGCTACACATTCTGCAATTGTTTTAGGACTTCAGATTCATTTGCTTATTGTATTGGGAAATAAATAGGAATACCAAGATGGTAGTAAATGGTCAAACTACTTGCTTTACACAGCAAGTTTATAACAATTTATAAAAATAAATATAATATAATAAGAAACAAACAGTTTGCAACATCAAGCAGCATAAGCTGTTTTTCATGGTTAAAAATCAATGGAAGTGAAACCTTACAATGATCATGGCTGTGCCCGCTCGAATAAGGTTGATACATGAGATCTCCTCACAAAAAGTTTCATGGTGAGAGTGAAATTCACAAAACTAGCAAATTTGTTGCATTTATACTTAGTCATGCTCTTAAAATGTATTTTAACTCAAACCTACAGTGTACTTTTTTATAAAAGACTGAAAAGTTTTTGTAAGTTTCATGTGGTGACACTGAAGTTATGCAACTGTGATGTCATTTATTTATAGCTTGCATTTAGCCTTTTTTTCTTTTTGCCAGTACTGTATGTAGGCTTCAAAGTTCTTTTTTCATAATGCTCTATTGTAACTGGTTAATATTGATGCTTAGCTTACTGACAGCAGTAAGTTGTGAGATTATAATAGCAATTTCTATTATAATAACTTTGATTTATAATAAATTTGATTATAAAATACTGTAGTGTACTGTATTTCCTTCCTTTCCATTACAGATGCTGTCGCCACTCCTATGCAATCCCTAAAACAGTCAGTTCATGTACCTGTGTGTGACTATCTGACGCGCTAGTGATAAATAGATGCTTGATTCCCAAATGGATTCTGTACAAGAGATTTGAAGCGGAGCGAAAGTGGACACATCATTATACAAATAATAATAATAATAATAATAATAATAATAATAATAATAATAATAA
>CAIGQZ010034910.1:4183240-4199627 GCA_903798205.1 Danio tinwini
ACACACACATATATATTCCTTTTTTTTGCTAAATCTCAAAACTGAAGCTTAAAGCTTAGTCTCAAGCTTAGTTGAACAAAACTGCAGCTCTTATAAATAATAATAATAATAAAAAACATCATAAAATCATTATATTATATTATATATCACAGGGAGTTATGGTGGCGCAGTGGGTTACATGATTGACTCACAGCAAGAAGGTCACTGGTTCGAGCCTCGGCAGGGTCAGTTGGCATTTCTGTGTGAAGTTTGAATGTTCTCTCCGTGTTCACGTGGGTTTCCTCCGGGTTCTCCGGTTTCCCCCACAGTCCAAAGACATGTGCTATAGGTAAATATAATAAATAATATAGGTAAGCTAAATTGTCCGTAGTGCATGTGTGTGAATGTGAGTGTATGGGTGTTTCCCTGTGATGGGTTTCAGCTTGAAGGGCATCCACTGCATAAAACATATGCTTTATAAGTTGGCAGTTCATTCCGCTGTGGTGACCCCTGATTAATAAAGGGACTAAGCCAAAAACAAAATGAATAAATGAATAAATATTTCATATTACATCCATATATTTCTTAAAACATTGGAACTTGCTCATTTTGTGACTGAAAACCATATCCTCTGGTGTGACACTACAGTAAATGCAAATTATAATTAGGATAATTCCACAAAAACTTTAATTATTAGAAGGACCCTATTCAACATCATGTGACTAAAGCCCCTTGTGAGCAAAGTTTTTTGTCAGACTTTTTTTTTTTTTTTTTTTTTTACATATTTCACATTTTTTTGGAACCACTACAAACATGTTAAAATTGACCAACTAGTTTAAAAGATCATGGGAAAAAAATATTATTTATGATTTTGTATAACATAAATAGCGCAATATATGTGTCCAACAATGAAAATAAATTGCACTCAATAATATTTATATTTTAAGAGCTGTTTTTCTTTGTTTTTAGACACATTAAGGGTACAATTCAGTAAAAATGTTTTATTTAAAGCAGTGAAATAATTACGTTAGTCACCTCATATTTTCCTAAACATAAGACTTCAAACTACATAAATATAATTTTAACACAAAAAACGTTTTCACTGCCTGTTTTTCAACTACTTATATAATATAAACCAAACAGTAAAGAGTTAATATGGCCTAATGGTTAGGGAATAAGATTTGCGACACAAAGGCAGCAGGTTCGAATCAGGCAACTAAATGTCCTTAATACCACGACTGACTCTGGGTGTGTGTTCACACTGTGTATTTAGACAGGCTATAGGCAGAGCACAATTTTAAAAAAGTGTCACAATATTTCCTCACATGTCATTTTACTTCACTTTCAAATATAGTCATGGCTGAAAGGCATTATTGAATATGACACTAAAGAGGAAAAAGGTTGTTACTTTTTAAAATAACATTAAGTTCCATATTTCTGTAGCAAATACCTCCTGACACTATCAATAAACATAATATGTGACCAAATGAAAAAAGTTATTTTAAAATCAATTCCATATATTTATCCATTTCTTGATTGGTGACTAGTTTTGTTTATTTTTTTTATAATCTGTGGTATCAAAATTAAAGTAAATGACACAATGGAAAGGGTTTATTATATTTAAAATTGTCATTTATGCCAGTGATGACAAAATGTCAGCATCATTCTTTCAGAAATCATTCTGATATGATGATTTTGCATTTCAAGAAACATGTCTTATTATCAATGTTGAAAACTGTTGTTCAAAAGAACTGAATTTATTTAAATCTAAAATCTTTAATAGCATTACTAATAATCCCGACTTTTGATTACAAATAATCATCACTTTTGATCAATTTAATGCTTTGCTGAATTAAATTGTACATTTCAAATATTCAGCTAAAAATAGCCGTAAGAAAGCAGAACAAAAAAAAAATTAAGCTTATTAAGAGTTTAATTCAAATAACCCCCGCACAATATGATTACGGTCTATGAATTAATAGGCATGCTTAAATTAAGTAGATTTAGTCTTGGCAAGCGGTGAGCTTTCTGCAGAGGTCAATCCGCAATGAATTACATTTCCTGCTCTCCTGATGTCAGACTGTTTCTTTCTATTACAATGTCTGTCGGGGAGCAGCATGATTTAATAAACAGTCATTTTATTTCATCTCTCTGTCTAGCAATCTCCTGATGAGAAGCCTCAAGGAGTACATTAAGTCTCCTGGATCCATTTAAATGATTTGCATGAATGATGTGGTGAAAACTGATTCGGGCGTCCTAATCAAGCAAGCTTACTCATGAGACGATCTGTCTATATAATGCACTTCATCCTATTGTGCTTCTCAGGCACAATGATGGATGTTATTATTATCCATATAGTCATTTTATTTAAAGTCTGAGAGCAACTCGAAGCGCACGAACAGGCGTGCTGACTGCCGCGTTCAAACCAAAATGTCAGCAGCGACTCTTTGAGAAAAAAAAACCTGCTGAACTGAAATATTATTTTGTCAGGAGCTCAGATGTTGAATGCACATTGATTAGCCGCGTCGTTCTAAATACAGATTTGATGTGCCACCAGCTGAAAGGATCCAGTGACAACGAGGAAAAGGGAATTATAGCACCAAAACTGAGAACGAATATGTGCTTTTCCTCTTTAACGCTTGCCACATCTCATAACCAGCCGGGGTCTC
The DNA here is from genome assembly GCA_903798205.1 of Danio tinwini. Classification (NCBI taxonomy): domain Eukaryota; kingdom Metazoa; phylum Chordata; class Actinopteri; order Cypriniformes; family Danionidae; genus Danio; species Danio tinwini. The sequence goes on from CAIGQZ010034910.1 coordinate 4,185,889, forward strand.
TTTTTTCTTCACACTTCAATATTTTGACTTCATAGTCGATACTTTTTCCCCCTCAGTTCCTTCCGGCTCATCGTCACTTCTGAGACAGACTGACAGCAGAGGGGGATCGCTACAAAGAGAAGCAATCTTCAGCATGGACAGGTCCACCGTTGGACTATAAGGAACAGCTTATCTATACCTGACTGACCGGGAGAACTTAAAATGGTGAGCAATAATCCTTTTATTAAAAAGAGGATGTGGGGTGCAGGACTGTTTTAGAGAAGGACAAACATGCCTTAAAGAGCTGTAGAAATAGGCATTATGGTGTCCTATCAAATAATCAAATACATTTCATACAATAGAAATTTCAAAAAATATTAAATTTGCATAAATGTGTAGTTGTTAAACTGTTTTTTGAATGACTGTAATTGAGTAGTTTTTTTCCCCAGGAATTGTAATTTGCCAAGTAGTTTTAAAAATGTGTACTTTCCCTCAATTTTAGTCTTGTATTGATACTATTACTCCACTGTTTTCCTTCAACCTGCAGTCACTAATTAAGTATTTTCCTGTCTATGGGGATTGGCTGAATAGAAATATTAGTCCTGCGATCAAATCTTGAATCAAATTACACATAGAAAAAAATTGGAAATTAATTATTATTAATTAAAGATGAGTTAAGGCGCGCTAATCATGAACTAACTTTAACTACAGTCACAAGAGTTCATTTGTAAATAACAGCTACCTTAATTACTTGTTAGTACATGTTGTTAATTAATGTATTATTTAACATTTAAGTTTAAGTTTAATGTAACCAACACGAACTCGTGAGCTATTAATGTATGATTATGTAATGACTTTACTTGGAGGGGCACATCATCATTAACTGATCCTTAACTACTCGTAAACTCCTGTGTTTAAATCGTTCTTATTGATGTTAACAGAACAATTTTCTATTGTTATTCAGTGTAAGTGCCCTGGATGAACGTACATAAGGAGTTCATGAGTAAGAATGGGTTAATGATGATGTGGCCCTCTAAGCAAAGTCATGACATTACTTTAGTTAGACACGCCTTAACTCATCATTAGTTCATAATATAATAATGCTTAGTTTACATGTTAACACTTATTTACGTACACATTGTAAAGTGTTACCAAAAAAAAAAATCACATCATGCTGAATAATTTCAAGACATGGACACTTTATAAATGCAGCAACTAGCTTAAAAGCATTAAAAGTGTCCAAGGAGATGTCAAAAAATTATTACACATAATGGCCCAGAGACTGTTTAGACTGCATGTCACTGATGAGAAGATGATGATGTCTATTTTATGATGACTGATATCAACCAATGGCCTTAAACAATAACTAAATGCACAACAGAATGTTACGTTTTCAAACACAATAACAAATTGCATGTAAACACTTTAACATTTACAGTGTATTACTTACTATACTCACTACTCTTGAGTACTTTTAATGGGGCTACTTTTAGTAAAAAGTAATACTTTGAGTGATATTTACAACAGATACTTTTGCACTACATTTTGGGCAAGTAATGGTCATTTCACTTGAGTATGATTTTCAGTATTCTTTCCACCACCGCCTAGAACACAACTCAACTTTTGGGTTACAATCTAGATTTGAATTGCTTAACACTTTACTCAAATATGATCTAGTTACCTAGAACATGTCACAATCTCCCCTATATGTACAATATATACAATAATAAAGAGGCATGTGTTGTTGGTCAGCCTTATTCCACTGAATGACAAAAGACTCGAAAAAATTTCGTCCGACACACAATGCTCTCTCCAAGATTTGACGAGCTGCACAATTACAGGCCAGAAATACAGCCTTACTCTAAATGCTGCATTTAAGCAAGATGATTACATTCAATTACCCCTCTTTTTTCTGTTAAAAATGTTTCTGCTTCATCTCTCTTTTTCATGACTGACATTTTTATGATGGATCATGAGGAGCGCTGTTCATATATTCATTATTGCACATCTCCCAGCTATAATTCAACCCATGAACAAATATACAAAGCACACTGACAGTGGAAACAAACGACTTTTCCCAAATGATCTAATTTCATTCTTCCATTATTACAGCGCGAGTGCAGAAGGAGCCGAGCACAGAAAGCCATGCCAGAGTCGTTGGAAAAATCGGTAGTAAGACTGTCACGCTGTTGTGACAGAGTAAGACGTGCAGAAGGGCCTGTGCAATCACACGACCATCCACCCGTGCAATTTCCTCCAGAGCCCTGTCAGAGCTCCCAAATCACACAGCCGAGCCGGGCCTCTGCTCCACACTGGGTTACTGAGCACTCACAAATAAGTCACACAGTCAGTCCTTCCTATTCATCTCCATATTTGAGCCAATGTCACAAGCCAGACCAATGCCTATCAGCTGATCTGCTGCAGGGTTTGAATGTAAAGCCTGTAGCATGGGGTTCCACACATCATGTGTACATATGAGCTCATCAAACATGAACATGATTTTTACCAGAATCAAATGCTTATTTCTGAAGTTCCAGTATGTGATATTTGCTGAATTTACTTTCCTTTCCTATGGTTTAAGTATCAAAAGAAAGCATGACAGTAAATGTGAGCATCAAATATTGCATTTTTATTTTAAGGCAAAACTGTTAGACTATTAAAAAAATTATTGGATTTATTTACTAGGGATGTCCTGATCAGATTTTTTGCCCTTGAGTCCAAGTCATTTAACTTTGAGCATCTACCGAAACCAAAATCCAATCCGATACTTCTATAACACATAAAAAAGGATAAAGAAGAGCGAAGAAACAGATCCAGAATGTTTCTTATTTTTTTTTTATGTAACTCACTTTATTTTAACATTCATCAACTCTGTTAATAAATAGAGCACTTCTGTGAGGTAGCTTGAACAGTCAAGCATTAATTAACACATATTCTTCCCTTTTGGACTTTTATTGCAACAGTAAATATAAAAAAAAATCTAATATAAATACCTTCAGACCGCAGACATACTTGCGCTATCAGCTTCAAACTGCTTTCGTGTTCTACTTTGCCGGCATTTAACCAATAGCGTCTCTACAGCAAAGTGATGTCATGCTGCACACGTTGCTGTTTCTGTCTGAAGGCAAAAAAGAGGTCTAACTTTGTGCCACCACATAACTATAATGTGTTAAAAATAATATATACACATATATTTGAGTCCTGATTGGGATTGGGAGTCCTTTCATTGTCTTGAGAAAGTCACCCTTTTTTTGATTAACTACAAAACAAATCACTGTTGTCATTAGCCATAACAAGCAGGGGAGTTCTAGAGATCTATCTGAACTCAATTCCCCCCCTCGCCCTACAAACGGGAGGGAGCCTGAAGCTTGAGGATCGAGAAGCATGCCTAACAAGAGTATTACCAATCATTAGCTAACTGTGATCTCTTGAAACTATGTTTAAAAATACATTGAAAAAATCTTATTTGCATTAAACAGCACTTGGGAAATTTTTGGAAGCTATTAATTATTTCTTCAACTGTTATATTAATTATTTTATTTTTAAATAAAGTCCCCCCTTTTTTATATTATTCCTGCCATTGCTCCTTGTTTTGTTATTAACTGGATTGTATTACACTGAATTACATTAGATTAAATAATAAAAAAATATATAAAAATAGATTTTTCTATTGTTTCATAGAGATTTTTGTTAAAAAAATTATTATTTAAATATGTATTCATTAAATATGTTTTGCTGTTTTAAAATATTTGCATATTTTTCAATATGTATACATATTTAACTATTATTACTTGCATTTATTATATAGATAGACTGTCTGAGCTTGTATGCTCTTTTTAAGAAACTTGTTTATTCATGTGTTTATTTATTTATTTAGCTGACTAGTGCACAATAAGTTGAAGTCGAATTAGTCAGTTTGTAGGTTGCTTTTAACTCATTTGAGTTAGTTGACACCGTTGGACATAAGATTTCAACAAAGTGGCCACCGTGCAGGCAGCCCAATCAAAATAATCACATCAAGTCCCTTGATAAGACTAGAATCTTCACTGCATGCAAGCTTTTCATCATTTCAAACAGATTTGTCAAAAGGAGAATTCATTTCTTTAGGTCTAAAACTTAAAATGAACAAAAAATTGCACCTTCAGCATGAGTAAAGGAGTTATGAGAGCTGACATCTTATCTATATCTTTCTTTCCACTTGAAAGGAAACCCTTTTGTGACCTTTATGTCTTTCTGTGCTGTACTGAACACAAAGTCTGTGAATAAAAGCGCTTCTGGAGAGTGGCAAGGTTATTTAGAGACTATACACACGGCGTGAGTTACGGGGAAAAAAGCAGGCCAATTTAAATGTTCTGTTAACCACTATCCCACAGGAACATGTTGTTCCACAGTTCCCGCCTTGCTTGAGTGGGTTCACATAAGGGCCAGAATAGGAAATGCAAGTGTCTGAGCAAGAATGGATTAAAATGGTCCTCCAGAACAAAAGGGAAGATGTTTAAATGCATTACCAGTATACACCTGGTGTGAATATATATCCCAAGAGAAAACACTTTAGCAAACACAAAAAAAGTAAATAAAGGGGCTCGTGCGTTATCGTTTAGCTGAGGCGCCAGCTGTGATTTCGTCTTCTTCTTTTACAGTGTAATTTCTCACAGCGGTGTCATTCAAACTGGTGTCTTCAATTTAGTCAGGCAATGAGAAAAGCTGAACGGCGCAATGCATTACATTTTAATAGAGCAACACCTGCGTGGGCAAGGGAGTAATGGCCCTCTTGAAATAAATTAGCAGGGCTTTATTGAGAACTGTCATGGTCAAGACAGCGGCTCCCTGTGCCCAGAGAGCTCTTGTTTGCAAGCCGGAGAATTCGATGGAAACCTGATACTTTCTTTTCCGTCTTGCTACTTCCATCCTGGACTTAATTACCTTTTCATTTTTCATTTGCCTCCAGAATCGCCTCAAGCTCCAATTTGCCCTCTTTGAAAGAAATGAGGTAGAAAAAGAAGACCTAAAGTAATAAGTCTTATGTAATATTATTTTGTGCATGGCGTATTGCATAGGCTGATGGGATGCACCCATAATCAAAGATGAACTACACTACCTGACAAATGTCTTGTCGCCCATCCAAGTTTTAGGAACAACAAAAAATAACTTGACTTCTAGTTGATTATTTGGTATTAGAAGTGGCTTATATGAAAGGCAAACACCTCTAGATTAGACTTATTTTACCAAAATAAAATATAATCATGTCTTGATTTTTAATTAATTAGGACAGTAAAGTCTGACTTTCCTTAGACAAAAGTCTTGTCACTTAACAGAAATAATGTTCAGTATAGAATATAAAGTCATGGTGCAGTGCAAAAATAATTAATATTGTGTATGACTCCCATGATCTTGGACGACTGCATCCATACATCTCTGCAATGACTCAAATAGCTTAATAATAAAGTCATCTGGAATGGCAAAGTAAGCAGTCTTGCAAGACTCCCAGAGTTCATCAAGATTCTTTGGATTGATCTTCAGTGCCTTTTTCATCTTACCCCAGACATGATCAATAATGTTCATGTCTCATGACTAGGCTGGCCAATCCTGGAGCACTTTGACCTTTTTTGCTTTCAGGAACTTTGATGTGGATGCTGAAGTATGAGAAGTGCTATCCTGCTAATTAATTTGCCCTCTCCTCTGGTTTGTAATGTAGTGGGCAGCACAAATGTCTTGATACCTCAGACGGTTGATGTTGCCATCCACTCTGCAGATCTCTCGCACGCCACCATACTGAATGTAACCCCAAACCATGATTTTTCCTTCACCAAACCTGACTGATTTCAGTTAATATCTTGGGTCCATGAAGGTTCCAATAGGTCTTCTGCAGTATTTGTGATGATTGGAATGCAGTTCAACATGATTCATCAGAAAAATCTACCTTCTGTTACTTTTCAAGTTATCATTTGTTGCTCTTACAACTGGGATCGACGACAAGACTTTTGTCAGGTATTGTATACTGAATAAGCGTATTGCTTTTAGTTTTTCTTTATTTTCAACATTCTCAAAGGTACTTGAATTGTGAATACTTATCAATTAGCAGTCATTAGAGTATTAACAGATCAGATTTATATCTGGTAACTCAAACCTTAAAACTGATCCTAACCATACTGACTGTAATTTAGAGAGTAAATAACAACTAGCATTAATTAAAGTTTGGCCAAACTGCCTACCTAATATTTTCCAATCCGATGATGGTCTCCAACAGATATTTACTCTAACCCTACAAACTATGAATACATTTTTCTGTCAAATTTTAATCATTATAGTTTTAGCACACTGTCAAATTGCTGTCATCTATAAGTTGACACACGCTAAACTAACCCTAGAAAAAACTAACTACTGTATAGTGTCTCTTTGTACAACTGTGAGAATGTCTATTGATATTGGCAGATCTGCTTAATGTTTTCTTACACTTTGATGGTCCCCAACAGACATTAACCCTAATCTTTAAAATCATAGATTGAATAAAAAAAACATGGACATATGGTCCTTGACATAGGTTTCTAAAGACCATTTTTGAACTGCAAAATGGGCTGAGTTGACGTTTGCCTTCTCGATATTGTCACTGAGCATCACTTCGGGACAATTGAAACTGGGCAAAAAAAGGAAACATGAATGCAGCTAGAGATGCCTGCTTGCATTTTCCTTATACTTGTTTTTCTTTGGGAGAAATGCTTAACTTTCCTTAAAGAAATCACATTGGTGGCCTGGCCACATCTGCTTGGTTGCTTCATTATTGTTAATGTGTTTACTGAGTTTAGGCTTTTTAAAAAAAAGTTTAATTTATTAAGCCAGGTTTAACATACAGTATTTCTATAGAAGGAAACCCTTAACAGATAATTACTTCCAATGTAGTCTGTGGTGTTTTAGGGTTAAATGCTAAAGCTATTGCCAACTAGCAGTCATTAGAGAATTATCAAACACTGGTCCATGTCTGCTACTACAGAAAATATACACTCACTGAACACTTTATTAGGTACACCTGTTCAACTGCTTGTTAATGCAAATTTCTAATCAGCCAATCACATGGCAGCAACCCAATGCATTTAGGCATGTACTGTAGACATGGTCAAGACGGTCTGCTGCAGTTCAAACCGAGCATCAGAATGTAGAAGAAAGGTGTTTTAAGTGACTTTGAATGTTGCATGGTTGTTGATGCCAGACAGGCTGGTCTAAGTATTTTAGAAACTGCTGATCTACTGGGATTTTCACACACAACCATCTCTAGGGTTTACAGAGAATAGTCTGAAAAAGAAAAAATATCCAATGAGAGGCAGTTCTGTGGGCACAAATGTCTTGTTGACGCCAGAGGTCAGAGGAGAATAGTCAGACTGGTTTGAGCTGATAGAAAGGCAACAGTAACTCAAATAACCACTCGTCACAACAGAGATATGCAGAAGAGCATCTCTAAAAGCACAACACCTCAAACCTTGAGGCAGATGGGCTACAGCAGCAGAAGATCATACTGGGATGCCACTCCTGTCAGCTAAGAACAGGAAACTGAGGCTACAATTTACACAGGCTCACAAAAAAACAAAACAAAAAAAAACAGAAGACTGGAAAAACGTTACCTGGTCTGATGAGTCTCGATTTCTGCTGTAACATTCAGATTGTAGGGTCAGAATTTGGCATCAACAACATGAAAGCATGGATCCGTCCTGCTTTGTATCAATTCCAGCAGGACAACTCACCATGTCATTACGCATGAATTATCTCAGACTGGTTTCTTGAACACGACAATGAGTTCACTATACTCAAATTACCTCCACAGTCACCTGATCTCATTTCAATCGAGCACCTTTGGGATGTGGCGGAACGAGAGATTCACATCATGGATGTGCAGCCGACAAATTTGCAGCAACTGCGTGATGCTATCATGTCAATATGGAGCAAAATCTCTGAGGAAAATTTCCAGTACCTTGTTGAATCTATGCCACAAAGGATTAAGGCAATTCTGAAGGCAAAAGGGTAGTCCAACCCGGCACTAGCAAGGTGTACCTAATAAAGTGGCCAGTGAGTTTATATGTATACATACTGTTTCTTTCATGCAACAAAGAGTAATACGATTTTTCTGATTTCATACATTTTTAACAAACAGGGATTTATAGTTTTAAAAGTTTCACAACGTTTTTTGAGCTACAAACGTACAGTGAGAAATAGACAGAAAAATGAGAATAAGAGTGACCTAAAACTTTAAGACAGAAAAAAAGAATTTTACCATTTTATGGTAATCACTATATTTGTGCCACCTCTACTGTCTACTTCCTGAAAAGCTATTTTATTCCATGTAGTTTCATCCATCCCAACCTTGGGTATTATCAAGAGGAACATCAGGACCTCTTCCACTGAATGCTTCTTTTTTTAAGTTTTTATCCTACTGTGGTAAAAAAAAAAGAAGCTTAATCATGTGAACCAACAATACAGAGGTGGATCCTGCTGACAGTCTTGTGTTAAAGACTATAGAATACACAAGATGTGTCACTCGTATACTTTTGAATGGGGAAAAGTGTAACAGTAAATATGGCAAATGAAGCCCCGCCTTCTAGTACAGGAGCCAATCAGCAATCGCTTTATCATGAATAAAGCCCGCCTTCTAGTACAGGAGCCAATCAGCGATGACTATAAAATTACAATTCTCTGGGGGAGGGGCTTGGACTAGACATGAGTTTCTGCAGATTTTGTGTAATACAAACATTTAGAAATGAAATTAAATAGACAGTTGTTGTTTAATTTTATTGGTTATTTATAATATGTAATGTAATCGTAATCTTGGTAAGTAGTTTTGGAGAATTTGATGTTTCCCCATTCAAACAGAATGCCCGAGCATACTGCCCAAGAGGCGTTTCAAAGAAGGCCGCCGAGTGAAATGACTTGCCTTAAAGGGACTTTGCTTGTGTGTCTTGTCACAAATCCACTGAAGCTGGTATTGGTGATTTTTTGGGCCAATCAGTGATCAGAAGCATCTATATGTCACATTTTGGTAAGGGTATGACTTGCTTGGAACCTCAAATAAGGTGGTACTACAAAAAGTACCAGGTACTATGGAATGCAGTTGAAAAGGCTCCAAAAGTACCAAACTGAATTATAGAGTACCATGCAATGGAAAGGCACCTATATTGTCCTCTGCTTTTCAGGAACAGGATGATCAGGACAGCTAGCCAGACTTTGTTGAGAGAACAAATAACAAGAGTTTGCAGTATTAATAGATTAACTCCCCAGACCCAAAAGTATTTCACAAACATCTCTCTCATAAAGTTTCCTAAGCAGTTAATCAAAAGCCACCAATGGTTTCCCTAATGCATTCAGCTGTATTTAGCACTTCAGAAATTACTCATTACAACTTGAGACAAGTACACACATGCAGGAATGATCTAGGTCATCATGTTAAGATCTCCAGAGAGTGAGGATGATTGTAAATGTAATAATAATAATTGAGGTGTATATTTATTGTGTAAAGCTTAGAATTGTCAATCAGTGCTTGAAGAGGCATTTGCATGTTTGCAAGAATTTGCATGTTCCACCTTGAACAAAACAATGAGTTAATTAAATAGCACACTTCATACTGTCAGTCGGCAGCATAACAAATTAAAATTGTCCAGTGTGATTAAATGGGGTGATTGTCTTGTAATTATTCTTTATAATTTGTACTGCAGAGTTAAAGCATATTATCATGTCAAAAGACAGGACGGCTGAATCAGAATGAAAATATACAGACAGAAAATGTCCTTTTTTTTTTCCAACTCAAACACTGAACATATGCAGTGTCTGGCCCAAATCAGCTTAGGTTCAAGCACACTCAGCTAAAAACATTATTAATAATAATAATCTAAAATACATTAATGCTGATCAAACTATTTTAGTTGTGGTATTGTACATTTACATTTAGTCATATAGCAGATGCTTTTGTTTAAAGCAACTTACAAATGAGGCATTCGGCAATTCAACATGAAGAGGCAATATAAACAAGAAGTGCTACTTAAATAAGGGAACGGTTAGTGCTCAGAAAAAAAAGTGCTGGGATTATTCATTGATTGATTGATTGTTAATTCACATGTTGCATTTTTTATCTGGGACTTTGCTGGATATGATTGGCAGAATCATTACAGTAAAAGTAATTATACAAAAGTAATAAAACAATTTTTTGATTAATCTATCAAACATACTATACAGCAACAGGTAAAGTAAAATGTAATGAAATGTAATATAGTAAAGTCCCTTTTAAGGAAGGTCTGTTCACTTAGTCATATCTAGGCCCACACGGAATCTGCGTGCGCAGAAATCCGCAGACTTCTGTAGATTTTTAGCCCATCGTTGAGTCTATGTATTTATTTGTGTAAATGTGTGTACATTTATATTTATTCAGTTTTCAAATTAATATCACAAATATTATTGTCATATAATAACAGTAATATTAAAATCTTCATTGATTCATTCACAATACAGTTTGTAAAGTAATATTTTCTGTCTTTTAGTAGATGTGTTATATAAGAGACTTGCTTTGTTTACCACAAAATTGGATCTAATTGGATTTGTAATGTAAACATTAAATAAAATGTAAAAATGTATTATTTTTATTAGTAACTAAATAGGTTTTGGTTATGATACACCTAAATCTATTCCGGATAAATCTGCAGATTTTTTTTATTAAATTGCATACTTCAAATCAGCAACAACATCTGAAGTGACTGTTCTCATCGCTTTTGTTGCTTAAGCTCTAAATATGCTTAATGTGTGTTATTTCCAGTTTGCTACTGCTATTGCACATGCACACAGCTTGGCAAGTATTCAAAAACAGCAATATGTTTATAGTTTTTTCAATGGTAATCAGAGGATGCAGTTTTAAATATTGTGAGAAAAGAGACCCAGAGCAAAGACTGCAGGACAACACTGGAAGGGCACAATATGTAATGGAATGCATTTTTCCAGTCAAAAACAGCACAGGCACATAGTAGTTCTTTCGCTGTGGTGGTCATACTAAGTGTTGCACTTTCCCCATTCATATACATTACAATATACGTTTTTCCTCAAAACCTCAGACATTTTCATTGGCAAAATAAAAAAAAACTAATAAATTGGCCAAATTATCAGACGTGGATCTATTCTTCCCAAAATGAAAAATATGAAAGTTTAAATATAATGAAATCACCAGGAGTAAGGCTATTTAATGTCTCAGGAATATTTTAATAAAAGAGTAAATGAGAAATATTTTAGATTGGGATACTAGCAGTTCTTTCTATCTATCTATCTATCTATCTATCTATCTATCTATCTATCTATCTATCTATCTATCTATCTATCTATCTATCTATCTATCTATCTATCTATCCATCCATCCATCCATCCATCCATCCATCCATCCATCCATCCATCCATCCATCCATCCATCCATCCATCCATCCATCCATTTCCATCCATTCATTTCCATCCATCCACCCATCGATCCTAAACAAATTAAGCAGCATATAATTGAAAGTCAACCATTATGCTCATAAGATTATGAACATTTCTATTAGGGAATCAGCCTGTAATTCAAGACATGACCTCAACATCTCTAAGTGAAATGATTCGCCCAGATTGTCCTGGCAAACCCCAGAGGAATGGACATATCCAGCTCTGTGTTCCTCCCTTGGAAGCCATCTTGTCTTCTCAATGAACTAATAGAGCCCTATGAGATGTGTGTTATTTCTGGAGATTTCTTTAGATGGTGGTACTCTTTAAATGAATCTGGGGTCTGTATTCGAGGTCTGTATTGGCCTGAAATCTTCCTGACATCTCCGAGTGGAAAGGAAAGGAGAGCTGATGAATTGGCTGGGGGTGTGGAGATTTAAGAAGGAGCTCAGGGGCCAGGCAATGCCCTTAGGATTGACACATTCAGAGACAACCATGTCGCCTTTACAGAAATGAGGCTCTTTCAGCGACTTAAATTTATTTCGGTCTGAAAAGTTTAAAATGTTGTCAAGAGAAGTCAAGAGACACACATACACATTCACAACACACCACACTATGGTGCGATGCCAAATGCGTACTTTTAATTCCTAAAAGCATCAAACCATAACTTACTTCAATTTGATCTACAGCTACACTGACAAGTCTATATACCAGCCCAGAAGCATATGCAACCAAATTACTAACCTTTGTCAGATACTTTCCCTTTCTCAAAGTCAGTAAATAAGTCGATGGAGAGAAAAGCAAACTCATTATAAATCTTGACAGGCTGATTTTTACTCCCAACAATTCTTAAAATGAAGAGATTTTAATCAAGGCAGTTTAATGCCTGTGCAGCTCTTGGTTATTAAAATCTGAGGAGGCAGGACAGTTTTTTTTCAGGTGCATGCTGGTAATTAGATTGCGAAAATCAGACAGAGGTCTACTCAGCAAAGATTGTCCATTTCCTCTCCGTTGTGGCATAATTTAAACATGAGATAGATGAACTGATTTGAGAGGTCAGATCGATGACCGTATAGAGCCACTAAGAATCTCCTTCTTCGGGATATTTACCACAAAATGACAAGATCAATTTATACTCACTCTAACACAGTAGATAAGAGCAATCAATCACAAACCACGGGGCTTTGTTACTGATTTCATATCTGGGGGACAGATTTAATGGAGGCTCTTTTGAGATTCTGTGAACATTCGTGTGATAGCAGTTGATCTGAATGTGGTTCAGGTACTCACAACGCAGCATAATTCACTTTGGATTGAGTACTCTGAAAAAGACCCAGTTGGGCAGAATTGTAATGATTCTTTGGAGAGGTGTTTAGACAGGAATCAATGAAGATGTCTCGGTGCAGGTTTGAGTGTGATAACCCTCTTTCCCCCTTTTTTTATTCTTGCAAATTAAAGCAAAATGCTTGTGGTGCTTTCAGTCTTATACGAGGAAACTGTCAGAATTTTTTATTTTGTGTGATATGTATTGGATTTGAGTGGAAGTATTATTGAAATATTAGTGAATATTTTGTCCAGCGTGGCTCAGAGGAAATGATCTAAGTGCGAATTAATGATCTGTCTAAATATAGGAGCCTGTGGGGTGTTGGAGAATATGAGAATTACAAGGTTAAATCCCTGGAGAGAGTCAGCATTTCATCCCACAGAGTGTATTGAAATCTCCCAACATTGTTTTGACACCACATTCTTGAATAGTACTGGTAGAAGCAACATGAAAGATTCAAACAACTCAAGTTTGGACCACCTACACAAGACAAATTCAGCAAGCTATAAACAACCATATGTTTAATATTTTCTAAAGATGTGAGTGATGTTTGTCCATGAAATACATGTACTTTGCAGGGTGTTGCTAAAAGTAGCTCTTTAATTTAGTAATGTGGTTGAAAAATGCCATAAAGTGCACTGGTTTAGCAAGTTAAATTGTTTTCTGATATCTACATAGTAGGTATTTGGCTTAGGCAAGTTAACACATTTTCCAGAAATAGTTTTATTTGCTCATTTATTACTCCATAAAATAACTCTACAATCAGAAGGTCCATAATTGACCATATTTGGAAGGGTCTATAATATTAATGAGCTCTGCTTTGACATGCAGCTCTCAGAGACAGAAAGGCGCACGCACGCGCACACGCACACACAGCATGATGTATGCTGAACACGGGTAATTTAACTTGACAAAAGAAACCCATAGCGATAACCAATAATGTCAAAGAAAACACAGCCAGGAATTAATATCCCCCTCTGAATGAACAGATGACAGTTGAGCTGAG
>CAIGQZ010034910.1:4199727-4236057 GCA_903798205.1 Danio tinwini
TTTCACAATAAACATGATTAATTGACAAAAGATACAATTAACTATACCTTATGCCTCTTCAGAGGGAAGCTGAATAAAGGTATAAACTGTGAGATTTTGCGTCCTGATGTAAGTTTGAACATGTCTTGTGCAGTCGTTGCACAGTGACAGATAGTAAACAATCTGAGTGTCCAGTTTTCAAAATAAAAGTCACACATACATAAGTTAAATATGAACTAAAAATAACTAACAGAGGAAAATTATCATTTTTTGTCTCACTAGCTAACATTGTGGCTTATCGAATGCAGCCTGAGGCGTGCATATTAATTATCTCAGAGCTACTGTACATATCAATCTGTGTATTTCTGATAACATGGCTGCTCATAAGGTCTGGATGAATGATGCAAAGTCTATGCAAAACATGAGGATGTACATTGTGAGTAACAAAACAGTATGCTTTGTGTTCTGTTTGGCTTTTGGTCCACCAGGGGTTTACTTTTTTTTTTTTTACAGAGGGTTTACATTTTAGACAAGAAAGAATTAGAAAACAAGTGTATTTGAGACTGTAGAAAACAGTATGGCCATTCCCATATACTGAACTCGTATTATTTAACTATACATAAGTATACCCAGATTTACTTTATATGGCACCTTTAACTATTATGAAATAATGTGTTTACTCTGATGTCAATGAAGTATTACTATTAATAATAGTAGACACGATGGCTCAGTGGTTAGCACTCACAGCAAGAAGATTGCTGGTTCAAGTCCTGGCTTGGCCAGTTGGTGTTTCTGTGTGGAGTTTGCATGCTCTTCCTGTGTTGGTGTGGGTTTCCTCCGGGTGCTCCAGTTTTTCCCCCAGTCCAAAGACATGCGGTATAGAAGAATTGGAGGAACTAAACTGGCTGTAGTGTAAGAGTGCGTGTGTGAATGCGAGAGTGAATGGGTGTGTCCCAGTGCTGGGTTACGATTGGAAGGTCATGCACTATGTAAAACATGCTGGAACAGTTGGCGGTTCATTCTGCTGCAGCGACCCCTGTTAAATAAGGGACTAAGCAGAAGGAAAATGAATGAATGAATGAATGTGTTAAGTTGTTCAAAAGTAAGCAAAAAACATTCATTCATTTTTCCTCAGCTTAGTCCCTTATTTACTAGTGTTCACCACAGCGGAATGAACTGCCACAAGAAACAGAAAAATCACAATTTTACTTTTTAAATTGACTTCTGTAGGATCACGTGACACTGGGGACTAAAATAAGGGCTTGCCACAACATTTATATATAAGTTTAACAGTAGTATACTTATCACACATGCAGGAAACTGTTCAAATATCAAATTATTAGAAAATATCACACTATTACTGTTTAACTGTAGTTATCATGAAGTAAATACTATCTTTTTGACATGTTCAAAAAATAAAATAATAAAAAATTTTACTTCTACTTTATTTGAAACAACTTTATCCATTATAAAGCTCGGTATGCTATCGCACAGCAAACTCACAACTTCCTGCAGACACAGACTAATAAACTCCAGGTAAACCCAGGGCTGAAGACGAGTGAGTGCTCTCTCTTTGCGCCCTTGCTGTCCATCAGGACAGGTTAAAGCATTTGAGTAGAGCAGATCACAGAGACAGAGATGCCACCGGCCCTGACCCTGCCGGCCTTCAAGATTAAAGCTCCATGCAGTGTGTGTCAATCAGGCCAATTGTACTGGCCAGCTAGTGCTGACGGACTGAAAGTGTGTGGCAGAGGAGATGATGCATGTTGCTCGAGTCTCACGGAGAATGCCTTGTGAATGGATGTTTGGAAGACCTCCAAAACTTACTCCCTCATTTTATTTAGAGGAGATCAATAATGTGAGACAGGCCAGAGCAGGCCACCAGTGCAGGAGTTACTTGAAGTGGTGTTTGTGTGGGTTGCAGCATGATTTTTGGCTGCATATGTGTAGCTGTTCAACTGCTTGGTGCTTTTTACTGCAAATATCTAATCAGTGGTTTAAGTGACTGAATGCATTATGGTTGTTGGTGCCTTACGGGCTGGTCAGAGTATTTCAGAATACTGGTGATATTCTGGGATTACATTAAGTTCACTAAATTCAAATGACATTCACAGTCATCTAACATCAATCTATTATAAATCAATTATGATATTATAAATATGTAAACCTGCCTTGTTTTAGCCAAGACGACTGTTTAGACAGTCATCATTTAAAAACAAAAAATGCTTGCTGGGAACTATGTGAAAATCTGTAAACTGAGATTCAAACAAATATTGCAAAAATAAACTTTCAAGAGTTCACACTCAGCTGATGATTGGTAAGTATGAGTTAGTTTGGCATGCTGTCCCGGGAGAGAGTCCTGAGCTTGGGAGATCCTCGAACCTGGGCTTCTCTCTAGTTTCATCAGGTGAGAGGGGAGTCTGAGCTCAGGTAGGTCTCAAGATCCCCTGAATTCATTCATTCGTTAATTTTTCTCATACTTATTCCTTGTTTATCAGGGGTTGCTACAGCAAAATGAACCGCTAACTATTTCAGCATTCTGTATGTTTTACGCAGCAGATGTGGAGAGGGGTGGGGGGGCGTTCTTCAAGACAAAGATAGTTAAGGTAAGGAAATCTGGCTGTTTATACGTATTTGAATTCATCTGGTTGGTATATCATGTGATTGCTAATGCCATGGTCAATCATGAGCATGTGATCCTCTCGAAACTAGTTTATATATAAACCTCACCTAAAGTTGTCCAAATTAAGATATTTGCAATGCAAATTACTAATCAAAAATTTAGCTTTAATATATGTAAGATAGGAAATTGACTAAATGTCCTCATGGAACATGGTCTTTAATTAATAATATGATTTTTAACCTAAAAAAGCTAATTTTGCCTCACACAATGTTTTTTTTTCTGTTGGTAAACATATAGCCTTTCAACATAAGCCTTGTTTTGTGATCCAGGGTCACATAAAAAATGTATAAATACACATAGTATTAAGCTGTGCAAGATGATATCAAGACTGATTTAAATGATGGTATAATGATAATGTTTCCAGCTGTTTTGTTCATTTTTGACATACCTCAGCAGGCACATGATGTCAACATGATGTCAGATTGATGTACCCCAATGTCATGGGACATTTTGCATTTTGTTTGCAACTGAAAATCGGGTTGACATTAGAACTTAACATCAGGTCAAGGTCAATGTCCAACATCAAAGCAACATTGCATTTTGGTTACTTTCCAATGCAAACTAAAAACAACAAAACATCAACATCTAATGATGTTACAGCTTGACGTTGTGTGGACATTACCAATATGACGTCTATCAGACGTTAAATTTTGGTTGCTTTACCTGACAAATAAATGTCAGTATTTGATGTTTATATGACGTTGGTTTTAAATATTGGGTCAACGTTAGATTCTGGTCACTTTCCAACACAACCAAAAATCCACAAATATCAATGTCATTTCACATTGTTATTGGATGCCAAAATAACATTGTCCTTAGATGATGCCGGCCTAAATCTAACCTAATATTAATGTCTTATGATGTTGTGTGTCTGCTGGGACCTGTCTGTGTTTGAGTGAATTAACAAGAAAGATGATTTTAGCATAAATTTAAGTGCATTAAGATGCATATTTTAGCTATAGGAATATATAGTTTTTTATATTAATTTATAATTAACTGAATTTATTGACAATGTGCTCATTATACTTACTAATTTTAAAGATTTTCAAATCAGGTTTGAAGGATCACAGGCAAATGTAATGTCTTGTAGAGCCCCTATATTTATACAATAAAAAGGGTCACTTTTTGGTTTTAAGGGTCTCCAACAACAGGTTGATATGCATGCAAGGTCAAAAAACACTTTCATTGTCTTGAAATATGCATTTATTTTTACCTAATTATCCAAGCGACTCCCATAGTTCAGTGATTAATTTGTTCCCAAACCCCTCCTTAGCGCGAAGCTAATCTGCAGTGATTGGACCGATGACAGCCTGTTGCGATTGGTCGACAGTGTTCAGTGCGAGACAGCGAAATGCCCAGCACGGCTTATCATCAATACTGAAGTAGTCAGAGTGCATAGTGTATGTGTGAGCATACCTGCCAACACCCCTGTTTTTCCTGGGAGTCTCACGTATTTTAAACCCATCTCCAGCCACCAACCCATTTTGTTATTTATCCCGGAAAACTCCCGTAATTTCAACAACCCCACCCCCCGGTCCTTAGCTTGTTGGTACGGCCTGTAAAATCCTTAGGTCTTCAACATTGGTACAGGATCCGATTGCGGTGGCTGCCCAAAAAATGCTTCATAGTAGTTAATTCATAGTAGTTACACCATAGTGCACAGTACCCGGTTCTCAACAGTGTTATCAGGGCGACCTATAAAAGCGACCTAGGTGGCCGTCTAGGGCAGCAGAATAGTGAGGGCGGCGTCTGCGAACCCCCCTGTACCCACTTTCATTTTTAGAATGAATGCACGAGGGCACAGACTGCAAATGCTAATGGCAACACATGTACAACTATGGGAACAATTAAGCATAGATTTAAAATGCCAAGGTGGTAATTGCGCAATTACCACACTTTCATTACTTGCCGAGACATGGTGATGTTAAAAGAATTGATTTTTTCCTCCAGTTTGATTGTTCTTTCACTGGTTAATTTCTTTAAATATCATGTGTCTTTCCTTTCTTGGTGTAAAGGCCAGAGTCAAGGGGGTCAGTACATTTTTAGTACATCAACAACAATAGCCCACAAAGCCAGAAGAGCTGTGCAATTAGAGGTTTGGCTGGGATCCTGACTCCTATGCTTGGACAACCTGCCATCGCTGCACCATGGGGGGCTTCTGAATCAAACTACTAACATTCACATAGCAGCTGTTATTCCACCTGACTGGGCCGTTTCTTGTTTGATATTGTAGCACGCAGGTCATTTATATCCTCGCAATGCTGACTGGGGTTTAGGTTTAACACAGATGAACATACTGACCCTCAATTGTTTTACTAAAATGACTCAGAAATTGAGTTGCCCCATTATGATTTGTCAGATATTGCTCTTTAATTTAAGTGTTTGTTAATTTAAGATGCATTTTGGTTGTCTTGTTTATCATCCCAAGTATACACATTGTGTTTTACTCTGTTTATTAGCCAGTTTTTTTGTGAGGAGAGAGTCTATGGGGAGGTATGCTTTGTCTGATCTTGCGAAATATTGTGCAACTTACATAAAAATGACAATAAAATTGCAAAGAAAGAACAATATATGTAGAGAAGAAGCATTAACTTCTGCAGTCATATTCACAAAACTACACCAAATGTTGTGGGTTTGTGCTTAAATCAGGAGATCAAGAGAACATTGTGCTTTTAAAGTTTTTTTTACCTTCACATCAATTAGATGTCTAAAAATTAAACTGTCGGAAATTTGTAATAAGTTTTCAGATCTAGGTGATCAGGTCAACAAAACACATTCTATTGTAAACAAAACAAAAGACCAAATTGCATTACAAAAGACAACACAGGCTCATTCTGAAAATGTAGTCCTATATACATTTCTGGAGACCGCAAATTATGTAGTCAGAGGTACGTATGGCTGCATTTCGTTTTTAACCACCCATATGACGCCATTCCTTTTCGCGCTTAGCAGTTGACCGCTTACCTTCGTGTGGACGACTTTACCGCTGCAACCAGTTTGCCCAGTTAGCTCGTCATGTACGTCGGCGGACAGGGTGAGTAAATAACAGGGTGAGAATGTGGTAAAATTTGAAAACATGATAAAAATTAGACGAGGGCTTTTCTTTTTCTACAATGCTTTTGAAAATTGTTGATTGGGTTTAGGGAAGGAGGGAAAACTTGCAAGAAAAATTTGAGATATGAAAAAGCGTACACAGCGGCCTCTTGTGGATTCGCGAAAACAAAAACTGCAAAAATTCTTACCTCCTAGGATGTAATTTGTGGTCTCCAGAAACGTATATAGAGGTACGTTTTCAGAATGAGTCTGGGTTGACAAAAGAAGTTATTGGGCCCTATTTTAACAATCTAGGCACAAAATATAAGGGTCCTATTATACACCCTGTACAAGATGGTATGGCATGATTTGTTGCTATTTTCAGACCAGCACAACCCTAATTTTCACGTTTTGCACCAAATTGTTTAAATAGAAAATTTGTTCTCAAAATAGCAATGTGCCAACAATGCGCCTTAACACACCTTCTTTATAGACAGGAAGACCCATAATATATAAATAATATGCTGCAAAACGTGAAAATTTGGGTTGCGCTGGTCTGAAAATAGCAACAAAACACGACAAACACTTCTTGCGCTGGGTGTATGACAGGGCCCATTGTCTTTTAATTGACCTGTACACTGGTACAAAAGCTGTAACTGGGGCGGTACCCTTTAAAAAGTTATACACTTGTTTTGTTGTTAAACAATACATATTAGTACCTAAAAAGTCCATATTGTACCTCAAAGATATTACCTGCACTACGACGAAGATCTGAACTGAATCAGTTTTAATTTAACTAGAACTACACCAGCATTCTACTACTATACTTCCCTGCCTGCCTGATTTGCTGAAATGCTCCACAATCTGAAATATTGTTATGGCTTTTTGTTGTCTTTTCTTCATCTTAGGCACAATCTGCATTGTAAAAATCAATATACTATACATAAAGATGAATTTAATAAAATATTAGTAAAAAATGTGCTTCATTGCAGTTTTTGCAGAATATTCTTTTCAAATTGCAAAGTCTCTCATATGGTAAATGAAGTCTTATGCATTGCTCAGGTGTGAGTTTTTCACAGACCAACAGAGTGGACAAATATTGATGGTTCTGGGGTCTCGTCTATTAAATCTGATCTTTTTGTATTGAGTTTTGTATTCTATATTGGATTCAAGTTAGGTGATTGGCTGGGCCATTCTATAGCTTTTTTTCTCTGAAAGCATTTCAGAGTTTCCTTGGCTGAGTTTTGGATTATTGTCTTGCTGTAATGTCCACTCCGGTTTCATCTTCATCATCGTGCTAATGTAGATGTTAGACCGAAGCAGTAAATAAGAATGTACAATAAGGAAGGGCAGAGGGTTGCTGAAGAACTGAGAGATTTCAGCTGCTGTCTGGGCTATTACCTACCTACCTTTCTGCACTTCACTTTCTTCATGTGTTCAATACTTATTTCCTGTGTCATTTCATTTTATTACACATAACTTCATTTGTAAACTAATTAATATTGTTTGTCTTTGCATATAAGGACTTCTTTGGTTGTTACCAACATCTGGTGAAAATTCCAAGCCAACAGCACATTTGCAAATATGTTCTCTGAGAAAAATGGTATTGTGTTGAATACTATTTCCACCACTGAATAAGCTCTTTGACATTTTTAAACCTATAGTAGGATACCTCCATAACAAAACTAGGAACTCGAAAAACATCACAATAGGGGCACTATGATAAAGTACTGTGTACAGCAGTAAAATTCTATCTCAACAACACAAAAGTCAATGAGAAAAGAAAATCCAGTAGGTCCAGCAAGTTGAAATATTGTCTTAAATGTAGATAGCTATATTTTTGTGGAAGCAAAATTTGAATCTTATTTATCGCATGGATTCAGGAAAGCCGGAAAACCCATCAGGTAAAGCGTGCTAAAGCGAGACTTGAACTTTATACAGTCACAGTACAAGTCACTGCACACGCCTAAAACAAAGGCTTATATTACCTTTTCCAGCCAGTGGTTTTGCTTTTTTGTTTGTCTCTCTCTTAGAAAGGTCCTATCTCTTGATCTGTGTGAATGAAGGTCACTTGTCAGCCCGACAATCCTTTGATACATGAGCGCTATAATTAGCATATCGAAGGAACATTAAGCTCTTCATTAACTGTGCCTTGATCAGCAATTAACACATATGAGTGCAAATAAATTCACATATTTACTTTAACATTTGTCATCATGAAATATTCATCACCAGAAATCAAAAACCAAAAATGAGCTACCCCTATTCAATGGATTAATTAATCTGAAAATAAAAATTAACTTGTGTTTTCTCATCCTCCTCTTATTCCAATTTAAAAAAAAAAAATGGGATTTTTGTAAGGAAAACTAAAAGGAAAATTTTTAAATTCCTTTACAAATGCAATTTCTTAAATTAGTGTTTTTTTTTTAGATTTTTCTTTTTTAGTTTTAGTTAAGATTTTATTGTTATTTTAAATATATTAATATATTGTTCATTTATTTTGTATTTTTGTTTTATTATTAAGTTAACAGATTTTTATCCATTCATTCATTCATTCATTTTTTTTTCGGCTTAGTCCCTTTATTAATCTGGGGTCGCCACAGCAGAATTAACCACCAACTTATCCATCACATGTTTTATGTAGCGGATGCCCTTCCAGCCGCAACCCATCTCTAGGAAACATCCATACACACTCATACACTATGAACAATTTAGCCTACCCAATTCACCTGTACCGCATGTCATTGGACTTGTGGGGGAAACCGGAGCACCCGGAGGAAACCCAAGTAAACACAGGGACAACATGCGAACTCCACACAGAAACGCCAACTGACCCAGCCGAGGCTCAAACCAGCGACCTTCTTGCTGTGAGGGGACAGAACTACCTACTGCGCCACTGCGTCGCCCGATGTTAACAGATTTTAAGAAAGGAAAAAAATTCTGTTTTGGGTATATTTAGTTTTTTTTTTTTATTTAAGGAAAATGAAACAAAATCTGATGAACTAGTAGTTTGGCATTGGTTGTCCAGTGTAATTGTGATGTCCATGTCAAACAAACAAATAAATAAATAAATAAAATTAATAATATTAGATTTTTTTCTATCTTTAATTCTTTCTTTGTTTGTTTGTTAAGTAAGGGAACATACCCCAATCAATTAAAAAACTGAATATACATAATCATTTAAAAAGTTTGCTCTCACAAATCAAAACAAAACAAAAAACAAAACAAAAACTACCTCTGATTTAGGAGTACATTCAGTACAGTCGGTCCACAAATTCATGTATGTTTATCTAGTGTAACAGCAATAACGTAGCATGTCAGATTGAGTACTACCGTCTTTCATTGTGACTTTATCTGTCAGTATTTTCAGCGCTCTCCGAGAGCTCTGATTGGTGATGGGGCAATGCATCATGGGGTGTGAGAAAAGGACTCACTTTATCAGTCACCCTTTAGATAAAGACAGAAAATCCATGACAAAGTACTCGGCAGCAAGCAAACGCAGACCTCAACCACAGACCTGATAATCTCGCAAGACTGACAGCGCCAAGAATCACACATTTTCATTCGCTTTGGTTCCCTCTCTTCCTCGTCGCACCAGGGATCTGACAAAAAGAGAAAAGAGAGATAGGCACAGCTTTCAGGCCTTTTTTGATAGTGTCAGTCCATCTTTTGGCAAAGTCACATTTCCCTTTTTTCCCATTACTGCAGAGGAGTAACCTAATTCTCCTCTGAAAAGGTCACTTATCGAAGGGTACAACATCCATCACTCTGAGTAAAGTCATTACAGTGGCTTCATTTTCCTGATCTAATCCATCGCTGAGGATTTCAACCATATATAATGATCATTTTGTGTCTGGATATTTTTTTACTGTACTTTAGGGGGTGAATTACATGAAAAACAGAATTTATTGACCTTATTCTTCAATGCGAAAGTGTGCTCATTTTGGCGATTGTTTTAGAACTTCCCATTCAGTCGCCTTAGGGAGAAATGACTAGAAATAATAAATGGCAGAAAACGGTCAAACTATTTACTCTACAAAAAAAGTGTTTGCATGATTGACATCAAGCAGCAAAACGAGCAGTTTTTAACTTCTAAAAATGTATGGAAGTGAATGAGACCGGAAGTCTTGAGCCAAAAAGATTAAAATGGCTGCGCCCGCTCATACGCGGAGAAAAAGGTGTAGTAGTAGCGTCCACACAAGCTACAAGTGATGGCACCGACATTCACAGAGCTGTAATGCCGATTTATAGCCAACAAAAGTAAATGGTTAGCTAACTAAAGGCACAAGTTGCATCCTTACAAACATAGTTTGTTGATTTTGCGTTTCACAAATTTATCGTTCCAACAAACATTCGCAAACTGCTTCGCAAACTTGTACGCTTGAGACTACACCTCTAGAGTTGTAGTTAGAAACATAGTTCCTGGCTGTGTTCCATTCCCAGTTATCCCCTCTATGCCCTATTTGTTTAGAACATTCTAACATTTAAACTTGGAATAATAAAAAAAGCATTAAAGTCAACTATTAGTCATCTATCTATACATCTCTTAGGTGTAATTTGCTTTCAAAGTATTTTTACAGTTCAATTTTAGCTATCTTCATGTTTACAATTGTGCTCCCTTCGCAGTGCACTTTGAAAACATTGATTTCATTTTGAACACAGTCGAACATGACGAAAGCTATAGGTGACTTATTATTTAAGAGCAGAGTTTACGTTACGTCTCCAAAACTTGCGAACACAAAAAACATAGTATACGTTAATGCTTTTAATTTATAGTAGGTTGTTTATTAAGAAATGTATCTGTACTGTATATGACATGGGCCTGTGGTTAGAACATTTCTGCAGTGGTTTGCATGTGTCAAGTTGTAAAAGTAGACTTTTACAATAAAAAAAATAAATAAACAATATCCTACTTAATAATAATAATAATAATAACAACAACAACAACAACAATAATAATCATAATCATCATCATTAATATAATTATTAAAGTAGGATTTTTTCATTTACTAATAAAAAATTACTAAATTTAATTTATTCATAAATAGTCTCATTATTTTTTTATTTTGTATGATTTATATATGAGATTAGAATATGTGTTAGCTTTTGTAAGTGGCTTTATGTTTTAGAATAGAATGTTTTTTTAAATAATATTTGTAAAGGAAAACAGGCTCTATATGTGCCAATTACATATATTTAAATTAATATGGAAAATGAGTGCATGTTTTATCAAAACTAATATTGGATTTTTTTTATTGCGTGTGCGTGTAAAACAATATAATTTGCACACATAAATTATGGGTTCTTCTCTAAAGAAGTTGTTACCACCCCGTTTAGAGCATCATTATGGCCGTTTTAAGTTATTACTAACATGATTCAAATGATGGATCTGCGACAGAGAAACTACGGTTTTGGGAAGCACTCATCACTACATCGTTCTTCTCCCAAACGATGCATCATATTACGACCGCGAGTTAAGCTGCGAGTTATGTCATTGTTTGGGAAAAGCACCGCAGAACAATTCTGCCTCATATGTTTCAATGACAGTTTTATTAATCACTAAGATATGATTGACTTGGATGTAAGTTGCTTTGATAAAAGAATGAAAATTGCAAAAATAGCTTGGATGTAGCTAAGCTACGTTTGCCAAGAAGCTTTTAGCTTAGCTTGCTACATTTCACAAGGGGTAGCTTTTAGTGTAGTTAAGCTACATTTTAAGGAGAAGAGCTTATAGTTTAGCTCACTACATTTTTCAAGTAGCTTACCCAACACTGTATGTTTTTTTTTTGGAAAATATATTTAACCCTCATGTTCTGTTGACCTTAATGCTCTTATATAAATAAATGTAATTTTAAATTTAAGCTTATTATTTTTCCCTTAAGAGTGTTTTAATAAGTTTCTTTGACCCGATCAAAACACAACAGACAGAAGCTTGAAGCTTTAACCCGAGTTTTATCACAAAATACTTCTTCTTCAGTGCTTCTCAGAAATGTTCTGACAGCTTAAAATCACTTCGCATGAGCTGTGACCAAGTCAAGTTTCCCAAACCCCAAACAAACCATGATAGTTCAATTAATTTCATAGCATTTTGGCTTCGGAACTTCTTGAAAACTTAACTTTTTGTCCGCAAAATGAAAATGTCCGTGATCTCATTCAGATGTGCATTATTTAACCTCTTTAGGTGATGGATTGCAAGCATTTCTGAAAGACTATTGGCAGACCGCGTGACGCATGAATCCGTTAAAGGGCAAAATTTGATATGATGCACAGAAACACGAGTGATAAACAACAGGCACTCAGAATAACGTCTTGACCTAGATACACAGAATAAATCAAACTGCTTGACACTAATTGTACATCCATTGGGCACGCATGCATATTTCTACAGAGATACTAGATCAACATTTGGTAATAGGATTGGAATATGTGCCAGACATGGTAAAAAATAGAAGCATCACCAAATGGCAATCTTGGAGATGTGGGAATCTGCAAAGACAGCTTGGGAATCAACTTCATTCCGCATATTTCTGTAATTAGATACATCCCTGTTCACCTGTTTTTGGTAGATATGCAAAAGTGGAATCTCATGTCTCGCAAAGTTTACGCATCAAATTTTATGCAAATGGTTTAAGCTGTTCTACTTCAGAGAGTAACTGGGGAAAATTTGGAGAACATATTTCACACAGAGTTCAACAAAACACCACCAAATTGCTGAAAATAGAAGATTATTTTGGGAGTACCCTTAAAAGTGTGATTTTTCAGAACACACAAATCTAGTTATTGTTTGTTTCTTAGCTGGAAAAACACATCTTGAACCAGCTTAAAGAGATATTCAGTCAAATCTTAAATTTCTGTCATCATTTACTCACCCTTCACTTGTTTCAAACACGTTTGACTTTGTTTTTCTGTTAAAAAAAAGAGGATGACCATTGACTTCATAGCATTTGTTTTTCCTACTATGGAAGTCAGTTGTTACATGTTTCCAACTTTCTTCAAAATATCTTATTGAAAAACATCTTGTTCGACAAAGGGAAGAAACTCTTAAAGATTTTGAACAATTAGTAAATGATGAGTAAATTTTCATTTTTGGCTTGGATTATCATAGGCTGGACCTTTTATAAATATTTTAGGAAATACAAATATAATTTTCATTAAACAATGACAAAAAAAACCTGAGTTTATTTTGATGGTCCAGTTGAGAATCAGTAAACTGTCTGCTTAATATTTGTTGATACTGCTCCTTCAACAGACATTTAACTGACTATAAGAAACTTTGCAAGTACATGTCAATTTACACTAACCCTAACCCTAACCCCAACATAACAGTCTACTTATAATCTAATGAGAATTAGTTGGCATGTAGATGCAATGTAACTTCAATTCAACAAACATACCATCAAAATAAAGTGTGACCATTTTTGGCACTTGGAATAAGTTCTATAATTAGTATAGAATTAGTATTAAACTGGCTGTCCAACTAATCTAGGTAAACACCAGCTTGAACATACTTGGAAGACTCTCTTGTATTCCAGTTTCCTTCAGGAAATACAAATCTATGTCTATTCCCATGCTAAAATAAATAAATAAAGGCGACATGGTCGCTTAGTCGCCAGCTGGTTAGTTGGCATTTCTGTGTGGAGTTTGCATGTTCTCCCCGTGTTGGCGTGGGTTTCCTCCGGTGCTCCGGTTTCCCCCACAGTCCAAAGACATGTGTTTTAGGTGAATTGAATGAACTTAATTGGTCATAGTATATGTGTCTAAATAAATGTGTATCAATGTTTCCCAGTGATGGGTTACGGCTGAAAGGGCATCTGCTGCGTAAAACATGTGCTGGATAAGTTGGCAGTTCATTCTACTGTGGCGACCCCAGAATAATAAAGGGGTTAAGCCAAAAAGAAAATGAATGAATAAATAAATAAAGCTGGTTTAAAGGTCTCTTAGTTTTGTCTTGCTGGTCTGAGCACAACAAATGCGGATGAGGAATGATATAGTCTAAATAAAAAATATAATAATTAAATAAATGAACAAATACATGTTTTTCAGGTCAGTTTTCCAGTATTAGGTAACTCTTACTGTTTTTATAAAACAATTACATGGGTTTTTAAGGTTTATTTTTCAATTATCTTGTTTTATTTAAATTTTGTGCTTCAAGAACTTTGCTAAGTTTTTAATTTGATAAACTACATTTTATTAAAAACTTTTAAGCCATTTTTATGTTATTTTTAAAAATGTCTGTATAGTGCTTATTTAAAACTTTTTTTGTTTTAGTTAATGTTAAACTGAAAAATATGTAATTGGCAAGCTGTAATAAAAAAAGTTGTAATATATTTTATTATTTTATTTGTTATCCATCCATTCTCTTCTGCTTTATTTATGCATTTATTAATTTTTTATATTTTGTTTGCCCTTTATTTTGCAATTCATTTTTTTTTTTTTTTGGTTTTAGAAGGGTTTCATGCCTAGAAAGGCTCAGTTTTTTTCTTCAGCATAGAAACTTTTTTTCAGGAACTAAAATTTTAAGGTAATATTATTTTCATTTATTATGTGAACTATTCCTTTAAATCATCTGAGTGAGGTCCATGCGAATCTTGCTCTTTAAATCTCTAAATGACATTACATTCTGCCGATTTAGCATTTTACATGTCTTGCAGCTTTACTCCTAACAATTTTCACATGCATTAATATTCATAAAGCCATCTTAGTTAGACTTAAAAAAAGATCTGCATCACAGAAATGCACTAATATACTCTTTTTTCTATGCAGATCTTTAATTTATGTGTAGCACTAATGTTTAACAAATCAATCAATCAATGAAGACTTAAGGTGTCAATAAGGTGGGAGTATGCAAATGTGGGCATTTTTTTTGATTGTGCACAGGAAAGGAATGTCTAGGTTATCTTTTTTTCTTTTCAAGTGTTGCCAGCTACACTGCTGAGATTCATGATATCTAAGCTGAAGATTTGGCAAGCTCATCCTCCTTGCAGCAGATGACTCCGTACTTAGCTCAGTAAATTATGCATGCATTATTCATATAATAATGCACCTTTAATATATTCACATTTGAAAAGGCAAAAAAGACACATAAAACAGCACTTAAAGAAAAATCCAATTTCAAGGAAAAAAATGACTAAATTAAGATGATTTCTGTACAATTTATATTTTTGCATAATTTTCAAGAGACGTTCTCGCATCCATATCTTTTTCTTACACCCCATGATACTTTTTGGATTAACTTCCATAAAGTGTTTTTAAAAAAATAAAACGCAGTACAATGAGGTGTCATTTTTCTCCTCACAGTTCATCCATTCAATTTTAAAAGGCAACTTATTATACTGTAATATTATAATTACTTTGAAAAGACAGTTAAGTCTTTGTTTAGCAGTATTACAGATGTTGAATGACATCTGGTCTCTTTTCTAGACCAGAAGTCCACAAAGTGGCACAAATGGATTTGCTATTTAAACAACATGGCGGAAAACGGGAAAATTTAGGTTGCGTTTGTCTGAAAATAGCAACATGTCGGGGCAAACACGTCTTGCGCCTTATTGCGCCA
Source organism: Danio tinwini (assembly GCA_903798205.1). Lineage (NCBI taxonomy): Eukaryota > Metazoa > Chordata > Actinopteri > Cypriniformes > Danionidae > Danio > Danio tinwini. The sequence goes on from CAIGQZ010034910.1 coordinate 4,214,976, forward strand.
GGTGTATGATAGGGTCCATAGTCGTTAGAAAGATTGCTATAACATAAAAAATGATAATCACGATTATTTTGCTTAAAATGTTAATCACGATTAATAATGATGATTATTCCTTTGTATATATGAATTTGTGTGTGTGTGTGTGTGTGTGTGTGTGTGTGTGTGTATGTATATATATATATATATATTCTTATTAAACTTCACAGCCACAAATATAAAAAACACAACTTGTAATAAAACTGGGTAGGGATTAGATACTAAGAATCTGATACTTGTTATAAAATTTACATTTTTATTCCTCTAGTCCAATTTCTGCACGCACATTGCTACTCTGTCAGGAACTTTGCTGCTGGAGAGCACCTTCAACAATAATCTAAACATTTGTTTAAAGATGGACCGTAAGATGTGCTCAATAAAGTGGCTACATGTGATGAAGAACGATGGCAAAGCGAAGTGTAATTATTGTAATAAACTGTCGTGACCAACATGACAAAGCGTCTGCGGTTGGTTCACATACTTCACAAACATCAAATTAAAAGAATGGCGTGTTAGGTCCATTGTGCATCCCGCAGGAGCAACCAACAAGAGTTGTGCATTTTAGGTTAACTTTTTGAGCGTGATGAGCAGTTTGGTGTTAATTTTTATTCAAATCTCTTGAGGTGAAACAGCGCATTCTCTCCGCCTCCTCATTCACAAACAGTGGGACGCGCTGCTGAAGCACGCAGGAGAGACGGCTTTACACTCCGTCATTAGTTTTTGTATTCATTATTTTTGTTTGTTCTTTTAACAGTCCCGATACGTTTAATCTTTTTCTTTTGCAAAATTCCTGTCATTTCTCTTCTGCAAATTAGATTTTATTTTTAAATCTGCTTGATTCTTTAAAACCAAAAGCAGCGCCCGTGAATTGGTGTTTTTCCATAAGATACACCTTTGGGAATGTTTTATTTTATGTGTATAGTCTTTAATGTGCTTTTTAATAATTTTATTCTATTTAAAGCAGCACTCAGACGTGAATGTATCCTCAGGCCTGGAGCAAGCTGAACTGCAGCTCTAGGCAAAGGACTATCACGCCTCCCTCAACCCGAAAGTGACCAGTTTATGAAGTAAAGGGGTTGGATGTTGTCGTGGATGAGAACCGGGGAGAGGGGGTTGGGGCGCATGTTTGACGGCCTCACTATTATGCCGCCCTAGGCGGCTGCCTAGGTTGCCTCTATGGACGCGCCGGCCCTGTGTATCCTCAAAAACGTGGCATGAGAGGAATGCATGTGTTGTATGATTGCTTTTTTTGTGCACGCTATCAATTACTGATTCTTTGCATAAAGTTTTTAATCAAAAGACAGGTAATTTAATTACTTTCGATGTGCTAAAATATTTGTTAAACAAATGTTATTTGAAAAAAAGCACATATACATCTTTAAACTGTAAAACAGAATAAAGTGCATGGTCTAATAGGAAATAAAAGAAATGAGTTATCTATTTCATTATTTAATGCAGAAAAGGCTAGTCTTTTTATAAATTTAGTTTAATTCATCTGAAATCTTTAATTATACTTTCTTTTCTTGTAAATAATAAAAGTTGCATCAGATTGATGAAAACAAACCTAAATACCCGCGTGAACAGTACCGCAATTACTTTTTTTTTTTTATTGAAACAATTGGATACAGTGTCTTCTGTCTACACGACTGGCAAATGCGTCAGAAAAAAAAACTGCTGAATTTCCGCAAATATTTGGTTAACATAGAAAACAAATGTTGTCCGGTTTAGTGATGTTAGAAATGCATAAACAATGCAAAGCAGAAATCTCCTGAGCTCATAAACTCACTGACTGCCACTTTGTGATGGCTTATAAGGTGGTTAATGAGTTTTTTTTGTGTTTTTCCTTGGTCTTTATACTGTAAAATTGCGGCGATATTTAATTATTGATCGTGTGACAAATATCGCTATCGTGATAATAATACGATTAATCGTGCAGCCCACGCACGCACGCACGCACGCACGCACACACGCACGCACGCACGCACACACGCACACACACACACACACCTTTAGCTTTGCACTGTTTTTGCATGGCAAATGTGACAGGATACACGTTAATGTCCACTGCTGTATGGACATCCGTTATTTTAATGTACAAAATAAACCCACAAAAAAGTCCACAAACTAGGACTGAATTAATTCGGTGGGCTGGGAAAATGCACTCCTACATCAAATTTGGATCCTATTTTAACTCTAGGAAATTTAAAAAAAGAGACTTATTGTCTTTATACCACCCCAACATGACTGTAGACACACTATACCTACACACAGTAATGTCACATGAAATACCACACATAATGTTTTTTTTATGCTTTGTGTATACAAATAAAGCTCAAATTCAAACCTACTTCTCAAATAGCTTTCCCAATGAACAGATTATTTGTAATGCAAAAAAATTACTTAAAATTGTCACTTTATCAGTTATTTTAAATGGAAGTTCCTCAACCCCTACCCCTAATTTAAAATGCAGTATGGAATGGAAAAAAGGTGAATATTATTCTCTGACATGCACACACATGTATGCATGCACACACACATATGTTGTACTGGTGTCATGCGAGGTAGGTGTTCCAGGTATCTTGTTGGGGGTCCGGGTCTGACTGGTTTATCACTGATACTTCTGGTTCCAAATGATGCTTTAGGCTTGTGCTTCCATTTATCATCTGCCCCCAGGCAGTACACAGCCGGGCCAGGAGAGATAGGCAGTTTATTTTTCATAGTTATTTATTCGCTGTTCTCTCTGCCTTTGTAGGAGTGTGTATGTATTAGGGCTGTTGTTGGCATTGGCAGGTAAGGCCAGGAAAGGCTTAAGGAACCAAGGTAAGCTGAATTAATGTGCCGGTAAAAGTTATCAATAAATCTTCTGACCTAATTTTTATTCCTTTACATTGTAAAGCAAAAAGAAAAGAAAAAAGAAAACGCTTTATTTAGTTAAGTTTTTTTCTTCCATACAACAAATGTGGATCCTGATTGATAAAGTCTAAATTAATGAATAAGTAAATCAATAAAAAAATAAAATGCTGAATAATTAATATTTTTCAGTTATATATTATTAAATATAATAAAAATATATATATTTAGTTTTATTTTATAACGTTTATTTAGAATTTTTGTTTTTCTTGAGTTTAGTATTTTTGTAAAATACATGTATAATGCTTATTTATTTATTTATTTATTTATTTATGTATTTATTGAATTATTTATTGAATTATTCTGAATTTATTTTTGAATATAAAATTTTCTGTTCTGATTAATGTTCAAAATAAATAAAATTGATATGTAATTGAAAAGCTATATTAAAATAAGTTTTAATATATTTCATTATTTTATTTATTTTGCCATATTTGTTTATTAAAAAAAATATATTTATTTTTCTGATATTTTCTGTTCAAATTAATGTTAAAATAAATGAAAATTATAAATATGTAAGTGACAAGCTGTTTTAAGTTAAGTTTTAAGATATTTTATTATTTTATATGTTATTTACTTTACCATATTTATTTATTAAAATATTTATTTATTTATTTTCTATTCTAAATAATGTTAAAATAAATGAAAATTATAAATATGTAATTGGCAGACTGTATTGAAATAAGTTTTAATATATTAAATTTTTTTATTTGTTATTTACTTTGCCAACTTTATTTAGTAATTTAATTATTTATTTATTAAAATATTTATTTATTTTCTGTTCTAATTATTGTTAAAATAAATGAAAATTATAAATATGTAAGTGACAAGCTGTTTTAAATTAAGTTTTAAGATATTTTATTTGTTATTTACCATATTTATTTATTAAAATATTAATTTTCTATTCTAAATAGTGGTAAAATAAATGAAAATTATAAATATGTAATTGGCAGACTGTATTGAAATAAGTTTTAATATATTTTATAATTTTATTTGTTGTTTACTTTGCCAACTTTATTTAGTTATTTAATTATTTATTTATTAAAATATTTTTTATTTTCTGTTCTAATTATTGGTAAAATAAATGAAAATGATAAATATGTAATTGACAAGTTTTATTAAAATAAGTTTTAATATATGTCATTATTTATTCGTAATTTAGTTTGCCCTTTAATAATTATATATTGATTTAATGGTATTTGTCACATTACTATATAGACATTGAACACACAACCTCACACTTTATTTGATAAAAAAAGAATTGTCCATATTTTTTTACGTTTATATAACTTATTCCTTTAAATCAGTTAAATAACTATGTTACTACATCATACATTTTGTGATTTTTGAACGACATCATAATTCCACTGATTTAGCATTTTACGTGTCTTGCAGTGTCCTAACAAAATTAATATGCATTAATATTCATAAAGCCATGTGGGTTGTAGCATTACGAAAACACTGACTCAGAGGAGTGTTTAAGAATGAAAGTAACTCAATCAACGCCTTGGAAACATCCCAAACAATAGCCTATTACAAAGTCCTACAGCGTTACAGTCAAGTGTTTTATTTGGAATTTAAAAAAAGTGCGAGAACACCTTCGGAGACACTGGGTGCTGGTGTGGAGCATAACAAACGCACAAGAGTAAAGCTAATAACAGAGCAATTTGTTTGGTGTCTGGTCTCATTGCTCTTTGCCATGCAGCTCATAATTATTCCTCTTTATTCAACTGGGCGAGCCAATTAATTAAGCCTGATTAAATCCAGCTAGACCATAAACAACAAACATCATCGCTACATAACCAAACTACTAGAGGGACGGTGCCTTTCTTTCAGCCAATCAGACGTATTCATCCGAACACAGTCGCTGGGAGTGAAGTAAACCAATCAGCAGCATATCAGTGTGAAGAATCCGCATCCCACTGCACTCTAGGTGGGGGGGGAAATATGAAAGCTGTGGCCATCTGAAGTGGGCAAAGCAATTTTAAAGTGTTTGAGATCTGATAGATCACAGGCCGGCTTGTTTTTGCATCTGTCCTCTCGCCCATGGAGCTCTCAGTCTTGGATTCACGTTGTCCAAAGGCTTCTTCCTCAGCCAAGTGAGCAGAGCGAAACTGCATACAGATGCCATTAGATCTGCGCACATCACAAAGACACTCAGGTGGAAAAGCGCATCTAATGGACTTCCTGACGGTGTGTCAGTGAGGAGAGACCCTGATATGAGAGAGCCAATCGACCGCAGAGCGAACTGGCATGAACTTTTTAGACTGGAAATGAGAACATGCTTTTTGATGCTTCAATCAAAATACTGATGAAAGCAGAGTAGAAATGGGAAGAATAGCTGTTTAGAATGACCTTCAACTTAATATACGTATTAAAAAAAATAATAATAAAATGCAAAATGCCACCAAAATGAGCAAAAATGGCCCCAAATTCTAAATCAAGATGGTGGTTCGTATTTAGCTTATATTGCTCTGGTTACTTTTTTTTTTACTAGTTTTTACTTATTTGGCATCCACTCTTTGCACTGTTTATACTGGTGTGTACTTATCTAAAATATAGAGAACAAATAAATCGTTTATTCAGTTATTTTAGAATCGAGTAAAGTCTTATTTATACTTCTGCATCAAGTACATGCGTATGCTCTGGCACAGCCTTCCTTGGTCGCATAGCCCTCACCGTGGCTGACGCTGATGTGCACCTCTCAAAAAATGGAAGTAAACATCGCAACGAAACATAGCGCAAGCTTTCTGATTGGTCAGCTTGGTATCGGTGATGAGTGTGGGCAGCACTTAGAGCAATGAGCCCGAAGGAGCAAGTGTTTACAAGTGTCAAGTCCTGTGAAAGAGCTCCAGATAGAAACTTATTTTGTGTTTACCTTTTGATTAAAGTTGTTGCACGTCTGCCGGTTCCCACCTCTAAATGAGTAAGTTTGAGCTAATTATACAGAAATCTTCTACGCAGAAGTATAAATGCACAACCAAGCGCAAGGCAGGCGCCGTGTGTTACGCCGATCACTCGACGCAGAAGTATAAATCAGCCTTCATTTTTATTATTTTTATTGAACTTTGTCATTTTTTTCTTGATTTATTTGAATTGTATACTTATTTTATTTGTTTTCTGTTTCATTGTTATTAGCATTTTAAAATATGTCCAAAGTGTTTTTTGTCAATGTTAAACTAAACAAAAATACTAAAACATTTAATTGCAAATTAGCTGTAATAAATATTTCAATATAGTTTATTAAAATTTGTTATTTCAATAAACTTTGTTTTAATTAATTGTATCTAATATACTTCACATTTTAATTTTGATTATTTAATATTATTTACTGTTTTACTTATGCTTTTCCTCATTGCACACATTATATCATTAGAATTTATTTATTTTTTTTTTTTATACTGTGAGAGACATGGTGGCACAGTGGGTAGCGCTGTCGCCTCACCAGGCTGGATTAGTTGGCATTTCTGTGTGGATTTTGCATGTTTTCCCTATGTTTGCGTGGGTTTCCTCCAGGTGCTCCGGATTCCCCCACAGTTCAAAGACATGTGGTATAGGAGAATTATATAAGCTAAATTGGTAGTAGTGTATGTCTGTGAATGAGAGTGTTTGGGTGTTTCCCAGTGATGGGTTGCAGGTAGAAGGGCATCCGCTGCGTAAAACATATGCTGGATAAGTTGGCAGTTCATTTCACTGTGTTGACCCCTGATGAATAAAGGGACTAAGCCGAAAATAAAATGAATGAATGAATATGCTTATATAAAAATAGCATTATTATACTGGCGTCTATTTTTTCAAAAGAATTTAATGGTTTATTTTACTTATTGTAACTACTCTATAAATGACTTATTTTTATGGTAAAAGTTTGTGTGAATAGTGAAAATTTGTTATTTAACGTGGTTAACAGTCAGTTTCAACAGTAATCCAACAGCTTCCTGCAATTTTACAGTAATAAATTGTTACAATTAGTTTACAGAAGTGAAAAGCAAGTCTGATTTACTCTAAAAAAGGTAAATTAATTTGCATGTGTGACAGATTACATTTGATGCACATTAAATTTTAATGTTTCGTCCTAGTAAATTACTATTAATTTCATTATTTTAATGTTACCAATGTTATGCACACAAATAAAAAGCGCCATCTTCTACATTTTAGTATTTACTTTAGCTTCTTATTAACAACTTCTCGCTTTGTCTTGTTAATATTCTGTAACCATAAAAGTATAAAACAGAATTCAATACTTTCAGTGGTTGGTACGTTTACTTAATCAGGCAATGAAAAAGGAAGTTGAATGTTTGTTTTGTATGCAACATCTTTATCTTTATCACTGAATTCTAAATAACTATTTTAAAGTAGTTTTATTAAATGGTTTTATACAGTGCACTCTGTATAAATACAGAAAGAAGTACATATTAGAGTCTGAGTGTAGCATAATATACTGTTTATCATTGTCACATTTGTGTAACAAAATGTTTAGGCTTGTGTGCTAAAACTCTCCATCAAATTTTTTTAGAGGCACACGTAAGGAAATGCATGATTTATTTATTGTTAGAGTGTTTCTAATTTATAAATGTCTTGCTTAGACCTTTTGACTGATAAGCCATCAGTAACATATAACACCAACTCCCCTCCACATAACAAAAAGATTGTGCTGTATTGATAATGCAGACATTAAATTTTAATCCAGCACACACTGTTTTAACAGACACAATTCATCCTGGTGTGCTGAAGGTTCCTGCTTAAATGTTCTTGCCTCTAGAGAGGAAAATGAATCACACTCTCTGTGCACAGGCCACCCCAAGGTGATTTATTTGCTTATTCCTTGTCACTGTGTAATTTATTGCAGTGCTTTTGTCTTCTTTTTTTGTATACATGGAGTGATCAGGCAGTGCAAAGCAGCAAACGTGATCCAATTCCTAAAGAGATTCAGTGTCCAGGAGTCGAGGTCAGCTGAAATATCTCACCCAAGCTTTTCAATATGAAGCAATTTATATATTATGTGAGAAATATAGCTTTTTAAAATTATCTTGTCAACAACACAGGAAAATAGAAATCTTATTATGTGAATTATATTAATCTGCCAAAATACGAACATCACATCTAAGATGCAAATGCACACACAAAAGACATTATTTTGAATGATTTTCAGCGTTAATAGAGTTGACAGTGTATACCATCTAGAATTTAATTTGCTCTAAACCCATTTGACTTTCTGTGAAACACAAAATAATGCAGTATAATTTAAACATATACTGACCTTCATTAAACAGAAGATATAAAGCAAGTCATTTTCAAAATGACTCAAATAACAATAATAATAATAATAAAATATTATTTTTATAATTAACATTTTGATCATTTGATAACATTTTCAATTAAAGTTTATTTGTATAACGCTTTTGACAATAATCCTTAAAGGTGCACATTACTGTATTACAATCAAAATCAGAATAGTTAAGGTTACCATAACTTTATTAGCTAGTTGCTTGAACTAATTAACTAGTAACTAATAGCTTTTATTATATATAGACATAGTTAACCTAGTTATATAGTATATAGGTGAACTTTATGTGTACACATTCAATGAATGAGCAATATCACACAGTGCGATGTAGCTGTGTATCGGCACTGGTGAGATGTGTGCGTTGGCATGAGGCCGCAGGCCCACCAGTGACGATATACAGCACTGCTACGAGTGTGATATTGCGTTTATACAACAGTTTCATGTCATAATCATGAATATAAATGAATTAATCAAACACGGAGAGTCTCAAAATCCTTTTGTACGAGGAACTACTTTTTTTTTTTTCGCCATTCATGACATCAGAACAGCAGAAACCATTGCTACTTCACTAGTGTTAGTTCATAGCTAGTATTTGAATGATTCTTCAGCTTTATGTCTAAAGTGATGACAAAACAGGTGATTTTGCTGACATTTTAAAATAAGGCTGAACGGCATGAAATGCCATCAGTCTACAGAGATTTCCCAGTATTTCTGTTGCAAACAGGAGATCATAATAATTATCCCTGAAAAAGCCAAAGTTGCGCCAACACTACCAGATTATTGTTGTGTTTGCGATAAGGAAAAAGGCAAAACACATTTCTTCTTTGTTTTTACTGAACTAGTCTGCAGTAACAAAAACAGGAGACTCATTAGAAACAAACAGATGGCCAACCATAAAGTAATTCAGGGTTATACAAAGAGTTACAAAGAGGGTTATTCCTCCACATTCCTGATATGTGAATCCCATCTCACACTCAATACACTACATAATTGAAATACAGCACTACAACATATAAAAGAGAGATTTCAACTCAGAATGTCACATACCAGTTAATAATGATTTGATCAGCTGTAGTTAGAAATTACACTGAGTTTTTCTCCTTTAAGTGTTTATTATGCTGTCTCTTTCGCCATCTTGTGGATGGGCAACATCAACTGTCTATGCTCTGCTCAATTATAATAGGCACTATCTTATAATTAAACTGCATAGTTGCAATCTAAACAACTACATTCCCGACAAAAAAGCCCCAAAAGTACATTATGTTGTCCAACAGTAGCAATATTTGTCAAACTGTAGAGTGTCCTCTGCTTGTTACTGTATGTGGGCGAAGTAATACACAAGGGTGAAGCGTGAAGAGGCTGGACGAGTGCTGTTACTTGCAGAATATTGCACGGCGATCAGCCAATCAGATTCAAGAACTAGACAGGACTGTTGTATAAGGTGTATTCATTTCTCTTTAGCAATACTGTTAAAGTATATACATCTACTGTACAGTAGTAGGGACATACTGGTATAAACAAGCATCCCATAAACATATGAAATTTCACATACACTTAAAGATGAAATTGACATTCTAATCAATTCACTTGGAAGCACGCTTTTGCTGTATTTGCAGGTCAAAAATTGTGTATCAGTGCGCAAGAAAGGCCAAAATACAGAAAAAAACAGATGAGTATGGAAATGAATGTAGATTTAGAAACTGCCAGTCCAATGCAACGACTCTATCTAAATACTGCATAGGGCTACAGCAGCACAGTTGTTTCCTGGGCAAACAGGATTGCGAGTGATTAGTGAATTCAGGTTCCCCCATGAATGCGGTACATGTGCGTTCGCATGTAAGGAGGGGGAGTACATTTCCCTGACATTTCGCCTGCTTGAATATTAATAGATTGCCTCAGCTCTGCTCCGTGGCATCCTGTCAGGATGCGCTGCCTGGAAACACCAGCTTTGGCAAATGATGATTCCACACTGTGCCAGTTGTTTCAACCACCCTTATCATCTGCTTGGCACAGTGCTGCGCCCTGCCCTCGCTGCCTACACGGCCGGCCTACCCGCACCTACTGAGATAATGTGATAGCAGTCAGCCTCGGCCAACCCAGCTAACAAAAAAAAAAAAAAAAAAAAAACTAGGACACCCACACATCTGAAGACTTAAGATAAAAGAGACATCCCCAAAGCTCAGAGAAGGTGTTTGGCCAGTGATCTGTGTGTCTTTGTGTGGATATTGACATATGGATGCCTGTGAAAGTGATCTGATCTTTCAATTGTTTGTTATATTTGTTTCAGTGGGGAGTAACAGAAAATCTGGTTAGCCAGGTCAGTCAACGGTGAAATTAGTAAGACACCAGGGGTGTGTCTGATGCAACACCAGACCTGCATTTCAAAAATAATGAGCTCTCACTCTTTTGATTTATTGTTTTTTTTACTTCTTAAAATAAACTAAGCTGAATTCTTATGCTTTGTTGTGATGCTCTCCGCACTGCAAATGTTTATAAAAGTATAACAAAATTTAAAAAGTTCTTCTTAAATGTGTTTTAAAATGGTAACATTATACAATATTACTTTATTATATGTTATATTTTGATTAAATAAATGCAGCCTTGATGCACAAAAGAGAATTGTTAAAAAATGATTAAATTAACTTTAATTAATTTCTTCTGCATGTAGAAAATGTGTCTTAAAATCTAATAATGATGTGCCTTGATTTACTGTAGACTGTATTTATTAGTTAATTTAACAATTTCAGGAACCTAACTGATTGTTGTAAAATCTGTTGCAAACCACTGTAATGTCTTTTGTGCTTTACCGTAATTTTTACGATAAAGTTCTAGCAACCACAGCTGCCAGTAATTTTCTGTAAAACTGAACATTACAATAAAATACTGTTATATTTCCTACTGTGTGGTTGTATTATCTATGTTACAGAAATAGAATGCAGTTAGGTTTACAGTATATTTACTATAGACAGTAATCTACTGTAAATGAATTTACATTCACAACTGCTATTTTTAAAGTAAATTACTGTAAAGTTTTTAACAGTACATCTTTTTTATTTAACAGAACTTTACTGTAAACAAACAGCAGTTCTCAACTGTAAAATTTACAGTTTATCAAACAGTTTTCTGTAAAGTGCTACACATTGTAACCTTGTATTTTACGATGAAATTCTGGCAACCACAGCTGCCGGTATTTTACCATATATTTCATCTGTTGCTTTTTACAGTGTGGTCTTATTGTGCAATAACCAATAATACATTATGGGTCAAAATTATACATTTGTCTTTTATGCTAAAAATCATTGGTATATTAATTATTGTTACATGAAGGATATTTTGTAAATTTTCTAGTGTAAACATCAAAATTTAAAAGTAAATATATCAAAACTCATATTTTTTTATTAGTAATGGGCATTGCTAAGAATTTGTTTGGACAACTTTAAAATCAGATTTAAGGTCTGTTGCCTCACAGCAAGAAGGTCACTGGTTTGAGTTCCGGCTGGGCCAGTTGGCATTTCTGTGTGGTGTTCGCATGTTCTCCTCGTGTTCGCGTGGGTTTTCTCCGGGTGCTCTGGTAGGGCTGGAAGGGCATGTGCTGCGTAAAACATATGCCAGAATAGTTGGTGGTTCATTCCTCTGTGGCGACCCCTGATAAATAAGCGACTAAACTGAAGAATAACGAATGAATAAAATCAGATTTCCTAAATATTTAGATTTTTTTTTTACCTTCTGACTTTCAAAAAGTTGTCAAAAATGTCTGAGAAATATTGTTCTAACTCAAACCACACATCAATGTAAAGCTTATTTATTCAGTTTTCAGATAATGACTGGTTTTGTGGTCCAGGCCAGGGTCACATATATTAGGGAAACTAATGGACTTACATGCAAATATGACTCAAACAGGCAGAGAGAAAAACAAATCTAACCAATGATGTCTTCTCATAATTATACGGGTTACTAAAAACACATTTAGCAATTTCAATCACTAATAATTAGCATGTTAAAATAAGCAGATTTTATGCAACAACTGCTGCTTTGTTATCAGAAGAAATGCTAATTGTTTTACATGTCAACATCTAACATATTTTAAAGCAGCCAATTTCACCTTTACATGCCCTTTTGAGATCAACAGCTTTTGCTAGTGATTTTTATTTTGTAAATGCAATGAAAATGGCACTCGCAATTCATGCTGGACAATTGAGTACACATTGGTAAGCATGGCCGTCTCTCTTGTCCCAGCAGCTCAAATTCATTCTGACTGAATCTTAATTAAGAAATCAGTCTTGGTTTTATTTGAATATGCATGTCCTGAGCATAAAGGACATCTGAGGGAAAGACAAAAAGCAGGGGACAGTAGAAAGTTTGCTCGTGACAGTTCAGCAAACAGCAGCAGAATTATTAAAAGTCCAAAGAATGCAAAACCCAGCTGCCATTTGCTAGCCACTTTGAAAATGTACAAGTAATATGGTTTATGTGTATATAGTGTAAGCTTATGCAAATAAGACTGGTAATAAAGCACCTTGTGACAGAGAAAGTGAATATAAATGGCACTGCTTCCTAGATAACCTAAAATGGGATCTTTGCGAAATGAAGACGTATAAATCAATTCTGGAACTCGACACAAAACCCGTCTCCTTGTAGCTGTGTTTGTTCAAGCAAGCAAAGAAAATTTCGATGTCCTCTTCCGCAAGGATATTTTGTCACTCTGTATTCACAGCCCACGCCTTCATAAGCAAAGGACAGGAAGGAGCAACCTTGACCTTTCCAGAGAAGTCCAGAAAATGAAGAGAAAGATCATCATTAATCGCTAGTCATCTGCTCGCATTTCTTACAGCTGGTTCTTGTCATTTCAGATAATGAGACGGAGCAAAGACGCGGCTGCAGACGTGGCTGACCATTGCGTGTGCCCTTGAACCCAGCTGGACCTCCCAAGAAATACAGCGACTCATTATTCCATCAGATGTCAGGCAGGGAATGTCAGTAAACTGCCTCCAAACGGAGATGGAGTTTTCACATTGTTTAGCGTGAGCCCAGAATAGAAGCCGTATTTCAAAGCGCTGACGTTCACAACAGTGTTCGGTTAGTGTGTTCACTGTGTCATAACGTTTTAGTGTGCACCTCATTATTAGTGATTTTACTGCTAGGCTGTTGAAACGCAAAAGAAGGAAGTGCTGGCATGGTGTCATGTTGCTTCGACTGATCAAATGGTTAATAATAATAAATACGAGCTCAAATAAATGCGCTTACCCCTTCAGACTAGAGAACGAAGCTGAAAAGAGCAGCTGGGGAACAATAAAGCAATGGTGCAAGAATCTCCTCCATCTTTTATTTCTCAGTGTTCGAGATATAATTGAAAGGTAACTTTGCTACTACATGTCAACAAGCAATCATTAAAGTAGATGGTCTGCTTAACGTCAACTAACATGTTTTATGTTCTGCCAAAAGAAATTTCTATTGACTGTAAGGAAATATTGGGGTAAAGTTAGTTTTCTATTCGCACATTCGGACTTTCTCCCTCATATTATACTTTCAGAAAAGTATTCTTTGCGAATTTTAAATAGTGAAATCATATTAGCAGCCAATGACTATCAAAGTACATCATTGCTCACAGTCAATTAAATATAGCTAATGTTGTTTTTAAGTCATGTGCAATTTCAATTTATTTTACTAACCTTAACCTAACAGTCTACTTATGTCCTAATGAGAGTTTGTTGATTCAAAGTTAATCAAAAATCTAACTTTTTGATTCAAAGTTACGTATAGATAATAAAAAGTCTAAAGCAGAGATGCCCAAACTAGGGCCTGCAGACCAAAGTTCGCCCATGGCATTCTTTGATTTGGCCCACCATCCCATCTGAGAAGATGGGATAACAAAAATAAATGAAGTAATGAAAGAAAGAAATAATATTTTCCTCACCCTCCTCTCCGTTTCTTACTCCATTTTTAGGTTTCTTATTGGTTCAGTTAAGTGTCCATCATCATTATGATGGTGCCAGTTCCATCAATCCCCAAACGAGCCGCAAGGATTAAAAACACGGACAGATCAGTGTGTGGTGTGTGCTCTGCCCCGGCGTATACCTTTGTCCTCCACGCTTTTGTGTTTTTGGCATGCTTAGGCTATTTGGTGATTTATTGTCTCAGTTTTACTGTGGTAATTTGAGTTTACTTGTTAAACTTTGTTGGCTTTAAGCAAATGCTTTGATTGTTGTTGTGTGATTCTAAACTGAGCCTTATGACCTTCTTGTTAGGTTTGTTTTAGTTTAGATTGATTTTGTTAGATTGGTTTGAGTGTTTCGCCCCCTGTGTAATTTTGAGTTTTGTAGTTTAATTAGTTTAGATCGGGTGTCGTGTGCACTGAAGATATCGGTTTCATGTTCAGTATTTATTTTTGTCACCTAGTTTAGACTTTAGACTTAAGGATTGTTTTGTTTTGTTAATTTCTTTGATTTGGCTTACACTCATTATCGTTTAGAGAGAATATTGTAAATGTTTATTTATTTTTCCCCATTATTATTGTTACATCTTTAGTTTAAACCATTGAATAAAAAGCTTAAATTCTGAATCGATTCCTGCCTCATACTTGATCTGTCGCACACATTACATTTGTCTTACCAAAATGTTACAGCATAAACACATAACAAACGATAATAAAGTATTTAAATAAATAATTCATTAATAAATGACAACACTTTAATTATCTGATGGGGATGTGGTAGAAGGAATTGCTTTTGACAGAGATTGTCATTTCTTATTTAACAAAAGCTTTTGTTTGTTTTATTGTTGAGTACAAAAAAAGATAACTAAAATTAAATTTTGTAATTGAGTACGATTTATTAAGATGTAAATACTGTCACCCGATGATGACATTGGCAAGAAAATCAAGCAAAGGCATGTGCAGATTGACTAGTGTATTCAGCATTGAACTCTATTGTGTTTGAAATAAGGATTGTTTATGTTTTTACTGTAGTAAGTCAATTAAAAAATCTTTACAATTTTTACTGCATTAGGCAATACCATTTAAAGTAATGGTTTATAATTTTAATTTTAATTTCTTAGTTTTAAGTATTAAGAAAAATACATTAGAAAATTACCCCAGCAACTTTAATGCAATGAAGTTTGGTATATTTACCCTTGGTCCACAGCCCTCTATCATGTTTCATTTTTGGCCCTTCGTAACAAAAAGTTTGGTCACCCATGGTCTATTTTTATGTAAAGTGTGGTTTATATGTATGCATGCAGTACAGTTACAGATGTAATACTGATGCACCTCCAGCTTCTAAAATGTAAATTATTTACATATTATCGATGTAGGAGCCATACTTTGATTTATTATAATTTATTTATAGTGTTCAACTACATGTACAGTTTGCATATGTTGATATGTAAATTGTGTACATTTGATGATGTCCCCCCTCCCCCTTTGTTTGTGATGGTTTGCTCCACCATTTTAAGATATATTACAGAGCATACGAGAGACGAAAGAGTAAGCAGAAAAGACGGAGCATTTATTAAATATAATTTTCAGTTACACTGCCACAGACAAAAAACAAAACAAAACTAGAGCAAAATTTTAAGCAAAACAGCTTAAAATTGCAAAAAGAATACATTTTATTCATGAATTGTAATTCATATCTTCCAAAAACTTAGGAAGGGGCCAATTTTGACTCTACAGTATTTGTACCTTAAGGACAGTGCAGGAAGTTTTGATAGGACTTTTTTTATGTGATGAAAGCTCTTGGTTCTGGAGCTCTACTTCTTTATAAAACACACAGAAAGGGAGTACTGGGAATGGGTCATGATGCTCCAACTGATGAAATGGTAAATAATGATAAATACAGGCTCAAATAAACGCGCTTTCCCCTTCAGACTAGAGAATGAAGTTGAAAAGAGCAGCTGGGGAACAATAAAGCAATGGTGCAAGAAACTCCTCCAGCTATTATTTCACAGTGTTCGAGAAATAAAATTGCAGGAAACAGATATAATTGAAAGGCAACTTTGATACATGTCAAAAAGCAATCATTAAAGTATAAGTAGACAGTCTGCTTAATAACAGCATTTGTCAGTAGAAACTCTGTTGATGTTCTCCCAACAGACATTCTAGCAACTGTAAGCAAATTGGCAAAACATGTAAATTTATTCTACTTGTCTTAACCTACCAGTTCACTAATGCTCGAATAGGAGTTTGTTGACATGTAGCTGCATTGTATAGTGTTCATTTTATCAACGTGTTCATTCATTTAAAAAAATAACAATGAAAAATTTAGTTGACAACCTTTTTTTTAAGACTAAAATGAGACGAAGATGGGATGATACAGTTATCAACACAAAAAAAGTAACATCAGCATGGAATATAGTTAATGGGAAAAGATGAGTAAAGTGTAAAGTGTTGGCTAAGATAAAAATTAACCAAAAATCTTTATTATCGACACCATTGCATTTTATTATAATTTGCAGCATGGCACTGTTCAGTCATTACAGTACATGACGGGATCAAAGTGTGCACATATTCATAGACCTGTAAAGTTTCTGTTTGTTTCAAGCAATAGATATTCAGATCACCTCTCAAAAGAAGAACAGCAAATATATGTGATGGCAAGTGTCTTACTCTTACAGTGTGGTCAAAAATTACAGATTTAATACATTTGCACTTTTACAACTGTATTGTCATTGTAGTCTGTTTAAAAGTCAAACTAAAATGCAGCCATGCAAACAAACACATGCTAACTTAGACAATTGGAAAATAATGATCAATTGTACAGTTGTACAATATATGCATGAGACTGATGCACACATAATGTTTTATTTATTCATTCGTTTTCTTTTCGGCTTAGTCCCTTTATTAATCTGGGGTGGCCACAGAGGAATAAACCACCAACTTATCCAGCATATGTTTTACACAGCAGATGCCCTTCCAGCTGCAACCCATCACTGGGAAATACCCACACACACCCAATCACACACTTACACTATGGCCAATTTAGCCCACCCATTTCACCTACACATGTTTTTGGACTTGTGGGGGAAACTGGAGCATCCGGAGGAAACCCACGTGAACACGGGGAGAACATGCAAACTCAACACAGAAATGCCAACTGACCCAGCTAAGACTCGAACCAGCGACCTTCTTGCTACTCAATGCGCCACCGTGTCGCCAACGTTTTATTTATATAATTAAAAACTTGATATCGCAGCCTGATCACATTCAAAACCAAAATGGCTAAAACTTAAATGGAGCCATAACCCCAAGACTGATGGTATGTTATTTATTATAGGTTAAAATAAAACCAATGAAAATGGCTCTGTGTTATGTCAAATTTACCGTGCATAACAGATGTATTCAGTTTAGAATTGTAGGAATTTAACTTTTTATAATCACTATAAGATCCTTATTATCCACTTCAAGGGCGAATCACACGGCAATTAAAAATGAACATTAGGCCTATGGACTAATGTAGTCTAAAATGCAAAAACATTAATTGACTAAATCTTGACAAAAGAAAATAGAATAAGGTTGACTAAATATAATAAAAAACTAAAGGGGGCACAGTGCTTCCTACAGGTTTGAAATATACTTGCGGTGGTAGCCAGATTGAAACACGCCTTTTACCCACGACACATGGTTAACTACATGCAACAAAAAAAGTGATTTTTAACAATATTTTGATTTATTATGACACTGTTATATACTGTTTCTTTTCAATGGGTTGACATTTTTTTAAAATTTTTTTATTTTTTTAGGAGCCATGTGCACCCAGGTAAAATCTGTTACTGACAATTTGTACAGTATTACCAAAGCATGTTAGATATGTATAAAATATGTGATATCAATATCATCAATAAGAAAAATATTCACAGCAAATGAGAAATAAATGACAAAAGAAATAAAAACAGACAATATTTCTAAAAAGTATGATAATTACAATAATAAAAGTGTTGATTATTTAAATAAGGCAAATACGTTAATTAACCATTTCTAACAGTGTACAAACATGTTAATGTAACATGTTTGGCTTGTGGGCAGATACAAAAAATGTGTAAAAGGATGATAATAATAAATAATAATAATAATAATAAATGTTACCAAATATACTTGTGTGGTCGTTAATATCTAAATAACCTATCTCGAGGTTTTTTTAATTCTTCACTTTCGCCAATTGGTGTAGTTTTTCTTTGCCGCTGTAGCCACTGGCTTGCATGGTTCGGGATCTGTAGAGCTGCGCATCGATAGAATTGCTCTTCAGTGTTTGGACTCTCAGTAGTGATTATTAACCCACACTGACCTGAGCTAAACTGAACTGAACTGAAACTCTGGAAATCAAACTGACACTGTTTCAATTTACTATAATCTTGAATGTAAAGCTGCTTTGACACAATCTACATTGTATAAGCGCTATACAAATAAAGATGAATCGAATTGAATTAATATACAGCCCGGCCAAGTTAAGTCTATGTGTGGGAAGCACATTTAACACGTGACTAAGACTAAACTTGAAAAAAGCTGACAAAATTAACACCAAATAACTGACAAGCAATACTTAAGGAACATACTAATGAATATTTAATTATGGATTTTACAATTGTGACATTTTGATTATGTTGTATAATTTTTTTAAGCTTTGCTGTAACTTAAAATATACCATAAAAATAATCAAAAAGGCAACACAACAGCATTCATAATAATAATACATTTTATTCATGAGTAATCAAATCTTCAGAATCATATAGGTCTATCTCAAAATTGCAAGTAAATTTTTTTTTACATATTTGCCCCTTCAAGATTGAGTCTTTTTAAAGTGAATTTTTGTGCATGTGATGAAACAGAGCTCAAAATGTTTTGTTATAATACAACACAAAGAAAAGAAGTGCTGGGATAGTGTCATGTTGCTTCAACTGATCAAATGGTAAATAGTGATAAACACAGACTCAGATAAATGCTTTCATATTTTCTTTAGACTAGAGAACAGAGCTGAAAAGAGCAACTGGGGCACAATAAAGCAATAGAGCCAGAAAGTCCCCCAGCTGCAAGCATGAACGACGCAATAAAAGTCTGATTATTATTTAGAGAGAATATTGCCTCAATAAAACAGCAATTCCAGGCAGGATTCGCAGGACATGGCACCAAGGTCTCGTTGCGGAGTCACATTTGGACGGATTTCGGAAGTAGAAAATGAAGAGTTAATGGGCAAAAATCTGAATAAAAATATCTGCTTCATATGTCGGAGCTGCTAATGCGGCTCACTGGGATGCGCAAAAGTGCATCAGATCATCTCAGTAGGTTTTGCTGTGTCTGATCTGTGCTCTGATACACGAGGGGCTGAAGCTGAAGCATTGTAGTGGATATTCAATGCAGCATTCACGTCATGACCCGGGATGAGGATAGATAGTGGCATTGGCCAAGCTTCATCCATTCACTCAGGGGGCTGCTGGGCTGGGAAATGGCAGCCTATGACAATATCTCTATTAGGAGTGATGGAAAGCATGTCAGCAAAGCTTTATTAACAGCCTTTGCTAGCCTGCACCAGACCTGCTGCTATTTGAGTAATGCCACTCAGCAGTGTGCCTTGGACCTTTAATGTACACCCACATCCCACTGCTGTAATTTCCTGAGAGGCTAGGTCGTTAGTTTTGATTTGTATCAAAATATATTAATAAATTATTCTTTCAATTACCTGTGGCCTTCAACACGGGGAAGCCAAGCCAGGGAACATTTGTCACATTGAGGTTGCAAACCAGAACAAGCGTTTTAGAGTTTACCTGCCCACCTGAAAAAATAAAGAGAAAAAAAAATGACAAAGAGAGACAAACAGAGAAAAGGAAAGTGACAAAATATACCATGTGCTACAAAAAGTGTTGGGGAAACTACTCAAAACGTTGGTCATGAATAAACTGTAAGCTATAAGATACACTCAAGCAATTTCAGTGAACAGCCAATATACAACAACCAATTGATATTTTAAATTCTAGAGCAATATTCTTCTGGCATAGTTTATAGGTATGTTGACTGCAAGTGAATCAACAAGATGACAAACAGTACTTATTCTACTACATTGTTTTGCAGCAAAGATAGAAGCAGCCAACATATATTTAATAAAAAATATTCTGTGAATTGTTGGTGACTTTACAATAAGGTTCAATATGTTAATATCAAACTAAACTAAAAATCAACAGCGTTTTCTAAAGAAAGCAATATTTTCTCCTGCAAAAACAAGTGAATTAAAGTGTTTGTTTCCAAACTGGTTGAAGGTTTAAGACACCCTGAGGTACGAAGGGGGTGGCAAAGGGGGCCCTCTAGGGCTGAGACTAAGCCCAGGGAAGGTGACAGGCCTAGATTTGACAGATAGATTTGTGTGTGTTGAGCATCAATTTTGACAATGTTAGCACCCGTCAGCTTTAATTGTGAGGGAAACTGGATAATTTTAAACTTTTGTCAGTTAATTTCATCTTCTGGGTTTAAAATCATTTTTGGGGCAGGATCAAAATAAATAATATATTGCCAATCTGCCTGTCCAGAGATGCTGTGTTGGTTTCTCATTATTGTTTATAGCAGAGTTTTCTTATCCTTTTGCACTGCTATCCACGTTGTCTGCATTCAGACCTGGGGATTGTGGAGAGTAGTCCTCCTCATTTATAGTGTTTATGATAATCTTTATAAAGATATAACGAATTGTGGTTATGTGTATATAAAATTATGAATAATATATGTAACGGGGCTTTAAATTACTTACCGTTTATATCTTTGCCGTTTAATTTTGTAAACTATAAAATCATGGGTCTCCTCACGTTTTGTATCTCATTTGTGAGCCAACTGAGTTGTTCGCTCCCCACTTTTTCCCCTGCTCTGCTGGCCACGCCCACTCC
>CAIGQZ010034910.1:4236457-4255146 GCA_903798205.1 Danio tinwini
TATATCTTCATGGAGCATAATCTTTCTGCATAAAAAAAGAAATCTATACTTTTGACCTATACAATTGTAAAAAATATATGAATGCAACACATTTTGTGGTCTTTGTTACAAATTTACTGTATATGTCAATGTATATGAATTTATATCTCAGAATACATTCATCATTTTACCCATCTGAAAATCAATCTACATTTATTCTTTTTTCCATAGAAATGATCCACACAAGCTTTAGGAACAGTCTGTTCCTGCAGAAAACTGACACTGACAAACACTAGAAACTGGACTAGATTGTAAGTATTTGTGTTCATTGAGTGCGTAATCATTGACAACAGGCTTTGGCAACTCTTGCTTCTTCTGAAGTGGCACAGATACACAGGTGATTGATTACCTGCTGCCCTGAGTTGAACCCATCCACACAGGCCAACAGATCATAGGTGAAAAATGGAAAATCTCTCTCCAAAGGAAATGAAGAACTGATCATTCCCTAACCAGCAACTAGGCCATTTTACCAATGATTCAAACTGATATTGGCCAGGATAGTCAGCTCCTCTTGGAGCATCTGGCCTAAACTCCACAAAGTCAGAGCTGTCAGATATGGAGCCTGATGTGAGGTAGTGGAAAGGCTCGTTCTAGCCTGCAAAATGATTAGAGAGGCCAGAGCTGGAATGGGGCGGACAGCAGAGTGGACTTCTGGGGGAAGAGCTGATGTGAGCGCACAACAGAAGATGAACCGATGTAATGAACTCAGCGGCTCCCTGCTGCCCAATCCTAACCCCTTTCCAATTGCTCATCACATACTGATCATTCCAATCCATGGTCTAATAGTCCCGCAAGGTTCAGGTCAGCTCATGTTCAATCAATCCACTCAGCCTCCTGGCACTTAATAAATTTGGCATGAAGGCCTCTGGATGAGGCTTGCTTAAATTTGGTTATGAAGGTTCACTGGATTACACAGCTTATAATAAAAAAACTGGATGAGCTTCACTTTTAGATTGACTCATTTCTAGATTATTAATTCCCCATTGTGTCAATATAGGCAAAATAAAAAATCTTGCTTCAGAGTCCAACAAACATGAACAATCAGCTGAACTGAACATAATAAAAGTATTTGATGTTTGCATTACATGCACATTTTAGCAAAAAAAATTAATTGAGGAACAAATGTATAACCTAATATATTTTACAATGATGACTTTTGTTTTTATACAGACACATTCATTCATTCATTTATTTTCCTTCGGCTTAGTTCCTTTTTTATCAGGAGTCACCACAGGGGTCAGAATGAACTGCCAACTATTCCAGCATATGCTTTACGCTGCGGATGCCATTCCAGCTACAACCCAGTACTGGGAAACACTCTCTCACATTCACGCGCACACACGCGTATACTCAATTTATTTAATTCAATTCACCAAGTGTTTGGACTGTGGGTAATACTGACACTCCCTATATAAAAACGGTGCAATTTTGTAAAGCAATCAAAGCAAATCATTAGAGTTGTGTTAATGTTTAAGTATGTTATGATGTAAAACAGCATGCACAGCATCAATATCTAAAATGTCAGTGCAATTTTAATGCCATGCTGTACAAACATGTCTTTTATTAAAATGCCACAACGAAGAACTTGCATCTTTAAATGAGTCTGAAATATTGAGGGTCACATCTATGATTACATTCAGCTTGTACGTTGTTAGATGCACAACTGAACAAATTAAATAAGGACTGAGAATCAAATCGAATGCGAGCCCATGCGCCAATTGCATTTGTTAACCACTTAAATCCACTTAAATCCTGGGATCACATCATAATTTTGATAATCAATTTAAAAAGACTCGGTCATCTCCAGACACACAGTTTAAAGACATTTTTTGAATCAAAATCGTCCTCTGAGAGTTTGATCATAGCTGATATGTTCTTTTTTTGCCAAAGCCATGAATTGCACTACTCAGTTTAATTGACTAAATACAATAAATTGAGCTTTTGAAAGCATTGATATGCATGGATAATGAGATGCCTTTGATGTGAATGAACATCCATTTTGGAATTAGCAGCAGTCACAGGTGTTTTGCTGTGAAAAGTGTAATCAGATCCTTTGAAGTTTTATATTACATTACCAAATTGAACATGAAAAGCCCATTCATTTGCATAATTTAATCTGTAAAGGAGACAATTTCTGAAACCTCTTCTTTTGCTCTCTGCCAACCTGCTGCAAACATATGTTTCCTGGCTGGCAATACAATACAGAGTGAATGTCTGACAATTTCTGCATTTGAATAATCTTTGCATGAATAGACATTATGAATTTAACAATTTAAAGAAGGATGGAATAGACCCAACTTCAAATTAGTGTATTTGAGAAGATTAATTAAACTGCAGAAACTGGGGGAAAAAGGAACGCTGTAGAACATTCAAAGCCCTGGAGAGAAATAATTTATAGAATATAATGTTACGCTGCAGTGAGTAGGTGAGTCAGTACAGACAGATCCCGCCTACTGAATATTTGCTTAACACATATACCTGGCAAATCCAACGTTTAACAGTCTAAAACTGCTCTAAAGTAGAAGCAAATGTGCTGGGTTTATTTTCCAGCATCAAATAAATTCACTTCTACAAGTCAAATGTATATTTTTATGACATTACCCTCTTGTAAAACAATTTATTATGAAAATATCCCATGAATGTGTATAGGCAAAGTTATCAATTAGATATTATCTTAATTTCTCATGTATCAGTTAAACTTCAACCTCCACATCATCTACCAATTGTCTAATAAAGCAATTTCTCTTTAAAAAATGTAAACACCCATGCAGCTTATTATGTACACTCGTCTGCTGTTTATTATATTATTTATTGCGTATGTGATGCTGCTTAAAAATATACTTTACAGGTTCTCTATTGTAGTCTTTTACCCCAAAACATCTTGGCATTAGTTTGTTGCACTATTTATCAGTGTCCTTTAAAAGAGTAATTAGTTAAAGTTACTTCTCACAAATAGCAACTGAGTTAGTAACTGAGTTACATATATGTAAAAGTAACTTACTACCATGGAAAGTAACTATTGCGTTACTTTAAAAAAATCTATTTGTCAAATGACTAAAATAAATCGAAAACATTGTACACTAATCTACACTATTTTAATGTTGTTGTGGGATAATGTGAGAGACAACCATCAAATTCAACATATCATTATAAATATTAACAAAAGCATTCTTGACTTTCACCTCAACAAGGAAAATGTAGTGCTTTTATTTCCAAAAAGTTCAAAAGTAGTTTTTGCAAACTGGATTTGCCATCGTTCTGACTCCTGGTCATTGGCAGAGTTGCCAACTAATTTCAATGAAAAGCCCCTAAACTCTGCCCGAAAAGTTGCTAAATGTCGCTAGATTACGTCATACGTCAATTTGCATATTACTGCTGTCATCATGTCCAACCGTTTCTGTTTTGTTTAACAGCTTATGGTTACTAAAGTGGTATTTATATTTGCATTAAGCTTTATATATCAGTATAGATGCGTAGTGAATTTGCAGTAATCTCTTAGACGTAAGTTCCAAAACTATCACTAACATATCTGTTATTGTGAAGAAAGGCAAGATTAAATGGTCAAATTAAATTGTTACATTTAAAACAAAGCAAAAGCAAATCGGTTTGACTGTAGAAGGGAAATATCTCACACTTGCGGTGGTAAATCATTTACTGTGTGTACACAGGGAGGTGATCTGCTCTCAGGCTGCAGGTGGGAGAGACTGCTGTACAAGGACTGGGCGGCCTGTGAGTGCTCTGAGGCAGGGAAGGGGAAGACGACATCATCCACAGCTCATTGAGAAGAGTAGGAACGCTACAGTATGGACACATTAGAGTCTATAAAAATCTTCGGTAACACAAAAATTAAAAAATTGTTACTAAGGGGGTCTAAAAAGTCACTAACTATAGAGACAATTTGGCAACACTGGTCGTTGGTGTGTGCGACTGACTGTGCTTGTGTCTGAGCACTCACACTACTGTGCCTCTGATTGGCAAATAATGGAAATGTACTCTATCTAATCCAATCATCACATTCTCAGTTACACCACTTTCACAGACACACCAATCATCATCACTGGTTGGTTATGTGTCTCGTCCCAGCCCTGAACACACACACATACCCACCACAGAGGAAGACGGGTCATATGGCTGAGAGACTCTGCTCATGTAAGGGTTATATTTTATCTCTCCACTTGCACACATTGAAATAGAATAGCATTTTCAATTGTTTTCATTGTAGCATTGATAAGTTTACAAATACTTCCTAGAGATAAACTAAGGATGTAATGCAAGTTTTTGCAGGTAATCTATTGTGTGGTGCTGTTTGTACAAATTATAGTGTTAGGTATGGCATAGGAACAGTAAAAATTACACTTGTCTGCTTGCTTGTGTCTCTCTGAAATGACATACAAAATGTAACTCCCATCTTACAATTGCTGTATTCTGGCATCACAGTGACTGCTTTCCAGAGCCACATTTGGGAGAAGGCTCATTTGAGCTGAACTCTGGGGTTTATTGATTTTTGGCGGAACAGATTAACTGCCCTCATCCTGACTGGACAGCTGAAAATAAACAGAGCTGCTGTCCACTGTTATCTTTGCATGCAGCCTTCATTTGGTTGCGTTTGCTGTTTGCATTGCCACATTCACAGAGAGCGCACACTCATATTACTGGTGTTATGATGTGGGTTTCCGTACAATTCGCATTTCAAATGTGTTATTTGGCAAACTACTCACTCTTTCTATCTGGCAGCAGCCAGAGGAAGGACTTCATAAGAAATCTCATCTAACTGTGAAATAAAATGACATATTCTAGCTCCTAATCGGACATACAAATTTAAACAGTGTTAGAAGTGCAACACTGCTAAAAAATAGATGCCATGGGCAAGTAACTATAGGTAGGGCATTGTGGATTCTGCTGCCTGCAGGTTCAACACTGACAAGCCCTTGAGCGAAAAGCTGATCGTCTTACAGTCTATAACCAGGTATTGCAACAACTTTTGTTTGACTAACGCGGCAGGATGTTATGTAAAGATCAAGGACGTCCAGAATAAACTTCATGTGTTCTGATTTGATCAGTCATTTAATATTGAGCTGATCTTTCTGCGTGCAAAAAAGGTCCAACACATTCTTAACAGTTTAATAGTTTTATGAAATAAATCTGACTAAATCTGTTTGTCAATCTCTGACAGATCCGTCATTTGCGCGTGTATGAGAAGCATGGCCATCTACAGCTGACCTGCATCAACTTGAAAAACGTCTTTCTGAAAGACCAACATCACCTTGTATCCATGAAAAGAAAGATTGTTTTTGAAAGGGCTTCTGCCAAAAATGCAGAATTAGAACTTTTCTAAATCCTGAAATAATATCGTAAATATTTTTGACGTTATGCAGTTCAAACCAACAATCTAAAGGTGGGAGTTTTCTGGTGGCACTATAATATTGTTTTTATTGTTGTCATGCTGCACAATCTGTAACAACTAAACCATACACAATGAGAAGATACTGTGAACAGTTTTTAGTGCTGGCAGTGTGACATTCATGAATGCATGACCGATAAACAGAAATACTCAAATGCACACAAAAACACACAATTTATCAATACAATGGCAATGAATACACTATAAGTAACCGCATTTGTATACAAAATAATACACATTACCACAGATCAACAGCAGCTATAAAACTCTTATTACATTAACAATAAACACAGTAAATATTTTAAATTAATTAATTAATATTATTTAAATATTTTCTAACATTTTGACATGACATTATGAACCTGTATTAACCCACAGTACAGCCTCAAATTGTAAACTCGCACCAAATAAACGTTATATTAAGTTATATGTATATGTTTGGTATATTTACATAATCACGCGTGGTCCGCAATCTCGATTTATGGACGTCGGCGGCCTCCATTCGCGCGCGCTCGGTCGCATTTTTGCCGCGAATACGTTTACGCGGTTAATTTTATCCATATAAACATACAAACACGACCCTCAAACACATTATTAACACTGACAAACCCATAATAAGCATAACATTCGATGCCACATCTTACCTGCAACAAATAAAACATACACAAATTGAACAGTGTTTTAGTGCTGGCACAGTGTAACTTCTTCATGATGAATGCGTGAAACTCCAGCTGCTCGCGTATTGCTCACTTATTGCCCCCTAGCGCCACCCGCCAGGACATACAAGTTGAAATGATGGGCATCAACACATTATAACCAATATGTAGGAACTTAAAGACCAGTTAATTACCATGATTGCAAACATTCAGGATGCGCGCGCAGAGAGGTGGCAGAAAAAACAGAGAGCGCTAGAATTTACAACGAGGGAATGACATTCGATGAGGTACAGAGTTTGTTGTTGTCTTAGAAATAAGATATATTGATTACATATTATTTTTATTATTCACATAATGATTTCAGCATATTATAACAGCCTGTCACCCAGTGATAAGCACAGTGATTCGACAAAATTAACATTAAAGTGAGCGCATTCGTCTGACAGGTCATCATGTGACCAACAAAGGACCATTTGGGAACGTTCTTTTAAAGTCCCAGATGTTCTTTTTTTAACGTTGCTAGATGACAGTAAAATAACCAATACAGGACGTTCCCCTATAGTCATATTGGGAACGTTGAACAACAGTACTTTCATAACCAAAAAAAAAAAAAAAATGTTTTAAAAACGTCCCTAATGTTCTGTAAAGGTTTGGAACTTTCGTCACCTTTAAAGAACTTTTAGGGAACGTTGCGCAAGGTCGCGAAAACGTCCGCTCCTATGTGGGATAGCACCCTCCCAATGGATATTGAATAAGACAAAATGACCGAGCATCCAGTCTAGCTTTCTCCTTAATAATATAATTTCATAAAAGTATTATTTGCAAACTCTAAATAGCGAAATCAAATTAGCAGCCAATGACTATCAAAGTACAACACTGTTCACAGTCAAATAAACAGTGTTCATGTTGTTTTCAAGTCACACAGGTTATTTCAGACCGAATAATCAAAGTGCCATGGTAAACAATATAGGGAGTGTGTCACAAGTTGTCACTGAATGAACGTGTAAATATAAAACCAACTTTAATAACTTACAGTTTCACGTTTCATTCTTAGCATTCAGTGTCTGCAGTTTAATTAACCATATGTAACTGTTTTGCCGAAATCATTGCTGCAATCAAAAACGAGTAATGTGTGTGATTCAGCATAGCCTGAACTTACCTGATATAACATGAGAACTGCAGAGTTGAGCATTTATAATTAGGTCGTCACTTCATTCAGCTCCCTTTTAGCCAAAGACGTCTGCAGTCGGCATTGTAAGCAGTGTGGTGTATGGTAAAAGTTAAGTTTTCTATTTTTGTACTTTCTCGAATTTGGCATCCTACCGCAAAACACGACATGTTTGCTATTGCAGCCGGTCTCTTTTTGCAACCGGGGACCCAAGTGACGTCATGTGTGATGTAGGTTGGTAATTCGTCTATTGGAACACTAATATTAAATGATGACTAATCAATGCAAAAATAACACCTATAATAATAAAACAAAACACAAGACCATAACTTTATACCTCTACAGGGACACCACAGCTGAAGTATTACTTTTAGACAGGTATGTTTTAAAAACAGGCATGTTATTTTAGTCATGCAAAGCTAATGTAGAGTGTGTTATTTATTATGAATGTGTTTATATGCAAAGAGGTGTATTTCAGGCACTGAAAAGTTCAGTGAAAGATTGATTATTTTTAGTTTGTGGAGTACCTCTTACAGCATCGATAATATAGTCAGTTAAATAGACCTAAGCATTCGTTTAGTTGTTCAAGTGTAAAAGGAGATGAAAACAAGTGATGTATGAGGATCAGCAAACACAATTGAAAATGAAAAGTTACTCATTGTCTTGATAACATTAGTGTAATGTAAAACGATGACATGATATTTCGGTCATCCTTTTTTTCTCATCTGATTTTTAGATAATAACGAAACATAGGTAAATAGTGCTTTTTTGCCTAATCAGCTTTACTGAGGTGAAGTTTCATTTATATTCGCACATTCATTCATTTGTGAACAGTGACAGCCTGTGACACACTCCCACTCCAACGCTACTTTGAATATTGTGTCTGAAATCATATCACCCCAATTTTATCCTCCTTACACTGGCTGCCTGTTAAGTTTCTTATTGAATATAAAACATTGCTTCTTACCTATAAAGCTTTAAATAATCTAGCTCCTGTTTATCTAACCAACCTTCTACCTCGCTACAATCCAACCCGCTCTTTAAGATCTCAAAACTCAGGGCTTCTGGTAGTACCTAGAATAGCAAAGTCAAGTAAACTAAAGTCAAAGTCAAGTAAACTCTGGAATAGCCATCCTAATAATGTCCGAGGCTCAGACACACTCTCACAATTCAAAACTAGATTCAAAATCTATCTTTTTAGCAAAGCATACACTTAGTGCATCACTTAGCGGTATGACCCATGATGTGCCCCACACAGGTTTTTTTGCATCTTGTTTATATACACTATGAACAGCAGCTACGCTAATTATTCTCTTTATTCTCTATTTCCACCTGGGGGTACTCATCCCGAGGCCCTCAGACTATCCAGCACCCCTGATGCGATCTAAGACCAGCGACAAGATGATCCCAAGGTTTTCATAATCCTGGACCAGGCTGTATCCTGAGCAGCTGTTGTGGCGGTCATGGAAGAGTGGAGAGCATGAGACTGATTCCTGTGACGCTCCAGGGACAGACGAGTCTTCGCTGAGATCCAGCATTCTCCAGCTTTCAACGGCAAGACTGCAGCTCTGCACAAGACGTTTGGCCATAGGAGAAATGGTCGTGCCCAACTGAGCCTGGTTTCTCTCAAGGTTTTTTTTTAATTCTTCACTTACACCAATTGGTAAAGTTTTTTCCTCGCCGCTGTCGCCACTGGCTTGCATGGTTCGGGATCTGTAGAGCTGCGCATCGATGGAATTGCTCCTCAGTGTTTGGACTCTCAGTAGTGATTATTAAACCACACTGAACTGAGCTAAACTGAACTGAACTTAAACACTGAAAACTGAACTGACACTGTTTCAATTTACTATAATCTTCTATGTGAAGCTGCTTTGACACAATCTATATTGTAAAAGCGCTATAGAAATAAAGGTGAATTGAATTGAATTGAAATAGCGTGTTGGACTTCAAAACAACATTAGCACTATTTCATTGACTGTAAACAATGCTGTATTTTTATACGCATTGGATGACTATATGACTTCACTATTTAGAATTTGCAAACAATATTTTTCTGAATTTATATTATTAAGGAGAAAGTCAGAATATAAAACCAACTTTACCTCAATGCCAGATTTGAGAAAATATAATTCCTGCACCCACTGCCTGTCAACAACTACGCTGGACAAAGTGCGTGGCTCCATAGTGTTTTCTAACTGGTGAATGACATGATGTAGTGTTATCTATTCGGAGCGCGTTCTCCCATTCGCACGTTTATGACTTAAGGATGCATGGCTTTGGTCGGCAGGGGCGGGATGTAAATTTTCAAAGCTATTATGCTAACGCTAGCATTCTGGCAGATCACCTACTGTATATTTATTGCATTACAGTTAGGTGATCTACCCAACACTATGTACAGTACCTCCATAGTATGTATAGACAATGCTATACACAATGCATACATACACACATATGCAACAAAAGAGTTAATCAGAGTTGGCATAAAACAACAACTTTGGTCTTGTAAAAACTTTGATCCTCTTCAAATGTTGACAATGTAGTTTAGCACTATAATTTTATGTTATAAATGGTCCTACACATCCAGACACTATTCAGCCAGGAGATGATCATCAACATCTTCCTTTTACCAGGATAAAGAAGGGGAAATTGGTATTTTTCAAAGCTATTTCAATGCCATCACCTATCATCATTGCCTTTTTCTACTTTTACCTGCTTCTTTTATAATTAGAAAATAAACATAATGTAAGGAAGCCTTTACAAATATAACACAAAGAAGCCTTTTTAGGGTGAGTTATAGCGGCACACACCATGGCTTTTTCTCCAGATCCCTCTCAGATGAATCTGCAGGGGAGAGGCCCGTAGATTTATGGGGCACTTAATTCAGCAGCCGGAGAATCGATAAACAAGACGTAGGGGCCAGCCCTAAGTTGATAACTCCGAAACACTGATATATCATAACACATCTTGTGGAGGCAGGATGAGTTGCTCATTCATTTTTAGACACATAGCCTTGATACTGGAACAGGAATGTTTCTCAAAGCACATTCAGATGGTCAGCAGGAGGGTATAATACTAGCCCTATGGATGATTTTCCCCCCAAAAATCATCCATTATAAATACCAATCCAGCAAGATATGAGTTAAAATCAAGTCATCACTGAAAATGCTGCCAAGGACATTTGTACCAACACATCTGTCATGGTTTTAGACATCCATCGCCCATTTTCCATCTGAACAATAGCTCCATTTCAAGTGGAATATTGCATTATGACTTTTTGTGGCCCGATTGCTTTGGAGTAATGGGGTACAGACCGCTGCCATAGAAGGTTCTACTCAGACGACTGAAATTGATTTGTTGCAAATGGCGAGAAATGGATGGAAGTGTCTCGCCAGAGTAAATGGCAGGTGACTGCCAGCTCAGAGCTTAGATTAACCCATATCCCTCTTCCATTGTGAGACTGTCCTCGTATTCACAGTCCATTAAAGCCAGCAGCTCCACAGGTTCGTCATGCCTATGGAGAATATATACATTATATGAGCCTTGCACTTGGAGCATTTTATACATTATGTGCAGGAGTCAGAAACCCACCGTCAGTTTAAAGCATGGTTGCACCTTTAGACACAGATGGAGAGATGGACAGTAAAATAGACTGATAGATAAAAATGAATTGATGGAAGGATGGATAGATATAGATTTATAGTCAAGTAACCAGTTTTAATATGAAGTTAAATGTGTGATATAATATAAATCCAGCAATTAATAAACACCTTGTAAAAAAATGGTATTTAAAGCACTAAGACACAACAATCTACACACACACACACACACACACACACACACACACACACACACACACACACACACACACACACACAATACGATCATTTATATTAACAGAGAACCTATCTGATAAAATAATTTTGGGTATATTAAGTGGCCTTAAAGGGATAGTTCACCCCAAAAATGAAAAGTTACTCTCTATTTACTCACCCTCAAGTGCTCTAAAGTGGTTCTTTCTTCTGTTTAACACAAAATAAGATATTTTGAAGAAAACCTGTATCCACAGTAGGGAAAAAAACTATAGAAGGTAATGGTTACAGGTTTCCAGATTTCTTAAAAATATCTCCATTTGTGTTCAGCAGAAAAAAGTCAAACAGGTTTAGAACAAGCCAAGAATAAGTAAATGGACACACACTTTTCAGTTTTGGGAGAAATATCCCTTTAAATTATGATGGGTCCCAATGTGTGGTAACATATAATACTCAGCATAAATCAGTACACCCCCTTTAAATTTTTTTTTTCATATTTATCCATTTCTCAATAAATAGAGCTGATAATTTTGTATGCATTTAAACAACACAGTTTTATTAAAGGGCACCTATTTTAACCATTTAAGATAAGTCTTTTGTGTCTTCAGAATGTGTCTGAAAAGTTTCAGCTCAAAACACCCAGCAGATTATTTATTATATCTTTCAGAATATTGTAATGTTCTGATTTAAACAATATGTAGCTGTTTTTGTTGCCTGTGCCTTTAATGCTAGTTCTCCCCACCCACCGTTCCTATGTACCTGTAAGAGTGTGCCTCAAACACCGCCTCCGCTGCATCAGATAAACAGCACAGTGACAGACACGAAGGAAGCAGATCTTAGGTATGTTTGTGAGAAATACTACAGAAGACTACAAAAGAACTTTTTCTATGGTTATTTGATGTATTTGTTGTGGAGTTAATTAGTTGATAAGCACAATGAGTCACACACAATTGTGTTACAAATTTCATGCAAACACACATGCAGAAACACACACACATGGTGCATGTTTATTTTTGCACTTTTTTTGCACGGTAAATGTGACAAGATACAGGTAATATCCACTGCTTTGTGGATATTGGTTATGTTAATGTTCAAAATAAACCTGATTTAATGTCCACAAACCGGGATTGAGGCTGTGGATAAAGACGGTAAAATTCACATCAACATGCCCTGTTTTAAAAAAGTTTAAACTTGTAAAACTCATTCTTGATCACATTTTTGATGATGAATAATGATCACAGTGAGCTAAACAGATCTTTTTTATCCCAGTTGCTTTGTGCACGTCATGTCTTGTGGATATGCTTATACGTGTTACTACAAAGACATGTTAATACGCGGCTGTCAATCAACTCAATGGGCATGGAAACCGCACTCCTACGTCATGTTGCAGTGGGCCTCAACATGGGAGGGATTTGGATCCTATTTTAACATCAGGAAATGTAAAAAAAAGAGACTATATATAAATAAAGTCCCCAACATATTAATTTAAGTGTATTAATTTTAGACTGCAATCTTTTTGATTAGTTCCAGTTTTGGCTTTGTTACTTCATACAGACTGATCTAATGCATATGTACAAATATATTATTGTAAAGCATCCTACAGAACAATCCATTTAAAAGAGAGATCTGGGACATTTGTTAGAAATGTATATTATCTGTCCTTTAAATAAATCCCCCCAAAATTCTAAAATGTACTGATGGTTGATTTCTGTGAGTTGTTCAGTAAAGGAGTATGTCATTGTTTTGGTTCTCAGATAATTTCCTTTATTAAAAACACTTTACAAACCCTGTCATAGTCCTAGTCCTCAGCCCAAATAAACCCACAGCTTTAATAGTTTTGTTATACCAAAAAACTGCTATTTAGAAAAAAATATCTTCAGAAATAGCAAAGTTTAAGTTGTTATCATTCACATCAATTGATTAAAAACATGAAATCATAAACTAATTCTTTAAATAAGTTGAAGTTAGAATAAATTTCCAATTGTCCCCATGTTTTTTTCAGTCTTGTCACGTTTGCATACATTTTTTCAAAAGACACCATTTGATGGATGAGAAGCTGACAGTGATGCGTTCTATCATTGAATTGTATGATTTTTTGACAAGGACAAGCTTAAAGATCAGGCCCTGTCAATTTTTATAAGTGAAAATCTACGTTTCTGGTAGAATGTCCCATGTGTGAGGGGTGTAATTATTTATGCTGAGCACTGTAGCTGTGAAGATTTACAAGTTACTCTTTGTCCCTATCGTGTGTAAGCATAGTCAAAAAAAAAAGAAAAAAAAAGATAATTTCTGGCCATGTGCTGTATATGCTGCAGGTCCAAGTGTGGCGTTAAAACCAATTAAGTTATATAAACACTGCAATAGTGAAACCTTGCCACTCAATTGATTTGATGGCACATAGTGCAGTGAGAACACCAGCTAATGATCACCATCTAAACAAAGAAGATGGAGCTTGTCTTTGGATGACGTGATACATTAAACCCAATATATTTGCACTTAACACAAAGTAAAACATCAAACAACTTAACCGTCTGGTTTTGGGCAATGTTGTGTCTGGCTGGGGCAAAATTGAGCCGTGCCATCAAGACTTCAGTCTCATTTAAATGCTGAGTCTCCACAGTGTGGTCACTTACCTAAGAGAAGTGGCATCAAATTCTGAAGCACCCTTTTATCCTTGAGTGCCTCCTGGGCTGTTTCTCTTAATGGGGATCATCGCACTACAGAGTTGCATGAAGACCTCTAAACACGAGTGCAGCAAACTCTCCAAATGAAGCAAAAGGAGATTTAAAGAAATAGTCTCCTTGTATTCCATGGGGGTTCGGTACGAATCATTGATGCTTGTCTGTGCTCTTGTCAGGGGACTTGGAGATGCAGTTCTACCTGCAGCAAGTGAAATACAATCACAAGGGCAGTGCGACAGACAGAATACAGATGCGTGTGCTGAGGGCCCACATCATTTAGCTAAGAAACCACCATGCATTTGGAAGAGGGTTGAGAGGTATCTTGTGCTGTCTGGAGTGTGCCGTTAAGCCTAATGAAATGATTCAAATCACTAAACAATACTGATAATTAATGGCTCAAATAGATATTTTATCTGTCCCTGAAGATATACTTCAAGGGAAACAATATGAGATCAGAAAGATTACAGTATTTACGGGCTCTTATTTTTCAATGCTCTGTAATTGTGAATGATACACAAAGGGATATTGTACATCTAGCTTGTTATTTTATTTTTGATAGTAGAACAGTTGGGGTTTTTTTTACATACAAGAGTGGTTGGGCATGTTTTTGACATACAATTACAATAACATTATATTGTTACAATATGTTATATATACGGGGCAGCACGGTGACGCAGATGGTAGCACAATCGCCTCACAGCAAAAAGGTTGATGGTTCAAGCCTCAACTGGGTCATTTAGCATTTCTGTGTGGAGTTTGCAAGTTCTCCCCGTGTTCATCCATGATGCAAATCTCCCGTTTCACCACATTCCAAAGGTGCTCTGTTGGATTAAGTACTGGTGACTGTGGAAGCCATTTGAGTATAGTAAACTCATTGTCTTGTTCAAGAAACCAGTCTGAGATTATTCTTGCTTTATGACATGGTGTGTTATCTTGCTGAAAGTAGCCATCAGAGGATGGGTACACAGTGGTTATAAACGGATGGACATGGTTAGCAACAGTACTCAGGTAAGCTGTGGTGTTGACACAATGCTCAGTTGGTACAAATGGGCCCAAAATTTGCCAAGAAAACATCCCCCACACCATTACACCACCACCGCCACCAGCCTGAACCATTGATACAAGGCAGGATGGATCCAAGCTTTCATGTTGTTGACACCAAATTCTGACCCTACTATCTGAACATTGCAGCAGAAAGTGAGACTCATCAGACCAGGCACTATGTATCCAATCTTCTATTGTCCATGTTTGGTAAGCCTGTGCGAATTGTAGTCTCAGATTCCTGTTCTTAGCTGACAGGAGTGGCACCCGGTGTGGTCTTCTGCTGCTGTAACCCATCTGCTTTCGACATGATGTGCATTCAGAGATGCTCTTCTGCATGCCTCAGTTGTAATGAGTGGTTATTTAAGTTACTGTTGCCTTTCTATTAGCTTGAACCAGTCTGGCCATTGTTAGACTTTGCTGTATTTGCCTTAACCGTTTTTGGGTGGCTCGCCAATGTATTAGATTACTCTAATGCATAAAATAAGTAAGCTGGCCAAAGTTCTTACGGGGAGAAGACTTTATTGAAGACAATGAATAGTGCAGTTCTTCAGCAGTGATGTTAATTAGTTGGTCTTCAAGTAACTTAACCCAAAGTACTGTCTATGGGACAGTACTTTATGCTAGCATCAAACAAACCATTCTGTGTTTACTAAGCATGACCCCCTTATCAGATGTGTCAGCTGTTGTTTTGCTTATACCCATTGAGATTGTGAAAGAGTCACATTTATCATAAAAGGGTCATTTAGTTCGTACCTATCAGTTTGTGGGGGTTGTGACACAGGTCACCCTATCATACAGAGAATTGAACAAATCAGAGTTCATTCAATGTAAATGCAACTAAAATGCACATAATCTTTCACCATTCTTTTCAGACCTTTGGGATCAACAAGGCATTTGCGCTCACAGAACTGCCTCTAACTGGATATTTTCTCTTTTTCAGACCATTCTCTGTAAACCCTAGAGATGGTTGTGCATGAAATACTCAGACCAGCCCATGTGGCACAAACAACCATAAACTGCAACAGATCGTCTTGACCATGTCTACAATCCTAAATGCATTGAGTTGGTACCATGTGATTGGCTGATTGGAAATTTGCGTTAACAAGCAGTTGGATAACGAGATTGGACAGGTGTACCCAATAAGCATTGTGTTTCCTGCTTGAGCATCAGTTTTGCAAGCAAGCAAGTATACAGTATGTTCAGTATGTATGTATGTATGCATGTACTTGTAGCCAGCACATTTATTTATTTATTTATTCAGTCAGTCAGTCAGTCAGTCAGTCAGTCAGTCAGTCAGTCAGTCAGTCAGTCAGTCAGTCAGTCAGTCAGTCAGTTAGTTAGTCAGTTAGTCAGTCAGTTAATTAGTTCTCCTGACTCAGTACATACATCTATTACTTAAAACAACTTAAATATATATTTTCACATAACAATATACAAAATCAAATGCATTTTAGTGGACATTAAACAACGGCAAATACTGAATAAATAGTACTGTAAAGGAACAGTTCACCAAAAAAAAAAATCTAATTTTCTTATCCTCAACTCCTTTCAAACATTTACCAGTTTCTTTATTAATCTGTCTATTAATCTTAAACACAAAAGGAAGATATTTCGAAGAATGCTGAAAACTAGTAAATATTGACATCCATAAAGGGAAAACAAATATTATGGAAGTCAATAGTTACCTGTTTCCGACATTCTTCAAAACGTTCTTTTGTGTTCAAAAAAAGAAAGAAAATCAATGTCAAAGTAAACAATGACAGAATATTCAGTTTAGGTGAACTGTCCTTTTAATGCTGAATACATTTTACAGTATTTAATGACCAATTACTCCTAATAATAAAGACACATATGCACAAAATACATTTCATGCAAAACTATTTGCCCAACAATCCAACTGACCAATCAGAATTAGGAATGGAAGACAGCCATGTGAGTGTGAGATATGCAGTCAAGCATTTAAATTAGAGGCGGCTGCAAAAACATATTTTGACCTCTATGGAGCAAACCTCTCACCTTTCCCTTCCATCCACACACTATTGTGCTGACAATAAACCTGCTGTGCTCTTTAAATTACTTTTCGTGATGAAAACAAATATATAAATAATTTGATATGTAAAATGCCCACGCACTTATGCAATACATTATGATTTTACAGGCAACGGCCTTGTCCAGTAGATGTGATCTCCTTATATTATGATAAATTAATGCCCAGCTACAGCCAGGAGATTTAATTAAGATTCAGCATTCACCTTCGGCAAAGGTAGCTTTGTTACTTAGTTCCAATTAAACTGGTTGGTTGGGGCAAGCCTAGCATTGCTGTTTATTCAGATATCCTTTGTTTGCCCTCAGCGTACAAAAATACCAGAAACAAATCACAAGTTTCCATATTCAGGACTTTTGGGAAAATAACAAGGCATTCAGAGAAAGGTACAAGCAGGCAAGATGCAAGAAAAAGATAAACAACAACACCAGGAGATTTTCAAATTGCTATAATCGGAATTCTGAAAGCAACTTTAATGCTCTGAAGCTGAACAAAAGTGTGCTGTTCTCATTTTCGGGCGGCATGGTGGCTCAGTGGTTAGTACTGTCACCTCACAGCAAGAAGGTCATTGGTTCAAGTCCTGGCTGGGCCAGTTGGCATTTCTGTGTAGAGTTTGCATGTTCTATTTGTGTTCGCTTAGGTTTCCTCCAGGTGCTCTGGTTTCCCCCACAGTCCAAAAACATAAGCTATAGGTGATTTCAATAAACTAAATTGGCTATAGTGTATGAGTTAGTGTGTAAATGAGTGTGTATGGGTGTGTGGGGCTGCAGCTAAAAAGGTATTCACTGCGTAATATGTAATGCTGGAATAGTGGGTGGTTTATTCCACTAGGGTGACCTCTGAAATAGAGACTAAGCCAAAGGAAAATGAATAAAATCTTCATTTACATTTTCACGTTGATGAAATGTAGCTCTCAGATCACCTTTTAATTTTTTTTTAACCAAGTGCATTGTTTACGGCTGTTAAAAAGAGATGGTAATCTACAAAGTAATAATGAGTTCGCCATATTTATTTATTTTTTATTCTAAATAATTGAAGCACTGTAAACTCATTGCATCAGTAAAAGTTCTCTAGGGCCATCTCCGCCTGTCCTCTGCCAGCAAACCTCACTCATTCTTAGCTGAGGGGAAACAGAGGAGAAAGACCTTCTTTCCTGAATTGGCCATTAGCAGGGAAATTGATGTTTTCTGTATTTCTTGCAGAAATCTGTTGAATCTTGACCAGATCATGGAAACAAGTCAGTCCAGTAATAATAGAACTGCAACACAATGAGAAATGATACCCTTAGAACCCAATTAAAGGTGTGCAGACACTGCAAACACCTGCCAGGTAACTTCATAACATCAGAAATGACCCACTCAGTCTGACTCAGTTTCTGAAATGAGCCACCTTAGCAAAGCCAATTAAGAATACATACAATTCTGTGTAAAAAAGAAAGAAAAGAAAAAAAATTCAAAACTTTTTTATGGATAATGTAAAATCATTTAACTATAACACTCTGTTCATTTACTCACCCAAATGGCCATCCAACATGTAAATAGAAATTTTTATTAAAAATTTAATTATACACACATGAATATTAGAGTTTAAAAGTGGATATCAGGTTTAAATTTCCAATGAAACTCTAAATTAATTATTGCATACAGCTGAAGTCAGATTTATTAGCCCCCTAAATTATTAGCCCCCGGTTTATTTATTTATTTTTCTCAATTTTTATTTGATGAAGAGAATATTTTTTCAACACACTTCTAAACATAATAGTTTGTTCTGTAGACTATAATATATATATATATATATATATATATATATATATATATATATATATATATATAGCTTAAAGGGGCTAA
>CAIGQZ010034910.1:4263195-4295712 GCA_903798205.1 Danio tinwini
ATAGATAGATAGATAGATAGATAGATAGATAGATAGATAGATAGATATGTGTGAAGCACACAATCATTTTGGTCCTATTTCATTTTTAATTACCTTGGCAGTGGTGTTCACATCAAAGTGTGTGTGACCTTTTTCACAAAAGGGAAGAAGCATCTGCTCCTCCGTCCTAAAGGTCAACGGCACTGTGTCATCATGAGCAGCATTAAGTGTCACCAGCTTCTGCTCTTTTAGAAATAAAGAGAATAGTGATGAACACCATTAATGTGCGCAAATGGAAAAAAACATGACACATGAACATTGGTATATGAAATTACAGCATACATATATAAACAAAATGAGTTTGAAAATGATCGTTGCACTAGTCCTCAGTGTTACATTTTTTTTCTTTTTGCTGCTTATGAAACATATTTTGTGAAGGGTATTTGATAAAATAGAAACTTCAAAGACAAATCATTATTCAAAATGATACATTTCTTTACTGTTGCTTCTGATCATTGTAATCATTTTCTGAAACAAAACATTCATTCATTTTCTTTTCGGCTTAGTCCCTTTATTAATCTGGGGTCACCACAGCGGAATGAACCGCCAACTTATCCAGCATATGTTTTACGCAGCGGATGCCCTTCCAGCTGCAATCCATCACTGGGAAACACCCATACACATACACTACGGACAATTTAGCTTGCCTAATTCACCTATACCACATGTCTTTGGAGCACCCGGAGGAAACCCACGCAAACACAGGGAGAACATGCAAACTCCACACAGAAATGCTAACTGGCCCAGCTGAGGCTCGAACCAGCGACCTTCTTGCTGTAAGGGGAGAGCGCTACCCACTGTGCCACTGTGCTGCCCAGCTGAAACAAAACAAGCAAACAAAAAAAAAAGATTTTTATAATATGTATTATATTCACATAACAGTTTCTCATAATTTGCGTGAAAAACATATAACATTTTAATGAAAATAAATGTCTCTTAGCTTAAGCTTGACAATCAATAAACAAATAATTCTATTAAAAACACCCTGACTGACCTTAATGTCTTACAGTAATAAGCTGCTTATTTCTCTACTGCTACTCAGTAATGCTGATAAAAGAAAGGAAACAAAGCCACCATGCAGTGCCCAAATAAAAAAAAAAACAAAGCATTGTGGGATTTATTGTTTTCGACGCTCCGGATAATTATCATTCATTTGTCTCCTATTTTGTGGCTCAGTGGACCCATATATTAGCAACTGAGCTCACCAGCATTTAAAAGTCTGGCTCATCAATGTCAAAGGAATTAATCAAGTTTTCCCCAATTATCCCAAAGCACGCAGATTTATACGACAACATTTATATTGCAATTCAAAGTAGCACTCGGTCGTTCATTCTGGGAATAAAAATCAAGCAAATGCCCAAGCCATACAGATCAGAGATTAGAATGCAATTTACAGCATCACTGATCTGAATGCAGCAGTCGAAGCATCCTCAACTGCAGGATGATGTGCACTTCCCACTTTGTTGTGATGGAGCGATACCAATACATCAGAAACCCCTCGTTCTCTTCAGAACGCCCTAAAACAACGATTATCCCCATGATCTCCGCCCTGCATGCTAGCACAGCAGCGGCGATAGACTCCCACTTAGAGTGAGAATGATCTCATTTTCAGATCTGCCTGAAGATGGATGAGGAGTCATTATTACACAACTACTATCTCTCCACCTACCTTCCCATCCCCTTCCTGGAGCAAATTAAGGTAGCCCACACCGTACCGCCGAAGCCTGCTTGCCATACATTTTACAAGGCCTCATTATTACTACAGCATGACCAGCTCCCACACTAATGCCTCCTGACATTTGCCGTGAGAGTGTTTAATGACAAGTAGATGTGATGCCTTAAATCACCCTCCATCTTTAGGCTCCACCAGATGGCTCTTTTTCATATGCGTCCTATCTGACACGCTGAAAAATGCTGATTAATGTAATGGGGCACTGCACCTCTCATAGCAGCTTGGCCTTTGCTAATTACTCCCATCCAAGGCATCACAAAAGAGAAAGAAAGAGAAAAATAATAATTTTTTCAGCCCTGGGAGTTAAACTTAAACAATATAAGATCAGTAACACTTTACTTTGGGTGTATTCATTAGACTGTCATGACATGTTTTTAATCATGACATGATAGTTAT
This sequence comes from Danio tinwini, assembly GCA_903798205.1. Taxonomy (NCBI): domain Eukaryota; kingdom Metazoa; phylum Chordata; class Actinopteri; order Cypriniformes; family Danionidae; genus Danio; species Danio tinwini. Next base: position 4,265,363 of record CAIGQZ010034910.1, read on the forward strand.
GAATATGAAGGAGACTTACTATATGCTTATGATAATTGTCACTAGCAACCCAGGCTCATTCTGATTACGTACCCCAGTATACATTTCTGGAGTGTGCCAAATACGTGCCAGGAGTTAGGTTTTTTTGCAGTTTTTGTTTTCGCAAATACGCCAGAGGCCGCTGTGTATGCTTTTTGAGATCTTAAATTTCTTTCACGAGTGCCATTCGCACAGGCTGTTCTCTCATAAATCCACACTGTAAAAAAAAAAAATCGTAATTTAGCAGTTTATTTCCGGCAGCTGGGGTGCCAGAAAGAACGTAAAATAACGGGCGTTAAATTACAGAAATTTACTGTAAAATACCAGAGGTTGAATTACAGAAATTTACCAGAAATAAAAATTTAAGGAAATTTCTGTAATTTAATGTCCGTTATTTTACAGTAAATTTCGTCATTCCTTTTCATGCTAGCAGCTGACCACTTACCTTCAGATGGACGGCTTTCCCGCTGTAACCAGTTTGTCCACTTAGCTTGCCATGTACGTTGGTGGACTTGAGACACAGGGAGGAGTTGTCCACAACGACAGGGTTTGGTTCTGGTGAGTAAAGGTTCCAAAAAGCAGGTAAAACAAAAACAGAAGCAAAAAATTAAATAAGCAAGTAAATAACAGGGTGATAATGTGGTAAAATGTGAAAACATGGTAAAAATTAGGTGAATTAAAAAATTAGGTTTGTTGGGTGGATTGTTTTTAAAATTATCAGTTGGGTTTAGTGAGTGGGTCAATCAGTGCTTTTGAAAATACTATTGGTTGGGTTTAGAGACAGAGGAGGATGGGTCAGCGGATCGGTCAGTCAGTTGGTCAGTCAATCAGTCAGTCAACAGCAACCTCTGGTGGATTCACATAAGAACAGCAGGCATGAATGGCACTCGAGAGAGAAATTTGACATCTGAAAAAGCATACACAGTGGCCTCTGGTGGATTCGCAAAAAAACGAAAATTGCAAAAAAAACGTAGCTCCCGGGACGCCTTTGGCGTTCTCCAGAAATGAGGTATGTTTTCAGAATGAGCCTGGGTTGGGTTTATACTGACCTCATGACAATCATGTTCATGACATGATTTATGACAATTGACGTTTTCTTAATAATGTCAAGTGCTGATGACACAGATAACAGTTTTGTTGTCCTGGTATTGCAGTCTTGGTCAAGCTGTCAAGGCAGCAATAAATCAGGTTATGATGTATACATCTCAAACAAAGTCTCATCTGCATTTTAAATGACATAACTGAGCAAATGACACCTAAATGACAGTTGTCCTAAGCATTTATATTCATGACCTGTGTCATGTCATGAATATACAGGTTTCATGACAGCTTTAAGAACATCCCCTTCAAGTAAAGTGTTTCTAATTATTCCACTGTGATTCTGTGGGGATACCATAGCCTTGATCTGTTTTGAGGATTATTAAAACACCTGCAGAAAGCTGTCCATAAACATTCTCATTCATCTCAATGGCAGTTGGCATGAAAAGGGAAGGAAACTATTTCAAGTGACAACAATGATCTGAAAAGCAGCAGATGGGGAAAAGTAAGTTTCATGATTTTTAAAACATATATACTATAATAAACTGGAATGCTTTAGATGCACAATGCATGATGTTTGAAAAAATGTTGACAGATAATCTCCAGATAATTTTACTTCATTCTATAATAAAAGAGAAAAAACCTCATGTCACTCACTCAGTCAAACTACTCTTATTTGATCTGGTTAAAGCATTTTGCTATGGAGTTAAAGCATATCGCAGTCTAATCTGCCCTTTATACTGTAGTTTCATTTATCCAGTCTTTTCCAGTGTTTGGCTTGGTTAACAGATGATGCTGTGAACTCCATGTGTTTTCAGGTATTGTCAGTGTGAATGTAAATGTTGAATTAAACTCTCTTTTAAAATTTAAAATGGCAAAGAATTTTTCTATTTTTTTAATAATTACATTTGATAAGTGTGCAAAGTTTAGTTTATATAAACATTTCAATTATTGTTTGTAACAAATGTGGCCGATCAGACAAATAATTATTTTGCTTTATTCCACAAATGATACACCATCAACCTCTCCTACCCAGAAAAAGACTGGATCGTCAGTGTGTAATATGTTTTCAAAGTATTTATGGCATGAAAGAATGCTCATAAATGGACACACAAACATGGTCAAGCTTCTTTACGCTCATTGCTTAAGACTGATGCTTTTAATGTAAACCTTTATTCTCTTTTTATCTGTAATCAGGTGTTTTGCAACAAGTCTCTTGCTAATGAATTAACATTATGGTTTTAATACTTTTGCAATCAATAACTAACTTTTCTACAGTTAAACAAGATCAATGATTGTTCATGTTTGATGTCCCTGCAAAGCTAATTTGGTGTATTGAACAATTGTGTACATTTTATGTTAATACTTGTGCAACATATTAACATTTTAAGAAACTTTAAACATTTCTGCATCAGCTTACACCCAGAATGCCTTTTTAAATCACCACACTTTAGAACAAAAGACTATAAAACGTCCCTCAGGGGAGTTAACTTCTCATTGGTCAACTTGGCTCCTGAGGGTGGCTACAAGTCCACCCTTATAAAAACCGGGGAGTAAGGCCGCACCCATGCTGTGAAACCAGAAGTCAACACAACTAGTCCTTTTGCCACCTCAAAACTTGAAATAACAGACTCCATCCCAATTCAAGCCTCGCAGGACAGAGAGCCGACCACTAGCTAACCACGTGGGAACATTAGCTCAACAGATGGAGTTCTTCACATAACAAAGGAAACACCTCCAGATTACCACTGAACTGGTGTAAACTAAATGTAACTCTAAAGAAACCATAGAAGGGTTAAATTCATTATTCTTGCTTTGCTTGGTTTGGTCTTACAAAAGCCAAGGGCTTTCCATCATTACACTCTCTCAAACTCTTATTTTTCTCCCTTCTCTCTACAACATGTTTGAATGTGTGTTTGTGTTAGGTATTAGTTAAGTCAATAAAGCTTCATTTTGTGTAAAGAAAGGTGCCTGTGCATGTTTATAAATCTAATGCCTTAAACTTCAATCTTGTTACCCTGCTTAAACATAAATGGGTTTTTATTTTTGAAAGCAATAGCCGTGATTGAAGTCAACTGTCCATTCAAACAATCGCCAGGTGATTCGCGTGTTCGGATTTAAAGAGTCGATTCTTTTGAAGCCCCATTCAAATTAATCTTCAATTCACTTTGAGCTAATTCCATACATGTTAATGATTTAGATTCAGTATGCAATAAATGGTGATTACATTATACAAAATATTATAGTGACATGACTATTATAATATAACAATATTCAGTATAAGTAGGCCTATGTGTTGAATTACAAACTTTTTAAAATGTTTGAATATGAGTTCACTTTATATGCAAACAAACATAAATTATTGAAATGATAATAGATGAGGATAGATGGATGGAAACTCTTTACAGTACACAATGCCCGTTTCAATCTGATAATAGACCACCAAGTTAACACAAACACAAAAAATATGTCATTTGGGAAAATGAGCCACCAGTAAGCTGCTTATTGCATTTTCTGATTAGACAATGGCATTTTTCTGGACTCTCTTAATGCCACCTTCTAGAAAGGCTAATGGTGCCCTTTTGAGCTCAGAATGGAGAAAAGCTTTCACACATCTAAAGCCAATAAAGGCAGGGGGACCTTATGACTCGCAAAGTTGAGAAAAGAAGCTTTTTTCCGAGAAGAAATATAGTCAAAGTGGTGTGTTACAAGAAAACACAGAGGGCTCAAACTCCTCTGTTGCACATACATGAGGAAACAAATGTGGATTTTTGTTGTCTGCCCAAGCCTTAACCTGTGTCCATTTCTGGTCCTCGCCTCTCAATGTCTATTCATACTTCTGTAGACTACAGATGGAGTGACAGGTTGCAAGACATCGTTGATGGCTGCCAAACAAAGTGAACATGACTCACTACAGCAATGTAGGCTCAATGCAGACGATGTAAGAATAAAAGAATCTTTGCAAGTTAGAAACCAAATTATACAATGAAAATAAAATGTATAAAACAACATCAAACAACAATAACAAAAACGAGACCCCCTAGTGCTCAGAGTACACTCAAAAAAAGATGTTTGTTCAAAGTACTGATTTAAAATGAGCTGAAACACAAGCCTTGAGTTTATTTTTTTTTTTTTTGCGACAGCTTATTTTTTTATGTTTAATCCACTTAAATCGGTAAACCTTAATAAGGTAAGTAAATACATGCATGTTGTCGCAACACAGATCGATTGTGTGGAACCCAGCATCTTTTTACAGTGTATGAAAATGGGCAAACATAATAAAGATAACCCTTAGAATTGCAATTAGATTTTCCCTGGTTTTAATAGATGTCAACTGAGACAAGGACAATGGAAATTGTAAACTTACACAATTCTGTAAAATGTATGCAAAAAATAAGAATATAAAAAAAATAAATAAACCTCAAAAGGCAAGGGGAAAAAAAGCAATGCCATAAAAAATTGCTAACTAAACCCAATACTCTAAACTTTCTGAAAGGTATCTTCAGCATCACATGCCCTAACTAAAAAGCTATACAGAGTTATAGTCTTTACAAAAACTAAAAATAAATAAAAATAAAAGTAATTGACATTTCTCCCCTAATATGTCTAACAGTAAAATATCTATGTGGATGTATTATGTATGTCCTGTGATGTACTTCCTTTCACTTCCCTCTGGGCTATTGAATAGCTTAGTTATGATGTTCAAAATGTTCAATTATAGGCAAGGCAAGTTTTTTTTATATAGCACATTTCATGCACAAGGGTAATTCAAATTGCTTTGCACAAACACGAATAAAAGAAACAAGAAATAAAAACAAAGAATAAAAATGTATAAAAAATTAAAATGTGTTAAAACATGTTTTAAAGAAATGGAAAAAGAAAAGAAAGACATAATGGTGTTATCTGTTGGATGTACTATAGTGCTCATTCAGTAAAGACACAGTTAAACAGATCTTGATTTGAATGTGCCTAATGTTGGGGCACATTTGATCATTTCTGGAAGCTGATTTTAGCAATGGAGGACGTAGTAGCTGAAGGTGGATTCACCCTGTTTTGGCTCAAGAAGACAAACTCAAGAAGATAAAAAGCTAACCACAGGTTAGAACAAAAAAGCTAACCACATAGAAACAGAGTGCACAAGTGTCAAAAGAATAACACATAAAGAGCAGTGATAATTGACCAAGTCTCCTCCAGTCTGGTCTGACTCATCACTGGAGCTTTAAATGACATGAAACCACTGATCACTTGTCCAACTCTTGAAAAATCATGAGCTAATCAAATGTCTTAAATTTTTATATGAAAAGGGGAGAGTGAATAAAGAGGGAAAGGGGGAAGATACAACTAAAATTAAACCCGTAATCATGTTACAATGTTCAATATTTAAACATTACATATGGAATATGAAAATTAATACTGTGTGAGGGCAATGACCTTTATTATTATTATTTTTAGAATGCTTGTTTTTTTCATAGTATACTTTTCAGGATATTATTTTAGATTAAGTATTTTCAGACAATAAAAATATAAAAAAAACTAATTAAATTTAACTAATTAATTAAAAACTAATTAAAAAGTAATTAAAATGCATTAAATGAAAAAAAAAAAAGCCTCAGGAGCAGTGGTGGTTCTAGACCAGAGTAACTGGGGAAGCCGGGCTGATTTTTCATGCATCACTCTGTAGTCTTCATAAACAAGCTAATTAAATAACTTAAATTCAAAATAATCTTCCATGTTCATTTATTTGACAAGTAACTTTGTATTGTGTTGTAGGATAACACATTTTTAAAATTCAAGTACATCAAGGCACTTTTTTACACCTGTAAACTTTAACAGATACAGTTGAAGTAAATTTTTTGCCCTTCCGTTAGTTTAAAATAATGTTTTCCAAGTGATCTTAAACAAACAAAGTACATTTTCACAGTGTTTCTTATAAAACAAAAATAATTCTTCTGGAGTCATAATAAGTCTTATTTCTTATAGTTTGTCTAGAATAAAAGCAGTTTTAATGTTTTACAAAACAATTTTAAAGTCAGTATTATTAACCTCCCTAAGAAATATTTACTGTATATGTTTAATTGTCTACACAACAAACCAGTTATACAATAACTTGACTAATTATTCCAACTTTACTAGTTAACATAACCAAGTGAAGTCTTTAAATTACACTTTAATCTGAATACAACTATCTTGCAAAATAACTAGTAAAATATTATGCACTCACTGTCATTAGTTTTTAGTAATTAGTTAAACTATTATGTTTAAAAACGTGATGTAAAAAATCATGTGTTTGAAGACTCGTGCTTTATGTCACTACTGAAAACAAAAATGAATGAAGGCAAAACTAAACAAGTTGAATCTTACTTTTACATGAGCGTGACTGAAAACTAAAGGTTATCACTATGTTACATCTGTTCTCCAATACTTACCGACTGTTTGTAAATTCAAGACTGCATTTCCTAACATAAATCTATGTACAATAAATTTCTGATTAATAATAGCCTATAGCCGAGGACTTCTTATATTAAAAGTTTTAAAATCGCGAATTAAAAACAAAAGACCAAAATAATCAACAGTGGACATTTTGTTAGTTTCACAATGTGATCATGACGGAAGTTTAGAATTTTTCTTATTACTTGTGTCAATTTGGGGCTTCTGACGAATGTGGGAAACTGATGTGTGCAGCACCGTCAAATGACAAGGGAAAGTAAAGGGAGCAAGTGCGCGAGACACAGAGAGCGAGTGCGTGCGATACAGAGAGCGCCTGAGAGAGGCCTCAGTCATATTTCTGTCTACCACCAATGGCTGATCTCGCTTCTCCGTGGCGTTTTAGTTGTGACAAAAATACGCGTCCAAATTTAGGAGGGACAGAGGGGGGGGCCAAGCTTGTTGGCATGGGGGTATCCCCCCCACTCCCCTCCCCAGAACCGCCACTGCTCAGGAGCATGAGTTTTTATCAAAAAATCTTAAAAGGAAATATGATATGCATCACCAACCTATATACAACTCTTTTTTTTATAACATGCTGTATAAATGATAGCATCAAAACAAAGCTATAAAAAACACATTTACAGGATGAGACAACAATAAGACAGGAACTTTCATTTAGAAAATGTGAAAAACTTTTATAAAAATCCATTCACACTAACATAAGAGGTATTTTGGTGGTCCATATGTACAAAAGTGCTAAGAAGAGATGGGCAAAAGTCTTCAGAAATGTGTTTATGAATTTTCATTACACAACAGCCATTCTTTCAGAATCTATTGTAAATGGTTTTCATTCGCAGTAGCATTAAGTGTTGTAAGGAAATGAAATCTCAGTATGTCAGACCTCTGAGTCACATCTCTATAAGATCAGATAAATGGAAAAGGGAGACTATTAGCTAGATTTAATGCTTGCAAGACAATGCCACATGAGTACAGAGGACATACAGCAAGAAACGGTGATCAATGTCAGGTGAGGAAAATGTTAAGGGACTCTTTTTTACTGCTTTTATGTTTTTAGATACACTGACGGTATAGAAAAATTCTAATTCAGATTATTACAGAAAGAGCTTTGAGATATGTCTTACCAAAATGTGACCCTGGAACAAATCAGTCAGAAAGTCCATTTTTTTTTTAAATAGAGATTTATGCTAAATAAATAAGCTTCCATTTATGAATGGTTTGTTAGGATATGACAATATTTGGCAGTGATAAGCAGTGTTGCCAGATTGGAAATTTCAAAATATAAAAAAACTCAAAATTATCGTATTTGTAGGAAAATTATCGTACATCAGTCAAACGGAGAGTATACAGATATTATCTAGACAAATAGCATTTTGGCACAACATGCAAATTTCCACAATATGTAAAACAAAAAAAAACTCCTGAATTTTTATCACACTCTGAGGTGTGCACGAGCCCATTCAGAGTACCTGTAATGAGCCGATTTCGTGATTTCGAGATTAACTTCACATGACGTTCACATGATGCATTTGAATAGGAAAAAATGAGAACATCAAAGGCAAACTCCCCTTCTCACCTTCCTTTTCAGCACTAATATTTTAAACTTTATTACTTAAACGATCGACCTCAACCTAAAAACTACTGACCTAAGTACGGCTGCGTGTGGCAGGAATGGTAACTCGTGAGAGAATCTCCACGTTGACTGGCTGAGAAGACGTAACATAAGATGAGATAGAATTGTGCTCCATGACTCCATGCTCTCCTCACAGACAGCAGACAAAAGATGCAGCTACTGTAGATCAATAACTACTGTATAGAAGCCCTAAGATTACAATGAAATTCATTTTAAATGTCATAAAAATCTGAAATTATCGTACATTATGGAATTTTTTTCATTGTTGATCGTACAGAAGTCTAAATTATCCAATATAGGCTCATTCTGAAAATGTTGCCCTATATACATTTCTGGAGATCGTGAATTATGTAGCCAGAAGTACGTATGGCTGCATTTAATTTTTTTAATGAACTCTACGGGGCGATATGACATCATTCCTTTTTGCGCTTATCAGCTGACTGCTTACCCCATATGGGCGGCTTTCTGGCTGTTACCAGTTTGTCTAGTTAACTCACCATGTCCGGTGGACTTGAAATGCAGAGAGAAAATGACCTTGATGAGAAGGTTGAGTTTGGTGAAGAACTGTTCCACAAAGCAGGTAAGACTAAAACAGAAGCCAAAAAATTAAATAAACAAGTAAATAACAAGGTAAGAATGTGGTAAAAATCAGACGAGGGCTTTTTCTGAATTGCTTTTTTCATTTGTCGGTTGGGTTTAAGGAAGTGGGTGGGCGGGTTAATCTGTGCTTCTTTAAAGTACTATAGGTTGGGTTTAGGGAAGGAGGAGGGTGGGTCAGTCGATCAGTCAGTCGACAGCGGCCTCTGATGGATTTACGAGAGAACAGTAGCCGCAAATGGCAATTGCGAGAGAAATTTGAGATCTCAAAAGGCGTACACATCGGTCTCTTGTGGATTTGCAAAAACAAAAACTGCAAAAAAATAAAATAAAAAACATAGCTCCTGGGACGTATTCGATGGTCTCCAGAAATGTATATAGAGGTACAATTTCAGAATTAGCCTGGGTTGAAATTATCGTACAAATATGATAATTATAGTATGTCTGGCAATGCTGGTGATAAGGCTATCTTCATAGATAAGGTTAAAAAAGTCCAAATGAAGTTCTTAGCAATGCATATTACTAATCAGTAACTAGATTTTGATGTATTTAAAATGGGAAATTTACTAAATGTTCTCATGGAACATAATTACTTGATATTATGATTTTTGGCATAAAAGAAAAATGTATCCTTTTGAAACTGAATTTTGACTCTCAAAAATGTGATTTGGCTATTCTTACAAATAAACCCATGCAGTTTAAGATTTTGTGGTCAAGGGTTACCCAAAATAAATGTTTGTCATTATTTTCCAGCTCTAAAACATAGTGATCTTCAGCAACACAAAACTATAACTTAAATTCAATACTTAGCCTAAAATAAATCATGCATATTGATAAATTCCTTCTCTGCAATGAGCTAAATCCATCACCTGATATCAGTTTTTCTCCTCATTTTGTAAAATCGACCACAGCAATGGTCTGGAAACCTTATAATGAGATTTTCTTCATAACAGCCCAGCAAGAGGCTTTGGATTTTCCTATTTGCACTGAGACAATCTGTGGTTTTAAGCACTGGCTGGAGATGTTTGAGTAGCCTGTTTTCCTCCCTATCAGCGGATCTATATTTGAGTAATCATGTTTTCCCTCCCGTCGACTTGCACTCAGGCCTGCAACAGCCGAAAAGGCAGCCGAGCACCTGCTCTGGTCTTCACTCCCACGAGCTTGGGGAAGACATATGGCCATGGCTTTTTGCTGCTGGTTGCATGATCAACCACTGGAACTGCATAGACTTGCTCTCAGTGTAGCTTGTTCAGATAAATTAAAGTCCAAACTATGGCGCTTGGGGCTGAGTAAAATTACTCCACGACATCGGGTCATTTACCAAAAACAGGCCACTGTCCATAAATTCACTGGGTGGAAAGGGAACAAAAGGTGAATGGGGGAACTTGCCAGAGTGTGGACAGTTCTATAAAATGGGTCATTAACAAACCAGTTTCCCTCTTCAGCAAACAGGACTTTTGTGTATTTACAACAAATGTCTTTGCTATACGTATTTCTTAACAAAAACTATAGTTTATTATTGATATAGTCAATTAAAAAAAGTTGCAATCAAAGCGTGAAATGTATTTTTGAAGAGCAGTTACTCAAGTCTTCTGATTAAACTAGGTACATCGTAAAAAGCTCAACTTCAGGCTATATACAGGAATCAGAGACTGAAAGGTAATACATTGTAAGACCTTTTTAAGACTCTATTCATACATTTTAAAACTCCTCGCCCCTTTAGGTTTCAACTGTTAACATTGGTGACATTTTAACTTACAGTATATTTACTAAATACTGATTGTAAGTAACTAATCCTAAACTAAACATTATTTATATACATACTGAATAAAAATGCAAATCTAGCAGGTGGTGCCCTTAGAATGGTATAAAATAACGGTGTTGCCTTGGTTACTCCAGTAAACAAAGCAGCGTGATGTCAAATCTAGCAGGATTTTTTTCGATTTCGTAAACCAAGTAGCATCCCAATATTGGCAGATTAAATGCTAGCATACATTTATACATTGTGAATTAAAAAAAAATAATTTTATAGGTGCCCTTTAAAAAGTAGAAAAAGTAGTAGATTTAAATTCATAGGTGCCCTTTAAAAAGTATTAAAAATACTTTTTAAAGGGCATCTATAGTGAAAAATCTATTTTTCAAGCTGTTTGGACAGACATATGTGTAGGTATAGTGTATAGACCGTCATATTGCGGTGATATAAACACACCCAGTCCTTTTTTCTCAACTTAACAACATAAAAACGGTGGACCAATTAGATCGGTTTTGAGACGACCGCAACTTGACATAGGAGTGCAGTCCCCCCGCCCACTGAATTGATTGACAGCTGTGTATTAACATGTCTCCAAAGTAACGTTTATAATCCTATCAACAAGACAGAACGTGCACAAAGCAACCGGAAATAAAAGATCTGTTCAGTTTGCTTGGATCATCAATCATCATCAAATGTGATCAAGAGTGAGTTTGACAAGTTTAAAATGTTTTAATACAGTGCATGTGTACAATGAATTACAGCGATTAACTTTAGCTTTACTTCATCACCACAGCCGCGTGTCAGTAGAATTATGAAAGAAGACGCTTCAATCCCAGTTTGTGGACGTTAAATCAGGTTTATTTTGTACATTAACATAACAGATATCCATACAGCAGTGGATATTAACCTGTATCCTGTCACATTTGCGTGCAATTAGAGTGCAAAGCTAAACGCGCATCTGTGTGTGCGTAAACTTTGTAGCAACATTGTGTGCGACTCATGATTGCAACTCCACACAAATGCATCAAATACTCATTGGTAAAGTTTTTACTGTAGTATTTATCACAAACGTTACGTGAGATCTGCTTCCTTCATGTCTGTCTGTTGTCTGAAGCAGCCGAGGGAGGAGATTAAGGCACGTTGACAAGCACGTGGAAACGGTGGGTGTGAAGGACTAGCCTTAAAGGCGCAGTACACAAAAAACGCTACCTGCTGCTCAGAGTTATAAAATAGAAACTTATGAAAGGTATAGTAAATAATCTGATGGGTGTTTTGAGCTGAAACTTTACAGACACATTCTGGAGGCACAAAAGTCTTATATTCAATCTGGAAAAGGGGTAACCTATAGGTACCCTTTAATACTTTTTAAGTGTCTTAAATTTCTCTAAATTGATTTATCAACTTTTAATACTTTTTAAGACCCCACGGACATCCTGAACTTAAATAATTTCTGACAGATAACAAGTCACTTTATTTTCACTGGAGAGTACTAAAGCAGCTGCTGTATTTTCATATGTAAAATTTTATATGATTTTCAGATGTGATGTCATTTTATTTTATTTCATTTTTATTTTTCATTATTATTTAATTTTTATTTTACTCACATCACAAGACATGTAAGTGATGTGCTACTATATCCTAAACATTATAATCAATATTTTTTTTCCTCTGAAATGTTATTCTTAAAAACTATTCCCATAAAACTTGACAGTTTTTAAAATATGTATGAATTGGTCTAACTGGACTTGTTTGTATATTTTTGTTAAAATTGTCAAATAAAATCAATCAATCAATCAATCAATCAATCAATCAACTGTAGACCATTTTGAGCGATGTACACAAAACCATGGTCCCAACATATTTCCTGTTTTACATTTTTAATTTCTATAGCTTCCGAGAATCCAAAAGAGACACATATTGATGAATAATGTTATAGCAGCTGTTTTAACATTAAGTTATGATTGAATTGCCTCTTGTTACAGTTGATGAAATTCAGTAAATGTTCATGGGCCAATGACATGACCACATTGAAATGGTCTATACCTGTCTTCTTGTACTAACACAATTTCCTATAGAATAAATTGTAGTGAGTTAGGATTTCAGTATCAAATTTGACCAAGCAGATATCATGTTCTCAAAATGCAATTCAAATATGTGAATAAGCAAATACCTGCGAATCACAGGCTTTTTTTTTGTGTGATGTAATTGTTCTGCATTATTAGACAATTAGTTACACTATAAACAATCTATCATACTTATCTTCCTATATTTGTAGTTTGTTTTTGTGTTGACTGTGAATAAGCAGTACCAATAATATAATATAATATAATATAATATAATATAATATAATATAATATAATATAATATAATATAATATAATATAATATAATATAATATAATATAATATAATATAATATAATATAATATAAAACAAAAATCAGAAACAGTAACAAAAAACTTCTATAATACAAACAAACACTAATACAAACAAACCCTACCCTGTTAAGAACCACCTAAAAAATAAAATAAAATGTTTTGGAAGGTGCACTATATAGCCTTGCTACATCTTAAAAGTAAACTGTCTATCCCTTGCTTGCAACACTGCTGGCAATTAACGTACTTGGAAGCGATCCAATGAAATAATACTGAACTGTGGCACACAAGGTGCCATTTAGATGTGCAAGCTGTGGAAAGAGAGTATTTAGAAGGCTGTCAATGCCCACCCACCCCACATTAGCTATTAAACATGGAAGAATCCCTTCTCGGAAATGCATCGCCATGCTATCAGATTGACATTATTCAAATCAGCTAGTTTTCACTTAACGGCACTTGCTAAATCATTCAGACATAAAAACGGATATTCATGAGAATACAAAAGCATACCCTTGATGTAGATCTATGATCATCACGCTCTATTTGTCAGGCTGGAAACATTCTGACTGTCAGCCGTGATTTGTGTCAGTATTTAAGGTGCTTTCCAAACTCCAGACTCTGAAATTGTCACTTCAGATTATTATCATTAACAAAGAGGGTGTAAAAGCTAAAACCCAACATCATTCTTATTGCTGTGATCCGTCAAGCCGCAGCGTATTAGTTTTGTATTCGCTTGCCATTATTCAGTTTCAAAGTTTGTGTGTACGCCAGCCTTAATATCACTTTGCCACACTCCTTGACAACTTTGTTTGTTTTTACATTCTTATCACACGAGTGCCAACAAAGAAGGGGCAGACACACTAAGAGTTACAGCCAAATAACCACCAGGTGCTTCTGTATGATTGGAGTGGCACGAGCAACTCTGCACCTACTCTACGCCAGAACGCTGCGTCCCAACCTACAAAAACCCTGCCGCCATAATCTCTCTGTCCTCCATCACTCCTCCAAACAAGGTGGAATTCAGAGATTTGACGGCTGAACAAAATGAGGCGTGAAACAAACCCACAATCGCTGGGAAACTTGGAAGTCATTAAAAAGAACAAGAGTTGCTTGTGCATGGAGAAGATTGGTGATTACGTAAGGCGGGCAAACAAAAGCAAACCCCTTCGTCCCAGTTCAACTTCTTGCACCACAATCAGCCCTGGGTGCTGGATTTACACCACCGCAGTCCCACATCACTCTGAAAAGCAATCCCAGAGTTCTTATGAACACCAGGAGTTGGACATATTAATTTGAGTTCAAGTAGAGCACTAATATGTTTTGGAGTCGCTTAAATTAATGTTGTGGCTTGAAGGGATAGTTCACACAGAAAATTAAATTCTATCATTAAAGGGTTTGTACATATGCAGACGTTTTTAATGTATTTCTGAGTTTTATTTTCAAAGTATGAACAGCTTGTAATGAAACTTAAATGAGACCTTACCCAACCTAAAATAAAAGCCTGTAGACTGAATTTTATGTACTATATAGACTGTTGATTTATTTCTGAGAATTTTAAAAGCAAGTCTTTCTTCAGCTCTATGATCAATAAAAAATGATGTAGCACTTTAGTTTAAGTAACAATTCACACTATTTCCTACTGGCTTATAACCTGCCTATTATTAAGATATTAACTGTTTATTAGCACTTATACACTCTGAGAAAAAAGGTACACAGTGGTACAAATAATGTTCCTTAAGGAACAGTGTTGTACCTTTGTAAAAGTTGTACCTTATATGGTACAGAAAAGACCTCTTATGATACTGTTCTGTACCTTTTATAGTAAAATTGAAATGAAGAAACAGAATTGTTCTCATAAAAAAGGTACATACGTGTTGGACAACTCCTTCTTTATTACAATATCTATGAAAATAAATATTACTGAAAAAGCAAATAGAATTTATGAATAATTTCCATATTAAAACATTAATCATCATTTAAAAGCATATGTTTAAAGAAACTCATAAACATTAATTAGTAAGTTCTATAATACTAAACAACTGGTATTGTAAACTAAACATTTAAGACATTTTTAATAAACATTTGGTAAACATTTTCTGATAAATACATTTTCATTATGATATCCGCACGTTTTGGCATTTGCTTTCCACTACACACGTGAGCTGGCAAAAGTCCTGCATATATGCAAAGTGATCATGCAGACATTTAAGCATTATAAAGCTAATCAAACATTGTGTATATCTCGTTACAAAACTTTTGTATAATTCTATTTCTATTTTAAATTAAATTAACTTTTGAGTGATTACAAAGTTATTGTGTCAAAATTAGAGACAAAAAAGTGTTATATTGTACATGGGAGAATGTATTTCTGTAACATTTTTGTGAAAAGTGTTGTGAAATGTTTAGAAAAAACAGATCTTTTGATTTATGTTCAAGTATTTTTTAGTCTTTATTGTAAATGGAAAAGGTGCATTTACACAAAAAATAAACCTTTTATTAAAAAACATTGTTTAAAAATGTATTTGATGTTTTATATTTACTGAAATAAATTGGTGGATTTTGGATATAGCAAAATGCCTTTAAATAGTTTCTAAAGGAACACATTTGACACCGTTGAGGTACAAAGTGTCTTGTCACTGTAGTGGTGCCTTCATGGATCAGATTTGTAGCTTTGATGAAGGTACAATATTGCATCTGCAGGTTTTAAAAACCAAAAGGTACATTTTGGTTTTCCATGGTACAAATCATGTCCTTAAAGGTACAAACTGCAATGGTACAATTTTGTCACCTTGGAATTATAAGGTTCTATCTGCGTTGTGAATGATTTTGAGATATTGAGCTTCAAAGTTTTTGCATTCCATTGCACAGTATGTGTAACATTTGTTTTTTTTTTTTAAATAAAACGTCTTAAAATGTAAACAACTTATAAAAAAACATCCCATAATGCAAATAAGTTGTCAATTAATAAGAATGTCAATAACTCAATTTTGACAAAAATGTCAGATAGAACCTTATAATTCTAAAGTGACGAGTTGTTTCTTTGTCTTAAGGTACAATTCTGTTCCATAAAAAGGTACTGCCCCAGTGATAAGGATTTGTACCTTCTTTGGTACAACATTGTACCATTTTTTTCTGACGGTGTATATTATGATCTTATTTTACATCCTTAATCCTACGCAATACCTAAACCTTATCCTACCCAATATCTAACTTAAAAACTAATCACTTCAGCATGAGTATCACAATGTGACCATCTGCAATAGTCACATCAGCCACAGGATTTGTAATGTTGAGTTTATAGTTGAGCAAGAGGCACAGTCCAGAAAACAAGTGATTTGTGAAATTACTGCAGAATTTAACCACAATAGTGTCTTCGTGTGTTTTTAATGCCTAAATACTTTTAGACTCACTGGAAAAACATAAAGCACTGTATATTTTACTTTTGTCTTTATTTTCTATGCTTTAAATTGTTTATTATATGTTATGCATGACTCACACCTAATCCCAAAACAAGCTATCTGGTGAAATTGTAATATCATCGCAATATGTATTGCAGACAAATTATATATAGCAATGTAATATTTCTCCATTATCATGCAGCCCTAAACCCAATTACTGTCTTACTAACTATAAGCAGATAATTAGCAGTTTATTGAGCTAAAATACTTAATGGTTTGTTAATAGCATAATTTGTACATTAAAAAATAAGGTGACAAAAAGTGCTTATAAAACATTTATTAGACTACCAAAATAACCATTCTGCAACACAAAGATTTTTTAGGGGTTGATACAAACTGTAGACTTATTGTACACAGTCACATGTTTTTAGTTTACAGTTTATTTTTCTCTCTGTTTTGTCCATTTGTCCTCAATGAGATGGCGTTTTTGACAAGGAAGAATGATGTAGTTTATTTCAGCACTTCCAACTGAAGCAGAACATTGAGTAGGGGATGGGGCTTTATTTTTTGCATACAGTATCATTCCCTTGTAGAAAACTAACAGTAAGAGGGGTGTGGTTAAGTGTATATTTTGGCGGAAGTTGTCAATTTATTATTCACCTAAGGAACATCAATTTGCACTAGCAAAATAAATATTGTTAATTTAGATATAAGCCTGGTAGTTATGAGTCTTTTTGCTATGCGTTTTTTCTTTTAGATTGGCTTTGGGGGTCAGTTGTGTCATCAACAGAATATTGTTCTTTGCAGCAGTCCAATATTTTGCTGTATTTGTTTTGGCATGCTTCCCAGTCTATATTTTCACTCACTTTATACTCTTGTGTCACCCGCTGCAGTGACTTCACCCCATTGTCTGTTCATTTGTAAAAACCTGTGTGCTATTTGTGAAATTAAAAAACAAAGTGCCATTTGAAATTAAATAAAAGTTTGATAGAAATGACGTAGGTCCAAGCATCTTGCATTTCACTCATGCTCAGCGCAGGACGAAAGTGTTTTGGTATTTCCAACTATTTTCATTTTTTTGCTTATAAACAACAAGAACATAGTGAACTTCAGTGTGTGTTCATCAGTGCACTGAATCATATGCGTGGATGAACACAAGAATAAGCAGCAAGTTAAATAGTTGGGAGAAGCATGATAAAATATGATTAAAGTGATAGTTCACCCAGATGAAATGGAAATGTACTCACTATTTACTCACCCTTATGTGGTTATGAGTTTCTTTCTTCTGTTGAACAAAAAATTTTATATTTTTGGAAGAAAGCAGAAAAGCTAGCCTTTGACTTCCATATACGTATAGGAAAAACCAAATACAATGAAAGTCAATGGTTACAGGTTTCCAGCTTTCTTCAAAATATCTTCTTTTGTGTTTAACAGAAGAAAACAATTCATGTAGGTAAATTATGGTAAATTATGACAGATTTTTCATTTCTTTAACTGTGCAATAATTTTGTAGCTAAAAAAGATACCTTGACTTTATGGCCCATTTTCTCTTACTGTTACAGTACCGTACGGTACAGGTTGGTACGGGTCACCATTATAAGGCTTGCATTTCCACTGACAAAAGGGTACTAATGGGCGTGGTGTACGACAAAGTTTCAGACAATGTCATTCTCGCTCGGGGAAATGTCAAAGTAAAGCTGTACGGGTCCTTCACATATCATTTAAGCAGCACTTCTCACAAAACAGATGCTTTATACACATAAATACTTGTGTATAAATGTTCATCACTAACCTTTCTATTAACAAGATTGGATTTTAACTGCAGCTCAATGATATTGCGACATACTGTAATGTCTGCAATTAAATGAAATAAATAAATAAATGAAATAAATAAATAAATAAATAAATAAATGCAACATATATGAACACATACAGACTTACAGTAAAACTACACTGCATACATTTAGTCCTTATTTGGGTTCAAAAACAACACACAACATATAGCCTATACCAGGGGCGGACTGGCCATCTGGCAATTTTGGCAAATGCCAGAAGGGCCAGACCATTTTTTAAAAAATGTGGGCCAGTCAGTGTTACATGTGGGCCGGCGAAATATGCCTACTTATGGCTTCTTTGGGCCTACTATGCCTAAATAGGCCTACTTAATTTCTTTGTCTCTCTCTCCCTGCCTTTCTCTCTCTCAGGTAACTTTATTTTAAATTTAAGCTGGGCACAATTATTATCATATGTTTTTATCCTTTAATATTTTATCATTTTATACAGTTATTTGTAGTTAATTCAGTTGTAACCACAGAGAGTTATTGTCATTAAATCATCTAAATTTCAAGTATTTCAAGTATATCCACACTTAATTGCTCCATACTGCAATACAATACAATCACATAATAACAACGCTCTCTCACATTTTTAGTTATTAATGCTGCCCTTATTTCTGTTCTTGGTATAAGATTGCAGAAGGTTGGTTTGATTAGAAATGTACAGTTTTTTACCATCATGCTGATAACTTTTTAGTCACTCGGCAGAACTACAGTTTGAACCGCTGTAGTTAAAAACCACATTCTTTACATTTCAAATATAGATGCGCAGCGAGCTCTCTGGCGAAAGCAAAACCGCTCGCGTTTTAGACGGCCTATGGTGTACAAAAAAAGATTCTGCTTTTCTTCTTGGCTTTGTGGCTGCTCATCAAGACAACAACATGGTTTGTTTAAGCTCGGCTTAACCATTGCTCGTTATTGTATGTATATAGTATTACAATGTAATGTCTCGGCTGTTTAATTAAAAATAGTTGTTCCTTTGTTTTCATTCTCCTGCTTGTGTACATGCTGGTGAGGTATCTCTGTAAACCAATAGCGTTCAGTTGCACATCCAGCTCTGTTGTGCTAGGTACCCTTTGAAAAAGGTACCTAAAAAGTGGTATAGTATGGTACGCTTTTAGGTACCCTTTTGACAGTGAAAACGTTCATAAAAGCATACCAAACCGTACCATACTCTACCACTCAGTAGAAACAAGCCATTAGAACTCATTACTCATTCAGTGCTTGATACTTTTAATTCATCTCTCTATGTGTATTTTATAGAATAAAATGTTTAGGGATTTGGAACAAAACTGAGAAGACTGAGTGATAGCAAAATTTCAATTCTACTGTAGGTGGCCTAAAACTTAAAATCTGACATAAATCTATCTTTGATAAATAAAGAATCTTTGCTGTATGGTATATGCAGTTTTTGCTAACATCTACAGTATACATTGTATTTCTTTCCTATTCCTCAGTTAAAGAAAATCCATGCAGTCAACCCTTTTTTTTGCCATTGAAAACTCTTCCTTCAGAACTGAATACACTGGCTCACTTAAATCATTGCAGCAGATTTTCTTTTGTGGTAACTTTTATTCATGTTTCAAAAGTTGGAAATGGATAAAGATGAAAGATGACTTGCTGTCCATAATTAAGGTCCCTGAACCTGAGATGAATTTCAAAGTTCACACAAATGAGCGATTAAAGATGGTGACCTGTAGGGAAGGATGGATGCTTGACAGAAAAGTCTATTTTAGTAAAGTAAATGGCTTACTTTTCATTTTAGCCATTTTAATGACATATGGCCTTGATGATCTCTGGATCTAGAATGAGAGAAGGAGAACAAGAATTAAATTCAGTATGTTTTTTTAGATTTATTGCCATTTTCTTTCATGTGGTTACAGCTATAGCAACATAAAGCAGTGCCTATCTTACCTTTCACTGAGTGGAAATCACATACGATATGATTCAAACTAATGTTTTATATTATAAATTATGGTCTATGATTTAGCCAAGAACAATGCTTTTCATAAATATCAATTAAAATCAGTACAGCAAGTTGTCTTGTTAAATGATTGACATAAATTTTGAGACGTGTAACTAAATAAGGATGATAATATACAGTTTTTTTTTGCTTGTCTTTGATTTCTGTACAATGATTATATGGTCAGTATGATTTGTTTTACTTTATAATTTTATTAATTAAATGTTCATCTCAAATCTGACCGATTTACAAATTAAAACACTCATAAATATTGTGTTTTACATCTGATTGCCTCAAGGCCTTATGATATCTTGCACACTATGCACTTAAAAATGTAAAAGTGATGATCATCTCTTTCATTAAATTTTGAGTGTTTTAATCAACCGTGTTACATCTGTGGTGTTCCCGGTCAAAGGAAACCACAGCAGGAAATCAATGGATAACCACACTATATTCAACCCTCAAACAGAAACATCCCCATACACACTACCCAAACTTACTCACTCACTCACACACACATTTCAGACTGAACAATGTCTTTTGTGGGTACACATCTCTTTCCCGTGCTTATGTGCCGATCCTCCCACATGATTTCCTCCATGACAGTACATGATCATTTTGTAATACATTTTCAGTGCCTATTTGTGTTTTCACTGCAGTTATTTTATGTCTAATTCTATAAATTCAAGTTAAACACTAGTTTGGGACATTGTTCACAGCTAAAGAATGCTTTTTGAGCAATTTAAGAGCAGTTAAAAGAGACCGGTAAATTTTGAAAGTAAGGAGTGAGGGGTGAACATGACAAGAGGGTTAGAGAGTGGTGTAATTTTTTAAAACATGACACTTGATGATAGTAATTTTTAAACAAACATCACTACTTTTTATACCCATATACACTCATTTATTTAACAACATACTTTGCATGCCAATTTGCACATAACAGCTGCACATATACAGTAATGTTGTATATAGTAATATACCCGTCCATACACTTTTCAATTTGTATATTTGTATTCACTATTTACTTCTATTTTAAAATTAATTTATTATCTGTTTTTTGTCCTGTCTCTCTGTTGCTGTCACATGTCTGGTGTGTGCGTGTTGTGTTTCCCCATGTGCCGTGTTCCATGTGCTTTATGTTTGCGTCATATGATTCCTGTATTCTGTTTTTCCACCGTGTGTTAGTGTTCAGCATTTCCACCTGTGTTTCACCCCTGTTTGTATTCAGTTCATGTTTTGTTCAGTTCTTTGTCCGGTATTGAAGTGTTAACCCTCCTTGTGATTCCTGTGTGCCAAATTCCTGTTTTTTTTTGTAGTAAGTGTGTGTTTTTGTAAATAAATAGTGTGTTTTTGATATCTCTGAGTCTCGATCGTCTGTGAGTGAGCGACAGAAGAAGGCGTAGAAGACTGTAGAAGCTTCTGTCACGAAAACAAATTCCTCGTATGTGTGAACATAGCTGGCAATAAAGCTCTCTCTGATTTTGATTCTGAAATGTTGTTCTTTCTATTAAGATCTTACAGACTGAAACTTTTTGACTGAAAAATTGTAGTAAAATTAAAATGAAATAAAATACAAAGATATGTGCAAATTACGGCTGCATGATTCTGACTAAAATAAGAAGTACATTTTTTTTTTGCTTAAAATCAAGAACTCACGATTCTGTAGATGTAAAATAAAGTTTAATATGAGTTGGCTATTATTATTGTTATTTCTCAAACATATGGTAAAACAACAATAATAATATTAGGCCTATGTGTAGGTCTACTGTTGGTTAAAATGCTCAATTTTGTATAGACTTTAAATGATGGATTTGAACAGACTTTAAATATGTCCTAGTTGTTAATGCACAGTAAAGTGATGACATCAGAATACAATTATTCATAATTCTGAAGTTGAGTTGTTATGTTTGAGGGATATGCTTGTCATTTGTCCTTTTCAACATTATTAGACCATTTTTTTCCACTGGAAAAATGAAACATTTGTCATTATCAGATTCCCTCCTGCATTATATTTAGCATTATATAGGCTAGAGTACTTATACTGACCCTGTAAACATTTATTTTCATGCACAACACTTTGTGTTCGCTATGAAAGAAAAAAAAAACATATCAAATGCTAGTCGTAATCATGCAATATGATCAGTTAAATGATGTGCACGCTTTCGGTTTCACTTTCACTGCCGAGTGCGCTCGTGTCATGGCTGCCATCACTGAGAAAAAAACAAAAACATACATGCAAATCAGACTTCCCGCGCGGCTCCCAAACGATCACTCTGTGCAACAAACTAAACGTTATTTACAGCCTTATTACCTGTTATTATATACTGGCAGGCACGCACGCACGCGTCATTTCGGTATATTAAAGAAACAGCATGGGGTCAGCGTACGTATGATTTCACAGCCGTAAATACATCATTACATTAAGACAGAAATGGCATTTCAGGGTGAATTATACCTCTACAGTAAGTGACACTTTTACAGTATACAGTAAGTGACACTTTTAACGCCATTTGGAGGTGTCCATGTTGCTGTGAAGACTTGTGCGACCGCCTTTACGATTCTATCCTGACTTGAAAATATAATTGGCTGAATCATAGAAATGCAAATAAAAAAGCCAAAAAAATGAGCAACCAAAAATTATTAAGTGCTAACGCTTGTCACTTGTGTTCATAAGTACATTAGGTGGTACAAGAACACATACATAAACATTTGTGAATTAATTTAACCTCACAGTTGGAGCATAATTACTAGAGTATTACAATGCACACATGAACAAACAAGGCCTTAGGCAAAGGAAAGCTTTTCTTCCAAAAATACATACATATAACTAGGGCCAGAT
Source organism: Danio tinwini (assembly GCA_903798205.1). Lineage (NCBI taxonomy): Eukaryota > Metazoa > Chordata > Actinopteri > Cypriniformes > Danionidae > Danio > Danio tinwini. The sequence goes on from CAIGQZ010034910.1 coordinate 4,288,255, forward strand.
GGAATCTGCGGATGTTTTTTGCTATTTCTGCAGAGAATTTTGGTAAAAATCTGCAAATTTCTGCGGAATTATTTTGGGAGTATCATAACTAAAACCTATAATCTATAGTATCATAACTAAACCTTAATATGTGAAATAAAAAAATATATTTTTTACTTTTATTTAATGTTAAATGCAAATCCAATTATATCCACTTTATTTGGTAAACAAAGCAAGTCTCTCATATAATATATCAACTAAAAGACAAAAAATATTACTGTACAAACTACATTGTACATAAATCAGATAAAAATTTTTATAATAATCAATAATATTACTGTACTTAATTTAAAGACTGAATAAATATAGATTATTATTATTATTTTTTAAATAATTATTTGTGGCCTTTTTGCCTTTATTAGACAGGAGAGTATTGAGACAGGAAGTGAAGTTGGAAAGAGAGAGAGGGGGATAGGGAAATGTCCTCGAGCCGGGATTCGACCTCAGGACGCCCTGACGTACTACTGCACCATACGTTGATGCGCTAACCACTAGGCTATTGCACCGACGAATAAATATAGATTTACACACATTTACTCAAGTAAATAAACAGAATTAATAATGAGCCAAAAATCTACCGAAATCTGTGGAAAATCTGCAGAATTCTGCGCGCGCAGATTCCGTGTGGGCCTACATATAACTATAAGAAATGCATGACTAGATAGCAAATTCACCTTAAAAATTAACACATTTATGTTGTATTTAAAAAAAAATTATAATTCATGTATAATTTGTATTCATTCATTTTTATTTTGGCTTAGTCGCTTTATTAATCTGAAGTCGCCACAGCGGAATGAACCTCCAACTTATCCAACATATTTTTTATGCAGCGGATGCCCTTGCAGCTGCAACCCATTACTAGGAAACATAATTTTTAACATACATAAATTTCCAGAGAAGACCATTTTTGAAACATTGCTCATGTGACAAGACTCAACTTGACCTGATTTCATTATCAGTCATGAAGAAATGATCAGTCTCTGTCTTTTTAGCAGAATGTCACAATCAATGAGTCTACAGCTAATAGCCAAAAGCTTTGCCATGAGTTAATTACAAAGGGAATGAGATTACAACATCCTTGGAGCTAATGGTTATCCAAACTGTAATTTGTCACCACAGATGCGCCTCCAGTAAAAATGCTATTTGGTTACAAAGTCCAAACACGAATATTGTCCTGTCCCCCTTTACCTCAATGACAGCCGCTGAACAACATACTTCAGCACGACTGTAGTGTGCGCGACTGCGACTTCCACACTTCATCACTTGCATGACAGAGAGAGGCACTCTAAATGTCTTTGCACACATGCACACACACCGCTGTAATGCTCCTGGTGGCTCACTTCTCATTCTGACAAGATGCTAGACAGCACACTCTATATCGCCTCTCAGTAGGATTAGCAGCAGCTGTAATACCATGGATGACACAAGTGAGAGAATTTTTCAACTTCAGAATTAGCCCCTTAGCATCGATACTCAACTCCGTGACAATTTAAAAATAAAAATGACCTGGATACATTTTTATTTCTCTTAGCTGCGATCTGCTCTCCAGGCAAAAGGTTACTTGAAAGCTGTAAATTGCTGCATCAAACAGTGATTGTTACTTAGAAAGGCTGGCAAATAGACTGTGAAGTTTATATTGTGTGTGCTGGTTCATCCTATAAGCAATATAGGTGGTCATGACATGCCTGAGGGGTTTGTGAGATGATTCATAATATGTAAGCAGCTCATAACTTCAGACTATATAGGATATTCCTCGTTTAGTGGATGTTGGAAGCAGGCAGTGAAACTTGATTAAAATAGATCACTCCTATGTCATTGAATGAATACAGGTCCACTTCACCCAGGCATGATGTGTTGCTTTCAATAAGGTTAAAGTGAGAGTATCACAACTTGTTCCGTCATTCCCCTTAAAATTTAATTTAACAGGCTATAGATTAGCAATACAAACATTTTTTTTTACATATTTTCACAACAGTGCCAATTTTGACCTACAACAAAAAAAATATATGAAAATCCCACAAAAAGAGAAATGTTTATAATGGTCAGTGGTGTAAAGTTACAAGCTTTAAAAATTTTATACTTTTACAAACCCAGGGTCACTGGAGATACTTGCACAAGGCTACATATTTTAGAGAATGAAAAAATATGCTCACCAGCCACTTTATTAGGTACACCTCTCCAACTGCTCGTTAACACACATTTCTAATCAGCCAATCACATGGCAGCAACTCAATGCGGTTAGGCATGTAGACATGGTCAAGATGATCTGCTGCAGTTCAAACCGAGCATCAGACTTTGAACGTGGCATGTTTGTTGGTGCCAAATGGGCTGGTGTGAGTATTTCCGAAACTGCTGATCTACTGGGAGTTTCGAGCACAACCATCTCTAGGGTTTAAAGAGAATGGTCCGAAGAAGAGAAAATATCTAGTGAGCGGCAGTTCTGTGGATGCAAATGCCTTGTTGATGCCAGAGGTCAGAGGAGAATGACCAGACTGGTTTGAGCTGACAGAAAGGCAACAGTAACTCAAATAACCACTCGTTACAACTAAGGAATGCAGAAGAGCATCTCTGAATGCACAACACGTCGAACCTTGAGGTGGATGGGCTACAGCAGCAGAAGACCACACTGGGTGCCACTCCTGTCAGCAAAGAACAGGAAGCTGAGGCTTCAATTCGCAATGGCTCACCAAAGTTAGACAAAAGAAGATTGTAAAAACGTTGCCTGGTCTGATAAGTCTCGATTTCTGCTGTGACATTCGGACATCCATCCTGCCTTGTATCAACAATTCAGGCTGGTGGTGGTCGTGTAATGGTGTGGGGGATATATTCTTGCAATATATCCTTTGGGCACATTAGTAGCAATTGAGCTTCGTGTCAATGCCACAGCCTCCCTGAGTATTGTTGCTGACCATGTTAATCCCTTTATGACCACAGTGCACCCATCTTCTGATGGTTACTTCCAGCAGGTTAACGCGCCATGTCATAAAGCGCAAATAATCTCAGACTAAGTGGAATGAAATGCAGCCATACATAGCTCTGGCTACATAATTTGCGATCTCCAGGAACGTATATATGGCTACGTTATCAGAATGAGCTTATGTTAGCATTAACATTATTGTCTCAGCTAGAATTTTCCTTCTTAGGTTACACAGGTTTCACTTCACGTGTAAATGCACCAACCTGCTTTCTCCCGACTTATTACAAGTGCAAAAATTAATTGCTGGGTCAGTCATTTCTGTGTTTGCATGTTCTTCCCGTGTTCACGTGGGTTTCCCCACAGTGCAAAGACATGCAGTATAGGTGAATTTAATAAACTAAATTGGCCGTAGTGTATGAGTGTGAAAGAGTGTGTGTAGATGCTTCCTAGTACTGGGTGGCAGCTAAAAGGGCATTCACTTTGTAAAACATATGCTGGATAAATTGGCGGTTCATTCCACTGTGGCGACCTCTGATGAATGAAGAGACTAAGCTGAAGGTAAATGAATGAATGAAAATTACTGTAATTGCACCACATTTTTCTAATAAGTAATGATACGTTTAACAAGATCATATCATTTCGTCACACTGAAATGCACATCCTTATGCTCGATTCACATGGGGCTTCAGCCTCAACAAAAATAGTCCGCAATAGAGTGGAGGTACTGTCTGAGCTGGTGTATTTGCATAAAGCGATCTGATTGGCTGATGCTTCCATTGGTGCTTGAAAAGTTGAGAAATTTCCAACTTCTGCAGCAAGCCTGATGTCACCCATTCAAAGTGAATGGGAAGGTGTTGATAAGTTACTGTACAGTATATGTAGATTTATTTAATTCAAATTATCTTTTTAATTGTTTTTTGAAATTGAACAAAGAGGATTAGAATGACGAGGGTGTCATAAAATAATTTTACTTTTTTCAGCAAAATAATCATTTAAACACAACTATTTTACAACTAAGCTGAAATATTCAAACAGATAAACAATAAAGAATATACAGTGCATTAAAACCCTGTTATTAAAAGGTTACCAGCTATTTGTTTAAAAAAATCTAAAAAGATAAATCTAAAAAAGATTAAATTTTTACATACGACACCTGAGTGTTTCTCTTAACAGGGAAGAAAATATTACACCTTCCACTTCATATTAACTTTAAATGGTCCAGCAATAGTATTTTGATCACTTCTCAGTTACTGTTTATGGTCACTCCTGCTCTATGATCTGGCAACATAATCTCATATTATTCATTTATGAGAAAAAAAAAGCTCACTGTGTGTGCAGACACAAATAGCACCACTTCAATTTTGCCACACTGTTTGCAATGTTAGCTGCAGTATTTTATTAATCTACTACAATATGCTTTACATCACTTTGCGGCGTCCTTCTTTTACCCAGAGGTGCTTTTAAACCAACATGTGGGTAAATGCAGCTTTTATCCTGTACAGCCTTGTTGCGATTGACAGGTATACGAGAATGTGCATCTGCTGGAGTTTGGGAATACAGCCTGAGCCAGATGTGACCTGCTGTTTGGTGCACTGAAAGCAAACACAGCAAACACCATCAACCATCTGCTGGTGCAAAATATCACCAGTCTGAACGTATGTCTTAGCCATTTTCAGCCCCCGTAGAGACAAGATGTTTCAAGGAACTATAATAGATTGTTACCATGTGAAGCCTGGAACAACAGTCTATATAAAACTGGATCACTTCCCGAAATTACACGTATTATGTAAATGTGTGTGTAGTAAGTTTTAATGTCTACTTGGAAATAGCCCTCGAGTGAAATTCAAATTCTGAATTTAAAAATGCTGTTTATTTAAGACAAGGTTTTTTAGTCAGCACATTTTAAACCTAATAGTATTAATAACTCATTTCTACATTAGTACATAATATTTTACTTGTGATATTGTATTCAGGTGATTACAAAGTTACATAACATTTATAAATATATATATATTTAGAGTAAAATCAGTTCTTTAGATTCTCACAAAATAAAAATGCATCACTGTTTACACCAGAGATGCCAAAGTAGGGCTGCTGGCCAAAGTTGGCCCATGGTAAACTTTGATTTGGCCCACCATCCCATTTGAAAAGAGAAGGAGAATGATGGGGAGGTGGTTGGGACGAATGCTTTTGAAAGAGATTGTCATTTTGAATTTAACGTAACCTTTTGTTTATTGTTTTATTATTATTCATTATAAAATGTTACAAATGATACTGTGTTAGTTAATATGATTTAATGCAACATTTTTTAGTTATTTGAATAATTATTTATTCTTATAGAATAATTATTTGATTTAATTAAAAAATTTCAGCAAAATTTGGATGAGAAACACAGAAAACATTTTTGCAGCATAAAGTATTTTTTATTATAGTCGATATTTTTTTATTTAAATAAATAAATAAATAAATCTGTGAAAGTATTTACGTAAAATATTATATTTATTAATATATTGTATTATAACATACTTTAATATGTTATATTAACATCTTATATTATAACATACTTTGCTATGTAGAATAAAAAAAGAAACGAGCTAATTACTGAGGAAATTTAGCTACTATTCAAAGTAAACTGAATTTAAATTAATGTGTGAAATCTGCCTTTATAAGCATATGTTACAACTAACCCCCTGTTTGTTACAACTTGCCCTGCAGGTGGGGTTAATAGTAACATTTTATTCCTGGCACTTTTGGCAATAATGCACAGAAACCACAGGTCCGACGATCACAATTCCAGTGTTCATTTGTAGGAGAAGCTTGTGTGTTGTTGATAAAAAAATATGGTTTGTCTAACCCTATTACTTTGTTCATTATTTGACCAAAACAAAACAAAAAAAGTGTTACTTTGTGCCCCGCTCTCCCCTATACTGCTCAAAAGCAATGGAGTGCTAAGAAATGGCCAAATGTGTTTATGTAGTTGTTAGGGTATTTGAACTGGTTGCTAGGCTGTGGTAATGCAGTTGAATGCATGAAAACAAATCAGATTTTATAAGCCTAATTGAAAAGAACACGAAACCCTGTCTTTCTATAGTGTTCATGCTGAAATAAGGCTTGTTAATGTTGTTATATGGTTGTTGGGGTGCTACTGTATATACAACGCCTTGGCTCATTCAGAAAGCAAAATGATTGCAGGATTTATCAAATATGTCGATTTATTTACAAACACTCACTTGGAAGAACATCGATAACACTGGAGACACAGGAACGACATGGGTTGATGACAAAGCACAACTGAGAATACCGGACAAAGGACTGACTAAACAAAGGGATATAAATACACATGACATGATGGAAACTAACGACTAACAGGGGTGAGACACAGGTGAAACCGATGAACATTAACAAATGGCAGGAACTAGAACAAAAGGGTCACATGATGAAAACAAACACACATGGAGAATGAAAGCATGGGGGTGATCACATGATGAAAACATTGAACACAGGACCTGACAGTATAAGTGGTTTCTAGGGAATTACTTAATACCAACTTGATAGGCCGAGTAAAATGAGCCCAACACCAAGCTTCTCTCTAATCAAGATATTGATGTCAGCCATTTTGTGCAAATGTTAAGTCTATGGGGATTTTGGAGGTTACTTTCTTGCCCCTCATGGGGGCAGTGTACACCCAACCTCTTTGAAAAATCGTAGCACACCCCTCCTCAACAAGCTGGAGGATTTGATTATTTCATTAATATTATTGACTATTTTGGATCATTTAAATACAGCCCTGGTGAATATAAGGACATGGTATAAAAATCTTACCGCTACCAAACCTTTGCACAGTAATATAGCATTGGACCTCACTGTATTAAGTTACAAGGCTGAGTAACACTACAAATTTCTGTGTGGAGACAGCTTTATGACTGATTCAAGTGCCGAAAATGAGAAAGCTCTTTAGAAGACCTTGTGCTTTGAAAAAACCAAAAGCCATCCATGAATCCATTCAGGTAATAACTAGTTACACCAGTCTGCCAGCAGGTCTCAGGCAAATGCATTGACCCCCGCAGATTGAGTTTATAAGCTCTGAGTGTGTGTATGCATTGAAGTTTTTCCCCATCATGCTCTTCTGTTGCTCTTGAAAAGCACCAACTTGTCTCTAGTGAATAAACCTCCATCTGCTGAAGGCCGTGGCAGTGCTTAAAAAGTGAACCTCACCTGCCTGCCCTCTGATGGAGTCTTATTACCGCCTCAATTATTCAAATCCTCCAGCTGTGCAAAAATGTCATGCGCATTATTTTCAGTTAATTTCATGTCAGAGTTCCATTATGGATGGATCCCGCTGTTCTTCAGCAAATGCGCGAGGACCTGAGGTGAAGCAGAACTCATTGCTGTCCACTCCTCCAATGCAGAATAAATGAAAGCAAGCTTTTACACAAATAGTAAAGGCATGTGGTTTTTTAAAAACTCCATTAAACAAAACATATTAGATACATCACACACAC
>CAIGQZ010034910.1:4314473-4325643 GCA_903798205.1 Danio tinwini
TCTGTCTGTCTGTCTGTCTGTCTGTCTGTCTGTCTGTCTGTCTGTCTATCTATCTATCTATCTATCTATTTATTTTTTTCAAACAGGAAAAGATTAAAAGATAATCGGGCCTCACTCAGCATAAACAAATTCAGCAGGTTCCCGCTCTGCAGAACATAAAAAACATACAGACACACTTAAAATCTCATCCATCTACACAGGGGAACAGTACAAACAATCACTAAACATATAAACTGAAGAGAAACAGTCTACGATCTCAGTGGCTACAGTGATAGTTGATCATCAGATGACGAGTATGGGATTTTTCTTTAAAAGTCTCAGTGTTGATATTGTTTTTAAATGTTCTGGGATCTTATTTCAGCTTTTTGTGAATCTATAAAAGAAAGATCCCAGTCCATAACAGTTTTTAAAAGCCGGTAACAACAAACTACCATTTGTTACAGATCTGGTGGAACGATCAGTCATTGAATTAAGTTTTGGTACCAAAACACAAAGTGCTGGTGAGGCAGCACCATTTAAAATTTAATAGTACAGTTTGAGCAAAGCAGTGATGTGTCCATCCAGAAAGTCTATTGTGGATCTTATAGGCACTATTACTATTAGCTACATTCTAGCTATTGGCTCCAAGATATCATTTCGTCACCTTGGGATTATACGGTTCTATCTGTGTTCTGAATGATTGTGAGATAATGAGCTTCAACGTTTTTGCATTCCATAGCAAACAGTATGTGTAAAATTTGTTTTTTAAATAAAAAGTCTTAAAATGTAAACAACTTATAAAAAAACATCCCATAATAAACAAGTAAATAAGTTGTCATTTAATAAGAATTTGTCAATAACTCAATTTTGACAAAAATTTCAGATAGAACCTTATAATTCTAAGGTGACGATTTGTTGTGAGTGACAGTTACAGTTTTTCTCAGTGGCTTTGGTGCATTTCTCACAACACTATTTACATTTGCACAACAGTTAATGCATTTCTCAAAACAATTAGTACAAACTGCAAAACCTAGTTGATAACCTGCAAAAGCGTGACACTTGCTCAAAATGAATAGCTCATTCCTTTAAAGCAAGTATTCATGTCAATGAAAGTGTCAGTGTCATCAAATGCAAAGTCCTGCCACCATTGTTTATGAACAAGATAGTCAAATGGCTTTGTCATCTTTTCATTATGACACTTTACGCTGTACACTTTTTTTCAATGCAAAAAAGTCAGATTTTGATGACACTTCCTGAAAATCCTCAAGACAGCACTATATACTATTTGCACAGCCATTTGAAAACCACAGTAAAGTTAGACATCACTGCATTTAGTGAGGTATCTGAGTACAAGACACTGAATATGTATGTTTCACATTTTTACTGCAGATGCTCTTTACAATTCTAATTTATTCACAGCATTGTGCAAAAGAATAAACAGCCTTATTTACAACAAACATAAACTTTGTTTAGAGCTGTGAACTGTAAACAATACTGCAGTACATATTGGAACTGAACCTACAACATACACAGGTCGGTAAATCATTCAAGAAATTGTTAAATTTAGAAAACATTTAAAAAAAAAAAGATTAAATTTTTAAAATAAAATTAGTTTGACAGATTTTGACAACTAGTCCAACATTTTTGTGTGTAATGACTCAAGTAATGAAATGAGGACAATTAGTTTTATATGGAATGCTTATTCAGCATTCACAAGTTTAGTTAATTTTGACTGACATGACATAAGCAAATGATAATGTTACAAACAGCAGAGAGTTGTAGGAAAGCAATTGATGCATGTCCAAAACAATTTGCAATTTGTTGGAAGGAATAAGAAACTGCTATTATGATGTGCACAAATGACTTATTGTTTTGAGAAATGCATTAACTGTTGTGCAAATGTAAATAGTGTTGTGAGAAATGCACCAAAGCGACTGAGAAAAACTGTAAAATGGCCTTCCTTCCTTCTTTCCTTCCTTCCTTCCTTCCTGCCTTTCTGTCTATCATTCAACCAGTAAATCAATCAATCGGTGAATCTAACCATCCATCCTTCCATTCATCATAAATAAATTCATTAATTAATAAATGAACAAAAACACTGTAGAAACTTAGAAATAAAGAAGAATTAGTCCTTAAATGTAATGTTTTGAAAAAAAAAGAAATTAACTGCATAAATTCAATAAATTGCCTAGAAAAGATGAAAAGACACAAAAGAAAAAAGTTTAAAGTGTTTTCAACTTATTAAACTGAAATATTACTGAAGACGTATTTGAGGTTTATTGTTTGTATTGACCTGCTGCATCCAAACCAATATATCTGAGACAACTAAGACAGGTCTGGAAGAAATAGTTAAAAGAAAATAGCAATTTCAAGATGATCAAAAAATGCCCTGCCAGTTGTCAGCTATTTCTCAAGAGGAATATGAAGCTGTCAACAATAAGAGACAAAAACAATGTGTAAAGCATTCAAAGTCCAGAACAAAATATGAAAGATTTATGAATTTAACAGCCACATGCTCCTGGCATGGAAGACAGAAAGTCAAAGGGCTTTATTTTAATGATCTAGGAGCAAAGTCTAAAGCGCATGGCGCAAAAGCATTAAGGGCGTGTCCAAATCCACTTTTGTTATTTTGAAGGACAGAAAAATCCGCTTTGCGCCCCGGTGCATGGTCTAACAGGGTTGTGCTTATTCTCTTAATGAGTTATGGGTATATTTTGAGCATAACGTGCATTGAACCAATCAGAGTCTCCTCTCCCATTCCCTTTAAGAGTCAGTTGTGACACGCCAGGTGCATTTGCTAATTACATGGCAGACTTTGTAAGTGGAAAAACTGAACGCTTCACTAGCGAGAAAACAGTTAAACGGACCATCTGCAGCAAGAATAAAGAACAAGCCTCCTCCATTAAGCCTCTTTACTATCTCTTTACTTTACTTTTACTCTACTTTCGTGGATAAGGAAACGCTGTTGTATGCACTCCATTAAAGACATTCATTAGCCTACATATTTAATTTTGTTTGTTAAGTGCAAAGATTTGTTTCAAAACTATTTCTAAGTTCTGTTTTAATTATCAGCTAACAAATAAACTAACAATAATAATGAAGTGTGGTTAAAAATCTGAGTTATATCCAAACACACAACCTTATGCCCCATATGGCGATGCAGACATCTCCAAAACCCGACAGTGGCCAAATCTAAACTAGTTTTCATTTAAACAAATATAAATATGCATATAATAAAAAATACTGTTAATAATTATAACGTTATACAAATGCAAATTGTCATGAATAAACTGAAAAAGCCCCTCCTACATGAAGAAGGCATGGAGGTACATCCTGTGTGTATTAATGTGTAAGCATTTTGGACAAGCATAGGTGCATACTGTATCTAACTTGCTCTGTGCTGGACTTTAGACCAGCTTTTAGTTGGTCAATGTCACAGTCTATTTCAATTCCTCAAACTAGCAACACACCAACAATGCGCCTTAACACATCTCCTTTTTTAGACCAGCACACCTATGAGTCCACAAAGTGGCGCAGATGGATTTTATATTTAAACAACGTGGCACAAAACGTGAAAATTAGGGTTGCGCTGGTCTGAAAAAAGCAACAAATCGTGCCAAAAACATCTTGCGCCTTATTGCACTGGGTGTTTGATAGGGCCCAAAGAGTCAAAGAATGACTAAATGGCATAACTACACCTACTGGTTTAAAACAAAACCAAAAATAAAAAATCATTGATAATTAAAATTTGATATGCTTTTTTTGACGACAAAGAAAAAAAAACATATTCCTTATTTTTTTTATTAAAAACCAAAAGTTCACTGTGACCATGAACTGTCTAAAAAATTACTCTAAGAGTACAGTCCAAACAGCAGACTGTGCAATATCCAGTCATCTGAAGTCATACAGAAGTTTTGTATGCAGAATCTACTGTAATTTATAACATTATTCACTAACAATCTTGCCCTTTTTCGAGACTGACAGTCACGAACGGTCACTATGAACTTTAGTTTTATTTAAGAGCTGTATAAAAAATCTAAAAAGATGCTTTATTTTGTGTTTCGCTGAGAGAAAAAATAGAAAGAAACAGCATGAGGGCAACTTAATAATGACAATCTTCATGCTTGATTGAACAATTCCTTTTGAAACGGTTACATTACAGTGATAAATGACTAAATAATGCTTTCATCTCCTTTTTGCTTACTCTACTGAGAAAGCGTACAATTGTTTGGCTTTTGCTGCAATGCAAGAAGATGGATTTGTCAAACTGTCTGGACATCCATAACAAAACCTCACTCATTCCTTGTAATGTTTTCCTCCTCTACTGGTTTGTTTATCTCCTTAACATGTACTCACATTTTAGCCCTGCCAGGAGCAAGCGATATTTTATGGCACATCTGTTCGTCTTTAAACACCCCGAGGATGCTGTGGATTGAAGATGAGGATCAAAGAGAGGGGAGTCTATCAGAGCCAATCTAGTTCACTAGTGCAGCAAAACATACTCCACGAGTAATACTGGAGTTCGGATGATAACCAAAGTGCACAATCTGAAAGAATTATTCAAGTCAGCAGCTATTTGATAGGGGTGCATGGGGTCTTTCATCATAACACTATATGGTTGGGCATAAACATTTAATTTCTCAAAAGTTACCCTAAGATTATTTGTTCCACAACAAGGACATGTGCATTTAAAGGTGCAGTAGGTGATTGTTTTCAGAAACATTTTTTGTTGTGCTGATTGAAAGTCTCTTCACATTACAATAGTACTGTTTACAGTAAATTATCAAAATGTGTTTATATGGTTTTTTTTTATATTTTGGGTAAGCCGTACGACAAAAAATGTTCATTCAATTAAAATAGTGTCGGGCCGTCATCTCCCATTATTCCGATTAGTAGCCCAAACTGTCTGTCAGCAAATGCAGATTTGAGCTAGTGCGCACCTCTGTTCACGCAGATCCGCCATTTGTGCATGGAAGGATGACACCATGGCTGAAGTATTTCTTTTAGACAGGTAATGTTGTGTTTTGAAACTATTTTAGTCACTCAAAGCTGATGTAGATGTTGTTACAAATGGGTTATATCTGCACATAAGTGTTGTTCAGCCACTAAAATCTTCCGGCGATAGATTGATGTGACTATTTTCGTTTTTTTTTAAGTATTACAGCATAAAACATTATAAATAGCGCTGTTCCGCCTAGCCTGTTTTACTTAGGTGAAGTTGGTTTTATATTCACATTAGTTCATTTTTGAACAATGACGACCTGCTTTAGCTTTAGCTCAACACATGAGAGAGGGTTCAGCTGTCATCTTTAGGGTGTGCACTCTCATGCTTTCAGGAGGCGTGGCTTTGGACGGCAGGGGAGGGACTATGTTTCAAAGATTTATGCTAATCATGCTAACAGGTTAGCATTATGGCAGATCACCTGGAAATTTATGACAAGGGACAACTGCATTCTACAACTAAATGAAGTCCCACCACAAAGGCAGGTAGCTACAATAATTGAAGATAGTAACAAAAATGAAAGAACAAGTGTCAACTGCATATTTAAATGCATATCAGAGTTGTCTTTCTTATCCGTATGTTTTCTTGGTTTATTAGTGTTGCCAAATCTTGTTAGAAAAACAACAACTACAGCACTGTAGAACAGATGTCCAACTGCTTTCTCTTTGTAATAAATAAGCCACATACCAAACTGGATTGCTACAGCTCAAATATTATTAATAACCATTATTCATAATAAGTGGGCTTGGCAACTCTTTAAGCTATTTTAAAATGTGTTTGACAGAAATTCTACCATAAAATACATGTCTGTCTTATTTTTTTTTTTAAGATGAATCAAATTAGCATTATGGGGCATTTTAAGGTCAAAACATCAAGTGCATTTGAGTACAATGCATAGACAGATAAAAACAAATTCAAAGTGTTCACTATCAAACTGATTTCAAACCAATTTTTTACTTTATTCTATTTATTTAAGATAATTGGAAGAAAAAAAAAGACAGGATGTGGTGAACTGTAAAATAACTGAACTGTTTTATTAGAAACAATATTGGATCACTTTGACATTTACTATATAGACAAAAAAAAATCAAATTTTGTGTTGTACATATTAAAGAAAGTCCCATTGGTTTTGGTGTTTTTGGGTAAACTATTAATTTAAGCAGCCACACAATGTACACTACAAGACAAAGGCTTGTCGCCTATCCAAGTTTTACGAACAACAAATAATAACTTAACTTCTAGTTGATCATTTGGTATTAGAAGTGGCTTATATGAACGGCAAGGGCCTCTAGATCATACTTATTTTACCAAAATAAAAAATAATCATGCCTTGATTTTTAATTATTTAATTAGGACAGTAATATCTGACTTTGCTTACACAAAAGTCTTGTCAATTAACAGAAATACAGTAATGTGCAGTATAGAATAAAAAAGTCATGGTGCAGGGGAAAAAACATATTGTGTATGACTCCCATGAGCTTGGAGAACTGTATCCATACATCTCTGCAATGACTCAAATTACTTCTTAATAAAGTCATCTGGAATGGCAAAGTAAGCATTCTTGCAGGACTCCCAGAGTTCATCAAGATTCTTTGGATTCATCTTCAATGCCTTCTCCTTCATCTTACCCCATGCTTAATAATGTTCATATCTGGTAACTGGTCTGGCTAATCCTGAGCACTTTGACCTTCTTTGCTTTCAGGAACTTTGATATGGAGGCTAAAGTATGAGAAAAAGCGCTATCCTGCTAAAGAATTTGCCCTCTCCTGTGGTTTGTAATGTAATGGACAGCACAAATGTCTTGATACCTCAGGTTGTTGATGTTGCCATCAACTCTTCATACTGAATGTAACCCCAAACCATGATTTTTCCTTCACTAAACTTGACTGATTTCTGTGGGAATCTTGGGTCCTTGCGAGTTCCAATAGGTCTTCTGCAATATTTGTGATGACTGGGATACAGTTCAACAGATGATCCATCAGAAAATCTACCTTCTGTTACTTTTCCAAATGATCAACTAGAAGTTATTATTTGTTCCTCTTACAACTGGGACTGATGACAAGACTTTTGTCAGGTAGTGTATCATGACATTTGGTGTCTGCTCTTTTTTTGTATTATTTGCACACCTTTATCACAGCTGCTGCTTGTGACACAACCGCAATGCATTTGTATAAATTATTAAAGCAGGTTTATCATTGTATCAATGTTCCTGATCATATAGTGGAAAATCAATTTAACAGTTTGAATCATTCAGAGGTGCAGCATGAATTCCTAATGAGTTGTGTAACCTTGGTAGCATTAAAATCTGTTTAATCAGTTACACCTGAGAAGGGGCAAATAATGCATTTACAGCGTATCAAGACAAACACTAACAAAAAGCTCCTTTGCATGCATTAGTTGCTGTGATGAGACAGAGGTCACGACCTGCCTTTCATTGAACCCTGCCGAGGGGAGACGAATTCGTTACAGATCTCGGTTTGGCATCTCTACTGAACTCTAGAGAGTAATCAAAACCAATGTTTTCAGAGTGGGTTCTGCATTAACCGAATAACAAAAAGCCTTTTAGCCCCCATGGGGGCAGAATTATAATCCACGACCTGGATCTTGGAGGTCTATATTGCAACGCATATTACACAAACCATTTTAGAGCATTCTAGGTCGATAGAGAGGCCCATCTGTGATCATTTGAGCCTAGAGGCTGATCAGACGTTGTGAAGTATTGAATTGGTAGATTCCCCTCTAGTTTTGGAGCATCTGTTATATCAGATGGATTAGTGAAGGCAGATACCCTTGAAGGGTTGTATGATTTTTATTTAAGCTTGCATGCATGTGTGTATGCATACATAAAAAAAAAATCCCCAAACTGATGGATTCCTATTTGAGGGTATTTGTAAATCATGTTTGTAATATTAATGGCCTTTGCGCTCCCTGCTCATTGAAGATAGACTGACGAGGCAAAGGAGTGTTTTGTAATCAAAAAAAGACCATATTTTCCTGCATTAGTAATGAATTATTTATCAGCCAGACACAACTGCTGACTCAAAACTTCAAAGAGCATGTTTTTTGGAAGAGAGAGAGAGAGAGAGAGAGAGAGAGAGAGAGAGAGAGAGAGAGAAAGAGAGAGCTAATTTCTAATTAACTCCTCTTCTAAAAGTACCACATGGAAGAGCCCTAGTTCTCACAAAACACATGTGATGTCAGTGACCCTCAACCTTTTTGTCTCTAAAACTGCTAACTGTTTATGACATTATTAAGGCCCAATCCCAATTCTATTTTTGTACCCCTACCCCTTCCCCTTCCCCCTTACAACCGAGGGTTAAGGGAAAGGGCTTCAAAACGTACCCCTAAGAATTGGGACAGCACTTCAACACCTGCACACGTCATCATTTGTCATCGCAATCTCTTGCTTCATATGAGATCAGACGATCGCGACTGCTGTAGTTATTCCAGTTGAGTTATTTTTTGGTTTTTATCTTCAGGAAATCACTGAAGGCATATATTATGTTATCAGAACGATCTAATGTGGCAATAAGATCGTAACTATACTGTGTATTTACACAGTGGCCATATTCATCTATGTAAACACACGAAAACAACATTAACATTATAGCAGACACCGTAAAAGGCTCATTCTCAGCCACTAGACTTTTCTGACAGGGTATTCCAGTGTCATCAAGTGTCAGAATGTTATGGAACTGCTGTACAGGAGTTATGATTATGGATTATAGATCGCAAAATTTAGCAGGGTTTTGTTTGCGTTTTTTTTTAAAGCATGACGGTGAAACACGAATGCGGTTATGAATATTTTAAAACATGTTTGTTTGTCGTAAAAATTCGTAATAATGACAAAAAATACTAATTTGTGGATCTCCTTACTTCCGGATTCAGCAATACTGCTGTTGTGGCAGATGTATTCTGGGAAATTTTCTTACACTTTGGTTTTGAGTGTGCTCCTGAAAAATGTTCATTCGAAGAGGTGTATATCCCTTGCCCTTAGCCCTACGCCTTTAAGCTAAAGAGAATTGGGACACCACTACCCCTTGACGTGAACGCGCAAAACGAGGGGTAGGAGTAAGGGGAAGGGCTAAGGGGTAGAATTGGAATTGGGCCTAAAAGTACAGCGGTTAGTGATTTACTGTACATATACATTGTAATATATTGTGATATACTGTACATATACTGTATGTGTGGACATACATAAATGGACAACAATGTATAATGTATGCATGTTTATGTTTATGGTTATGTTTATGGTTGTTTTCAATCACGTGGTTCTGATGTCGTGTGAAATTCAGATGGAGAGCAGAAAGTAAAAACCTGAATGGAAGACACAGAGTAAAGTCTGCATTTTTGCGATTTATCCCATATTTCAAAGTGAATATAAATAGAAAATAAGCACATATGTTAGGCATGATCCTTATGTGATAAAGAGGGCTGAGTTTTATACTGAACTAAAATATATTTGCCAGCCATTGATGCGGCACCTACTGTATAATTACTTTACATGAAAAATACTTTAGTAAAAACTATTGTGTTTGAAAGCATACTATAGATAATTACTTGAATTAAACTGTTAAAGTAATTATATTGTTGGTGTGGTACAACACAACTGTAATAAACAAATTATTCAATAGGCTTCAGCTTAAACTAGTTTGATACACTATAATCACAATGCACCACAGTTTACTCTAACGTTACAATATTTATCACAGTTCATCAGTTTACTATGCTACAGTATTCTGTAGCATTCTTTAACAAAGAGTTATACACATTATACACTTTACTATGTGGTTTAAAAACATGTTTATTATAAATTACTTTAGTTTTTTCCTCATGATGATATCTTCCAGAAAGCATACAAAAGCGTGGATGCATAGCCTACATTATTATCGATTGATTTATTTTTGTAAGGGGAAAAAATGTGCTCTACAATAACAACCGTTTAGTTTTGTCGCAAGAGTTGAATTTCTTTTATGTTTTGTCGATGAACTTTCCATCAACATTTATTAACCGCTGCTGCGCATCTCGATGTTCATGTTGTGGTTGTTTATTCTGCCGAAACAACAGTAAAGACATGAATTATTGCAAAACAAGACAGAGATTTCATTACAGCGATTACATGGCAGAGTATGTTATGTGTTTGTATCTGATTTTTATATAACACATTAACATATTTATACACACAGCTAGGCCTGTATATAATCTTTATTGGTGCTGTCAAACAAATTACAGCATTCAAAAAAGTTTGTACACATGGATGTATTAAATAAATATTTATTACATGCCACCTTTTTTTCCACTTTTCAGCCAGTTTCTTGAACTTTTGCAAAAACTTTTGGAAGTCTATAAAAATTGTTCACCATTGCTTATTTTGGTCTATTTAAACAATCATAAACAACACAAAACATAAACATTTTGATGTTCTGATAGCGATTGCTATGTAGAAGAATCGCTTCCTGCCCTCCATCTGCATTTCGAACGTCATCAGTGACGTCATGTGAAAACAACCTATAAAAACCTAAAGGGCAGAAACTGTCCTAAGTCTTCGATAATTTCTCAGAGAAACGAATGTGTGTACATTTTTAAAAAGTATTCATTAACAGCTGATTGTTGCTTATCAATCATGTTTTCTATTTGTTTACTACGTTAAAATGTTTTAACATAAAACTGACTTTTGTTAAGATTTTGAGAAGAGTTAAACAAACATGAATCGCAAGCTAGAAACTGTTAATTACACACACTCATGCATGATTTTATGTTCCAGATGTGAAATTGCTAATGATCTTGAAATTGTCTGCAGCTGAATAGTTTCAGATCTCTATCTTAGAAACACTTCATAATTAAAATCTGTCCTTTTTCTTGAGAATGTGAGTAGACATCCAGGACAAGAATGCTCCCATTGAAATGTTAAACAGCAATTTTTCATGTTGTCTAATAAAAAAAAAACACAAATCAATAATTTAATGGGTTAAAATGCCCCCCAAAATGGATAAGTTTTTGGTAATTATGATCAGAGATAATGCTGCTAAAGAAATCTGCCAGTGGAAAAAAAATCGTGGCCACTTTTTACACAGACACTTCTATGTTACATTTTTAAATAGACACACTTGGTTCTAAATCTCTGAACGTTACTTTATATTTTATTTATATATAAATTCAAAGGGGGGCAAATAATTCTGATGCAACTGT
>CAIGQZ010034910.1:4335643-4348841 GCA_903798205.1 Danio tinwini
TGAAATCTTGAAGGAAAAACTAATTAAAATGGAGATCAATGGTTGCATGTTTCCTACATTCTTTCAAATATCTTCTTTTGTGTTCAACAGTACAAAACCAAAACAAACAAAAAAAAAAAAACCCAAAAAACTTAAACTGGTTTGGAACAGGTAAAGGGCGAATACATAATAAAAGATGTCAAACCCTGTAAGTGCATGTCCCACATTACACATTTTGGCTCTGTCCAAAATCCCAGGCTCTCTTGAGTTGGTACCTATAGCATTTCACAGTAAGCAGTAAACAGTTTGTAACCACTGAAAACTGAATCTACATACTGTCAGTGTAATCCAGACATACAACATTTACCATGAGATCTACCAGAGTGACTTTGCATTGCTATCCATAAATCCTCACTCTGTTCCTCATGGAATAGTAAAGCGTCCAAAATAAACGCACGACAGAGAAACTCTGCAGAATGTTTTGAAATAACCTACTCAACACTGTTACTTATTTTACCAGTACATTCTTAGGTAAGTATACTGTAAGTACAATGCACGTTCATGTAATTGCACCCATATAAAAATCTGAAACATGGAACTATATGCAAATGACCCACAAGTTCATATTTGGATTTCACATTTGACACATTTCACATACTGCAAAAACGTCTGTTCATATATATATATATATATATATATATATATATATGTTACACTCATATATGTTATATTCTATGTTTTTCAAACATTAGAATAACAAATATGTACATACATGTCCAAATATATTATATATGGCCATTTATGAACACATATAACATTATAGCTAATATTTAAACATATGTACATATTTATAATTCCACTGGTTCAAAAAATTTATATACAGCCATTTTTGCAATATTTTTAAATGTACCGTATGCTGCATATAAAGTCCCACATGGTAAGTACTATATGAGAATATATGCGCATATACTGTATACCATCCAGCGGTTAAAAGCTGCTGGCGCACCAAATACCGCCGCAGCAGTATGAACAGCGGCAAAGGGACCAAACTGAAGTAGTGACATCTGTATATGCAGTATATATGCACATATATGATAATATATGTGCTGCATGTGTATATATGCCACATATAGGCAAAATTGAGATGCATATATGTGCATATACAGGCCATATAGGTATCTGTATTGCTTTTTTCGATCCACATACTCTATAAGCCCTATATGTAAATATAAGATATGTCTCCTATATAGCTTAAATCTCACTTTGGCAACTGTCATACGTGATATCTACATGTAAAAAAAATCTGTAATTTTACGGTATTATATATTATATTTTACGGGATTCTTTCCGGCAGCTGGGGTAAACATATATGTATAACATATAGGTGAACATATATGTGCATATATGCATACTTATATACATGCATACATGTATCTACAGTGTATAAGTACATGTATGCAAGTAAATATGTACACATGTATGTACACACATATATACACATTTATGTGCATATATGTACATATAATATAAGAACATTTTTAATAATTTTATATATTTCGCATATGTTAAAACCTATATTAAAACACATATTTTTTCCATGTGGGGTTTGACATTTTATTAAAATATTTACTTGTATGTCAAATATGAATATACTGCCATTTATCAGAGTCATATATGGACATGTAGTATAAAAATAAAGTCAAATGAAAACATCAATTACATGGATAATAATCTCTTAAAACTGATGTAAAAAAGACGTTTTGGTGCAGAATAAAAGCAACTAGTTTTCACTACACCTTTTTTTTCTCAGAAGACTGTCCTGTTTATTGACTGCAGAAATACTTTTATCCTTTGTCATATGAGTTTGTCTGACTTTGCTGCGCTTTATTTAGGCCACGACAAATATCATTTTGAATAATTTATTCTTTGTTGTCATTTTCCCTCTTGCCACGGGCTTAATGTTTCAAAGAAAGTTTGATTCCTTAAACTGCGACTTGACTTGTCTTGAATTTACTGTGAACGGCGAAGTGCAGCTGTTTTGAAGAGCTGCATACTAATGTTAGGATCCGCATTTGCACCCAGACTTTGCCTCTTGACATTTGGAGATGATTAAGAAATTGTCCCAGACCTAACCTTTGAATCCTAAGAACGTTCATGACACTGAATTAGCACCTCCATTATCATTCAGTGTGATCTAATGAAAACTATTTAATTGTGGCACATATATTAAGCGTCTTAATATATGTACAACATAATTGAGGCAAGCTCAGAAAATCCCTAGTGTGAAATGAAGCATTTAGCCAAGACTGAACTAATCACTGTAATAGCATAACGAATTTAATATGCCTCCAACTTGTGTTTTGAAAGAGAAGAAGAAAAATGCAAACACAAAAAAGGTGTTTCTTCCAGCCTGATCTCAAGAGGAAACATAAGTATTTTACGTTTTGTCAGTTTAGCGGCTAATTCGTACGAAATCGTACAAGTTCAGTCGTACGAAAATGTATGATTTTAAAAAGGAGGCGTGGCACCTTACTCCACCCCTAACCCCAACCGTCATTGGGTGATGAGCAAATTGTACCTATTTGTACGAATTAGATCGTACGAATTCATACGAATTAGCCACTAAATAAAAAAGTTACGAATTGCCATGAGATTGCGTTGGTTTCTTCAGCTATAGCACTTTTAGAAAGTCATTTTTATCAGAAACAATCACAGTGGCTGTATCCAAAATCACCTCTACACTCTTAAATAATGCACTATTTTAGGGAGCAGCCATCTTAGTGGTGTCTGAAAGCTTAAGTGCACTCAATAAATCCCAAAATGCACCATAATAAAGAATGTATAATAAAAAAAATGCACGATGCAGTATGAGAGTTTGCGCACTGAATGAATTACCATGTCTGACCACAAGATGGCATCCACAGCAAAATTTAAAATTGTTCAACTCAACATAGGCTAATTCTGAAAATGTACCCCTATATACATTTCTGGAGATCGCGAATTATGTAGCCAGAGGAATGTTTTTAAAAGAAACGCTACGGAGCGGTATGATGCAGTTTCTTTTCACGCTTATCAGCTGACCACTTACCTCCGTGTGGACGGCTTTTTCGCTAATACCAGTTTGTTGACAGTGACGACGGGGTTCAAGTCCACTGAATAACGATTCCTGAAAGCAGGTAAGACAAAAACAAAAGTAAAAAACAAAATAAATAAAACTGAGTGCTGGTCAATCGGGGCTTTTTAAAACACTATTGGTTGGGTTTGAGGAAGGGGGTGGTTGGGAAGATCAGTCGGTTGGAGTTTATCAGTCGACAGCAGCCTCTGGAGGATTTATGTGAGAAGAGCAGGCAGGAAAGGCACTTGCGAGAGAAATTTGAGATCTCAAAAAGCATAAACAGCGGCCTCTATTTGGCGCTTTCCTAGAAATGTATTTAGAGGTAGATAATCATAATGAAGCTGGGTTGATTAAACTAAAGTCTTAGACTTTAGACTTAGATTTATACTTCTGCATCAAGCGCACACGTATGGTCTGGCGCAGCCTTTACACGGTCGCATAGCCCTTATCATGGCTGACGCCGACACTAACGTGCACTTCTCAAAAAATGTAAACTACACGTCACAACGACGCATATCGCAAGTTCTGTGATCAGTCAGTTTGGTAGCTGTGACAAGTGTGGGCAGTGCTGAGAGCCACACAAACCCAATAGAGCGAGTTCTTACAAGGGTCGATACCCATGAAGGAGCTCCAATTGGAAACTTTTGTTTTGTGTTTACCTTATGATTGAAGTTGTTGTATGTTCGTCGGTTCCTGCCTCCGTATGAGCTAGTCTTAGCTACTTGTACATTAAGGTAGCGTTCAGAAAAAACAAAACACCCACGAAAAAACATGAGAAAGAGGAACATAAAAACCTCACTGCCAGCTAGCGTTTCGGAAGTGTTATTGCAGAGCAACACAAACAGCGCGCAGAAGTATAAATGCAGGGTAACGTGCAAGGCATGTGCCGTGGGTCACAGCAATCGATAAATGCAGAAGTATAAACCAGCCTTAAGGTTTACATACATGACAAAAAACTAAATACTTGTTAAGTGTCAAATAACTATCATAAATACGTTACACATTTTATCAACAAGCAAAGCACAAAAAGGAAAAAACAGCATCCCTTCCGGCATATTCCTTTTCATTTGCTCTTAAAGTGGACTATATTAGCAAACTAATGTAGGGAACAGTGAATCAGGGAATAGGAGCAATTTCGAATACAGCCATTGTGTCATTTTCATCACATATATAATTATAATTAAGTAAAATGTTTAGCTTACAATTTTTTCTTTACACTGCCCTCAGCTGAGATAACAATCCAATAACCAGTATTATTTTCTTTATTCATACACCATAATTCTACACTATAAATCTGTTGCAAAGACAAATAAATACTCTTCCAAACAGATGAGATATGGAAATTAAATCCTTGAAGGTGTGAAATGCTACATGTTTGATTGCACTCCTAGTCTTCTACTGTTTTTTTCCCCCACACAGTCATGTTTGCACAGAAAGGAAACTCAAAAGCAAAGAACAGCAGCTCAAGGGCTTTATTTTGAGCGCCGAAGGAAAGGTGAAGATTGAACCCTGCTGCTGGGAAACGAACCCATTGTCAGGTTTTCTATTTTGATGCGTTGGCCTTCCCCACTACAGATAAACTGCTGAAGAACAGGCTTTCTCTGAAGGCTTTGCTGTCCACTCGGAGTCATGTTCTGCAAAACCATGACTACATTTAATAGACAAGCAACCATTTGCCCTTTGGATGCACTCTTTTTTTGGATTCAGCAAGTCCATTTAGACAATAGTAAAAAATAAATGTCAGAGAAGTGTTCTACTAAGCAGCAGTCCCTGTCAGCATTAAGATAATTGATCACATTTTATATGTTAAATGATAAAATGTCCCATTAAGATATGCAGTAATTTGCTCCCTAATCAACCCTGAGTGTGATTTTACTTTTATTCAGTACCATTTCCATTTATCTCTCTGAGCTGAATGAGTAAAGGGATGACCTGACAAAAATGTTCCACTCATTACTGGCATAACATTTGCAGAATTTCCATGCGCTGCCTCTCTTCAGCATTGGAGACAGAATAGTAATCTGTGAATATATTATCGGGCCATAATCCCTCATGATGGACTTTCCTCTCTCGTCTGTGACCTGCCTTGAAAAGTAGATGATTTGGTAAAATATCTAGGTCACAATGTTAAATCTCTCCTCTTAAGATGCGTCACAGGTTTTGTAAAGATTCAAGTGTCTGAATTTCAAACAGGTGAAGAGTTTAACAACAGTCAAAAATATAGATTTTTTTTGGTCCAGCTTCCCTGTTCTTGAGTATGTATTTAGTTTACATTAATACATGGTTACAACTACAAGACCTTTACAACAACTTTGCAATTTCATGTACACTCACCGGCCACTTTATTAGGTACACCCATCTAACTGCTTGTTAATGCGAATTTCTAATGAACCAATCACACAGCAGCACCTCAATGCATTTAGGCATGTAGACATGGTCAAGACGATCTGCTGAAGTTCAAACTGAGCATCAGAATGGAGAAGAAAGATGATTTAAGTGATTTTTTATGTTGCATGGTTGTTGGTGCCAGATGGGCTGGTGTATTTCAGAAACTGCTGATCTACTGGGATTTTCACGCACAACCATCTCTAGGGTTTACAGAGAATGGTCCGAAAAAGATAAAATATCCAGTGAGCGGCAGTTCTGTGGGCGCAAATGCCTTGTTTATGACTGGTTCCAGCTGATAGTAAGGCAACTCAAATAACCACTCGTTATAACAGAGTTATGCAGAAGAGCATCTCTGAATGCACAACACCTCGAACCTTGAGGCAGATGGGCTACAGCAGCAGATGACCACACCGGGTGCCACTCCTGTCAGCTAAGAACAAGAAAATGTGGCTACAATTCACACAGGCTTACCAAAATTAGACAATAGAAGGTTGGAAATACGTTGTCTGGTCTGATGAGTCTTGATTTTTGCTGCAACATTTGGATGGTAGGGTCAGAATTTGGCGTCAACAGCATGAAAGTATGGATCCATCCTGCCTTGTATCAATGGTTTAGGCTGCTGGTGGTGTAATGGTGTGGGGGATATTTTCTTGGCACACTTTGGGCCTATTAGTACCAATTGAGCATCAATACCACAGCTTACAAAATGTACCCATCTTCTTATGGTTACTTCCAGCAAGATAACGTGCCATATCATAAAGCGCAAATCATCTCAGACTGGTTTCTTGAATATGACAATGAGTTCACTGTAGTCAAATAGCCTCCACAGTCACCAGATCTCAACTCAATAGAGCACCTTTGGGATGTGGTGGAATGGGAGATTCACATTATGGATGAGCAGCCGACAAATCTGCAGCAACTGCGTGATGACATCATGTCAATATGGACCAAAATATATGTGAGGAACATTTCCAGTACCTTGATGAATCTATGCCACGAAGGATTAAGGATTATGCCAAATCATGATTTGAATGTTGGCAAACTCTGCCAGGCTGTCCAAACACCATGGCATTCAAAAATAACTTATTGCTCCAATATCCAAAAAAGAGCAAATAAATAATTCAAGGTGATCTTCACAGGTCTCAAGTTTCAGACAAAAAAAAAAAGAAAGAAAAAGAAACAACCTTTGAATCTATTTGAAAAGCAAACAACCCAGAGAGAAAATCAACTTTTCTCAATTTTACTTCTTTGATAACCGCTGTCCTTGCAGAATAAATGTATTGGTACATTCATGGATCAATTTCTAAAATCTGTTATTAACTGTTTTTGATGATTGTTAAAAATCACTGGTGGATCTGCACTTTGATTGTAAGGTCAGGTTGATGTCAGTAACAGCCTTTTTCCAATGATTCTACAAATTTTTACCAATAATAGTACAGTAGTGAAGGCATGTTTCTTGGTGTGCATCAAGCATTTATAGGCTATTATGATACCAAGGCCTATAGTTCTCTCTTGATAGACTGTGACATTTACACTATATAATTTCATCAACAAAAAGAAGTTTGCGCACCTCCTTGTTCATCCATGGCTTTTGATTTGGGTATGTGGTGATATGATTCTGGGTTGTTACACTGTCAATGGTGGTGTTGATGTATTCCAGAACAGAGGAGATGTAGCTGTTAATGTCTGTTTGAGAGCCACATGTGGCCTGGGAAGCAAACATACTCCAGTCTGTGTGTTGAAACCTGTCCTGGAGTGTGGAGTCTACCCCCGCTGGCCACACTTTGATGGTCCTCACTGATGGCTTCACACGATTGATGAGGGGTGAGTATCGGGGGGTGAGGAACAAAGAAAGGTGATCTGATTGACCCAGGTGGGGGAGGGGGGTAACAGCATAGGCTTCAGCCATGTTTGTGTATACCTGGTCCAAAGTCTTGTTTCCCCGTGTGTGACAGAAAATGTTTTGATGGAATTTGGGGAGCACTGTCTTTAAGTTTGAGTGATTAAAATCCCCCGCAACAATAAAAGCAGCCTTAGGGTGAGCAGTCTGTTGTTTGCTGATGGCTGCATGAAGTTCATTCATAGCAAGCTTTGCATCAGCATCGGGTGG
Source organism: Danio tinwini (assembly GCA_903798205.1). Classification (NCBI taxonomy): domain Eukaryota; kingdom Metazoa; phylum Chordata; class Actinopteri; order Cypriniformes; family Danionidae; genus Danio; species Danio tinwini. Next base: position 4,343,236 of record CAIGQZ010034910.1, read on the forward strand.
AATGTAAGCAGCGATTATAAAGGTGGAGGTGAACTCCCGTGGCAGATAAAACGGTCTGCATTTGACCATCAGAAATTCCAGGTTAACAGAGCAATGTCTCCCAACGATGACAGAGTTTGTGCACCACGCTTTGTTAATATAAATGCACAATCCTCCGCCTCGGGTCTTACCGGAGTCATCCGCCGCTCTGTCTGCTCGGAATGTGTGATGCTCAGTTAAAGATACAGCGTTGTCTGGTATCCCGCTGTTTAGCCATGTTTCTGTGAAAATCATGACATTACAGTTCCATAATCTTTTGCTTTGGTTGATGCGCAGTCTAATCTCATCCATTTTGTTCACCAGGGACCGTACATTGGCGAGGAAGATGCTGGGTAAAGAGAGCCGGTGTGGTGTTAGCTTTAGCTTAGCTCTTAGCCCGCCGCGCTTCCCCCGCCTTTGTTTACGTTCGCGTCGCCGTCTCCGAGCACTTCTGCCCGGCCGGACATAGCGCTCAGCCTCGGGTGTCCTGGCGATCTCTGGGATGAGTCGTAGATTGCTGATAAAACTGTCCGAAATGCACAAACCAATATCCAAGATCTCCTGTCGGGTGTACGATGTAAAGGCATTACTGTTCTGCACGAACAGACCCGAAATGAGCAGGAAAAATACTGCAAAATTGCAGAAACTGGAGAGACGCCGAGCCTCGCGATGTGTACGCGCCGCCATCTTGGTCTAATCAAATGCTAGAAAACAAATATGCTTATCAGCATCAAACCAGATGAGAAAACATTTCTGTTGTTGACAGATTTTTTTTATACAAATCTATCCATTTCTAGAGAGAAACAAGCCAAATAAGGTTGATGTCAACAGGTTGCATAACACACACTCATCTTCAAATACTAAATGTGACCCAGAATATGTAAAATGTAGGATCACTTGCAAAAATGTGTCCTGTGTCGTGGATTATTGTCTGCCGAGAGCATGAAACCATCAAAATTAAAGAGGCATTTAGAAACTAAGAACACAACTGTAAAAACAAGCCTGTAAGGAAACTTCACACATCATGTCCCATTAAATCAAAATCTACACTCTAAAAAAGCTCTTTAATTTCATCCCACATTTGGGTAAAACTGCATCCAGTCATTGGGCTAAAAATGCAATGTACTGTATGAATTAATTGTATTTTATTCACATTTAGACCATTACTTTGAAATAACTCAGCATTTATTAGTGTAGTTCATCTCAATACTCATTCATACCAACGCTTGTTTACTTCTGCAGAAGTTTTGGTGGCAAGCTAAGATGCTGAATGCAAAAATCCATAACTTTTTAAGCAATGCATGAAAGAAGGGATCATTTTACCGTTTGTACTAAACCAGGTCCTGACCTGAACTGAATAACAGAAGCATAACCTGCAATAAACAGGTATGAAAGAATCCTCAGCGGGGTCACCAACTACCTGAAGATATTATTGATCGCTTCCTCCATTTCCACACCGGTCTTTCAACTCTGATCTTGCTCAAGGCTTAGCAAGGTATGCTAGTTTCTTTCTAAAGTCGGGACCCAAAGCCCTACAGTACCTCTCTCACATTGTGGGAATGAGATAAAAGTGAGGAATTAAATATTAATGGGAATCAAGTCGGCCAACTGCCATAATTCTTATGCTCTTCCAGGCCAGGTCCAGGAATAAAGCTGTTAAAACAGCCTAGGGATCTTTCATGCTCACCCTTATTGAGATGATGAAAGGGTTAAGGACCCAAACTATTCGACCTCTGCCCACTGAGCAGGGATGTTACTGAACTGTGATGTTGAGCAAATGGGGAAACTCAGTCTTCATGTTTTACCCCTCTCATGCATTTTACAGCATCTTTAGCACTCTAAATGCACGGCACACATCCGTCTGACCGCTGACTTCAGACTACAGCCTTCGGCGGTGCTGGCGAAGAAAGAATCTCAGTTTCATACCTGCCTTCTGTCATGGCCTTCCTCCATTTTTCTTTTTTTTCCCTCCCCTTTTGCCTCCCAGAATAAACTTGTGAGCCTCACAGCGCTCGTGAGCCTGTGATTACGCATGGCACATTTATCTGTTTCCAAGGGTATCATTATCCCTCTAGGAAGTTTTGCATTCAGTGAGCTGTGACAGGTGCGGGGCAATTTTGAGATTATTTATAATGACGGCTCCGACTTGGAGTCGAGCATCATCCGCAGCTGTCCTGGGGAATTTACCCTGATACACTCAAGTTTTATGGATAATGGCCGCACTCTTTACAACCTTCCTGGAAAAATAAATAAGTAAAAGTGCCACAAAGTCAGTACAGCTAACACGAGTAAGTCAAAAAGAGGAACTAATTTAAAGAATATATGTGGCTGTGGAAAACACCTGTGAAATCTGCTGCATGCACAAGAAAAATGACAGGTAATGAGTGTTGAAATGATGACCTTGTGTTGAGGAAAGCCTCCCTATGAATATCTGCACACCAGAAAAAAAAAACATATATATCTTAAGAAAACCATCTGTATAAGAAAGGAGGAAAAAGGCGGACAAACCCTATTACACCAACCACAATATTTGATTCAGTAGAGATGAAAGGAAACACGTTCAGGAAGAAACGACACTGTTTATAAAACATTAAAAGTGTGTTTGAGCAAATAAAACTGCAACGCTCAAATGCGCAAGTTGTTTTTACCAGCTCTTCTGTGTTCTCTTCATCATCCTAATGGGCACACTGGAAAAAAAAGAGCAGTCCAATGGATGGGCCTATTAAATGGAGAGCAGCTTTTCCCTTTCTAGGGGTTTCATTATCGCACATTTGATGTCCGTCCTACAGTAGACGGTCAACACAAAAATTCAATTTTCAAGTTGCTCCTGTGCCGTCCTACCCAGTTCATGAGAAGTCTCAAAGGAATACGTTTCCCCTTCAAAAAGCCTTCTACTGATACCAACGGCAAAATATGAATAATAAAGTGTGTTACAGTTCAACTGCCAATTATAACATTCATCTAGAGAGCTGCAGAGGAATGTATGACTTTAAAAAAGCTCTTTTTTTTTGCTATGAAAACTCTAAAAGGGGTCCTATTATACCGTCTTTATAAGATGTAATATGACTCTCAGGTGTCCCTAGAATGTGTCTGTAAATATGCATATATTAAAATACCTCGCCTATCATTTATTACACTATAAAGCAAATTACTATTTTTGGGGCAAAGCAAAATCACAGTGTTTTATTTCGAAATCTGATGAACTGCTGCTCAGTTCAGTTCATTTTATTATTCTTTGTCCCGTTGAGGGCTCCCAACCCCTGTCCAGAACAAGGCGGTGCCTTCACAAATTCAGTAACTTCTGCAGCAATCAACAAATCATGTATACCTATTTTTCTTCAACACAGGTTCATTCTGATAACGTAGCCCTATATACATTTTTGGAGATCGCGAATTATGTAGCCAGAAGTACTTATGGCTGCATTTCATCTTTAAAACGAATGCTACAGGGGCGGTGTGATGCCCTTCCTTTTTGAGCTTACCAGCTGACTTGCTTACTTCCGTATAGACGGCTTTTCTGCTATTACCAGTTGTCTGGTAGCTCGACATGTACGTCGGCGGACTTGAGACGCAAAGTGGAGTTGACCACGACAACAGGGTTCAAGTCCAGTGAAGAACGGTTCCAGAAAGCAGGTAAGACAAAAACAGAAGCCAAAAAATAAAATGAACAAGTAAATAACAGGGTGACAATATGGTAAAATCTGAAAACGTGGTAAAAAAAAACAGGGGCATTTTTTCTGGATTGCTTGGGTTTAGGGAAGGGGATGGGCGGGTCAATCAGTGTTTTTTAAAACACTATTGGTTGGGTTTAAGGAAGGAGGAGGGTGGGTTAGTCGATTGGTCAGCCAGTCAGTCATTTAGTCAGTAGACAGCAGGCTCTGGTGGATTTACATGAGAACAGCTGGCACGCATGGCACTCACGAGAGAAATTTGAGATCTGAAAAAGCATATACAGTGGCCTGTGGCCGATTCGTGAAAACAAAAACCGCAAAAAAAGTAGCTTCTGGGACATATTGTGCTCTCTCCAGAATTGTATAGGGGAACATAATCAGAATGAGCCTGGGTTAAGTTTTTTCATAAATCAAGTCAGTTTAAACTCCTGTCATGAGTGCACAAACACAACAAAACATCATGCATCATGAGTATTAAAGTTGCTTTTTTTTATCAAGATTTAAATACAAAGTTTGTCAAAACACACACATTTGCATTATATAATTTCTATCTGTGAACGTAAACAGCAGGATAAGTAATGGCATGTTTATTAGTATTAGATCAGTGAACCGTGCTACGGACAACATACTGTAGTACTAATGCAACTCAACCAGGCCTCGCCCCCTTGAGCATGCCTTGGGGCAGCAATTAAATTCAGGATACTGTGACACGTACCATCCCAAAAGAAAACTCAGGATTACCAAAAAAAAAGTTCAGAAACAGTGCTTAGTGATACAGAGAATTTCTCCCTTCTGGTGTAGAATTTGTGTTGTGTAACTTTGCAGATCTTTTTCATGGTCAAACAGCAACATTATTAGTACTAAAGCTAGAACTCAAAGTATAAATAAAACATAATAGGAACTCTTAAAGTATGATCTAAATCAACTAGACATTTCCATTGGAATTGACAGACAAAGAGACAGTTGTTATCATTCTCTTACCTGTTGCATTGGCCCAAAGGGGCAGCGAAGAGACTCCAGGGGATCTTGGCGACATGGACCCCATTTCGTCCTCTGTCAGAGGGGGTGATGGATGACTTTACTTTATGCACTACATGAAAACAAACACGGAGGTTCTCTTGACTCCTGAGCTTTCAACTCTACATCAAATCAACGTACCTGCATGAGGACACTAAACAAATTGAGTATTGTCATGAGGGGCAAGCACATCCAGACTGGATTTGTTATTGTCTTGTTTGATTCTTTTGGTAATATACCCTCACTTCCAAGAAGAAAGGTACAAATGCAACCCCAATAACCAACATTATATTCCAATTGTAAATATATATATGTGTTTAATACATTCAGCTAAATTAAAAGAGAAAAATGTTTATGCAAATACTAGGAATATTAGGCAATCTATCACATAAAATTAATAACAGTTAATCATATATCAATATTTGCAGAAAAGAGCCTGCATGATAACTCAAAGACAGGATTGCGTCAGCCAAGTACATAATTAAATATGAACCACACCACACGAAGGGAAATCATGCAATGCTCCCTAATTACATTCAGATGGCTGAAGCAATTCTGCTCCATTCATAAAAGATAATTACTATATTGTTTAATATTTTGACTTTTGCTGTTTGTTATGCCAGATTAATTACATTTATTATTCAGCTATTTAATACTTTAGTTTCAGTTTAAAAATCCAATTTTGAATTATGACCAGTATGCTGTGAAATCAGAAGTAGTAGTTTTAGTCAATGTCTAATAAATGTCATAATTAATTACAAAGAATATTTAATTATTTGTGAAATTATAAGGAAAAAATAGAAAAGTATATATGTAATTAGTCTTATATTATTATTATTATTATTATTATTATTATTATTATTATTATTATTATTATTATTATTATTATTATTATTATTA
>CAIGQZ010034910.1:4353881-4376732 GCA_903798205.1 Danio tinwini
ATGATTATGTAACCTGAACAATTATACAATCTGAATAATTATACAATTATACAATATAAAAATAATTAAATGGCTTGCACATTCACATTTCCACAGTCATTATGTTTTTGTTGGTTATAAAGCTTTTTCTCTTATCTGCCTGACAACAGCCAGTGAAAAATATCTTCTACAGTTTAATGGACATCTATAATTCTTCTCTTACTAGAGATATAGTCTCACACATTCTAAATCAATTTCAGCTACTGATCCCTTTCTGAATATGAGCGCTTTACTAAAAGGGTAATATTATGCCGAATTTCCCTCAGCGCGGTACCAGTGTGTAGCCTTTTGTGAGCATCGGCCTGACCTTGAGAACATCTGGATGGGCGGCTTGATTAATGTTGCTGTTGTTTCATACTCCTCCCTTAAATACAGATCACAGATTGATGTCAAAATAGTCTGCCTCATTTCATCTCCCTACTGAATTTATTCAAATGTTGAGAATTTACAAACTGTGCACTTTTAGGTTGCTGTTTTACATGCTACACCAGTGAAAATGGTTAATTATTTGACAGCATCTGCAGTAAAAGCAGCACTCTGGATGCTTGTTGCTATTAAATTATTAAATGCGGTTGGAAACAAGCAACTGTGTGCATCTCTCTAAGGGTGGAGAGCAATTTACGTATGGACGAATACATTTTTTATCAATTAGCAGTGATTAAGTCCTACAAATCCTTAACAAATGGCAAAAATTGGGACGTAAACACATTAGGCAGGCAGTAAACAAACTGAGGTACAATAATGAATTAGCTTAAACAATAAAAACAGTGGGCAGTCGATGCAGGCATAAATTACCTCATTTCTGACATTTAGAGCAAGCCGCCTTTATGGGTTTTATCTTAACACTTACAAAGGATTTGTGTTCTTCTACGCTGCTCATGCTTTCAGTTTCTACTGCAAATTTGGAGTGAACTATTTAAGTGAAACAGCTTGAAGTATTCAGATAATGAATGCATATTTCATTTCCTTGGCACTTTTATAAAACAAACTGCATTAGCAACTTTCCGATTCCTGCTTTGCAAACAGATCATTAACCCGACGGTAATATTTCCTGCGTCTGTTAACTTAATTCCTTTCTCTTGCTGCCTAATGATTTGCTTCATAATGTACCACAAACAATACATTTCCTCTAAGTGGTGATTCATGAAGTTTCTGTGTAATCATAATTCATAGTCTGACATCATTAAGAGGGTTAAATTGAACTGAAAATTTGCAATTACAAATATCCAATGCATACAAATGATGCTAATGGATAATGGCACATATATAAATTCAAAGCCTATAAGCCACAATGGGAAAATGGACCTGTTTTTCCATAATGCCTTCCATTATGCCTTAAATGTTACCTGAAGCAAGGGAAAAAGCTGCCGGCATGCTTCAGGCACATTGAGTGTATCCAGATACCACAGAGTTAGCTGCTCCGCTGTGTCGACTGCCTTGACCTTTAGCGATCTCATGAGAATGTGACCAACACATTAGACAACAGCGGAGAAGTGACCCTCTGCCAGATGACGACCAATAACTTCATCAAATCCTCGTTCAGGGGCTGGACAACATCCCAAAATGGCAGATTTAGAGGCTCACTGGATTTCATGAATACTGTTATTTATATGCTATATTTATATTTTATTTGTATACATACTGTACATGCATACATACATACTGTACATAGCGACATATACAGACAAACAGGTTGGATTTTGTTATTTTAGAGGTCTCTTCATAGGTGTAATTTCATACTGTAAAAACTGCTTATTATATTGTTGAATTTTATAAATGCAAATGTATTATTATTGAGACTGATCTGGCTCCATAAAAATTCAGCAAAAAGGCAATTGCAAGATATAAATTATGAGATATACAGAGAGCTACTAATTTAAGAATAGCTAAAAAAAAAAGTCACAATTGTGACAGTAACATTTTAAAATTTGTATTTAATGACATGAGCTGTCCTACAGTTATTAAATTAATTACCAGCATGCTTTTTAATAAAAAATTAAGCACAAAAGCTATAATTTTTTTTGAAAAGAGTAAAACATGCTGTAACTGTAGAAGATTTGTAACCTATTACACAGAGATTACATAAAGTGGTGAATATATTGATTGATGAATTTATTTAATAGAACACAAACCTACCACTGGGCTGAAGTCAACATACAGTAAATCCCTTTTTAACTTCCTCAGGCAGTCTTGTCAGGTTAAAAGTAGTAAAACTTTTAAAAAGACATCTTGAGCCTTTCATATAAATGGCTTTAGTTGTTCAGAAGCAACTAAAATGCAGTTACAGGCCTTTGTAATTTGTCTGCTGTGATTCATAGAACAAAACCTTTAAAAAATAAGAAATCTTTCTGATGACTGGGGCTGTGGTTTCTATAGTTCCTAGAAAATGTGACTGGACTCATCAATTTTCTTCCAACTTGGCCACTCTTGTCTCACCCTGCACACCACCACACGCACAAACATGCATCAATATATCATTGTTCTCATCTTTCCTCTAAAGCCATTCTGTGTCATCGCTGCAATGTCAAGATATTGTTCACATCGATTCAATAACTTGGAGGCAAAGACCAGTGGGGAAAACCTGTGGAGAGCAACTTACAAGAGCACAAAACACTCTCAGGTACATCAGAGAAAGCTTAAAAGGATTATTCCTCCAAAAATGAAAATTCTGTCATCATTTACACACCCTCATGTTGTTCCAGACACTTATGGCTTGCTTTTGGAGAACACAAAAGGAACATTTCTGAATAATATTCTTGTTTTTCAATGTAATTACAGTGGATGGTAATTGAGGCTTTTAAGGTTCAAAAAAAGGGGCAAAATCACCATAAAAGTGTCACAGAAGTCTCATAAAAGTAGTCTGAATACCTGTATTATGTTCAAAGAAAAACAAAGTTTTGTGTGACAAGAAAAACAAGAGTCAGAACTGATAGAATATTCAAAATCACAAGATATAAACTCACATATCATAATTATTTTTATATTTCTCAGTGTAGAGGGGGAAAAAATCATAACTGTGAAAACTATTTATGAATAGCAAGACAGTATAAAAATTGTGGCAAAAAGGAATGCAACATTTTAATTATTTATTTGAAATAAGCTTGAATAGACTATCAATTAATTTAGACTATGGTATATCACAAATATTTATAGTACAACGTTACCTGGGGCCAGTTGCAGCAGTAGTGCAAAAGTTAAAACATAGCCTAGTTGTGACTTGAAGGGACACTAAGTTACAACTAAATATTTATTTCAACCTTCCCCCATGTATAACGGTAGAAATTAGATGACAGTGAGATTAGTTTACATTGAGGAGAACGCAATCATAATGAAGAATGATCTTCCTCTACTCACAGCCTTAATTTCTGCTCAAATCCCACATTTTTTCAGTTTATGAAAGAAGGGTTATTTTTTTTCTAAGGAGTATTCTGTGTTAATTGTATACATAAATTAAAATGAGAATTTCTTCATGACTGAGTTTTTCCTTCATTATGTTTTCTCTCTCATTTGTAGGATATAAAAAAAAAACAAGTTTAATGTTGTGATAACTTCATGTGTATTTCGCATTAAATTTTGCATCGTGTGTACGATGTGTGTGCGTCGTCTGTTATTAGTGACTGACTGTAATTTAATGTGCTATAAAATGTAATTTATAATTTCATTTTCATAGGACAGTTATATATAGATGTATTAGTTGCAGAATTTTAAAGCAGTTTAACAATTTAAAAGCTTTTTATTGGATATTACGTCATTCAATGCGACTGTGTGACTTTACAGTGAGCTTACGACCCACTGACTATGGTTTGCCTTAAGAACATGTGATGCAACTAAAGTGAGAACAAATTTTGTTACAAACCTACTAGTAATTACTAAGCCCCTTGTGTGGACTTTATGTTCCAGTTTGAGTAAGAACTTATGATTAGCTGGTGGAACCCTACCCTGGACCACAAAACCAATTATAATTTGCGTGGGTATATTTGTAGTATAGCCAAAAATGCATTGTATGAGGCCAACTTAATGATTTTTATTTTATGGAAAAAATCATTACATATTACGTATATTAAGTAAAGACTTGTTTGTAAATGTCCTACCATAAATATATACTTTAAACATTTATTTATTGCTAAAACACTTAATTTGCATAACCTTTTAAGACAATTTTCTCAATATTTAGATTTTGAATTTTTTACCACTCAGATTGGAAAGCTTATTTGTTGAGCTTTCAGATGCTATATATATTTCAATTACAAAACAATGTACCCTTACCCTTACATTTATGTGGTCCAGGGTCACATATACAGTGATGTGAAAAAAGTGTTTGTCCCTTACTGATTTCTTGTTTCTTGATGTTTATCACACAATTATGTTTGTGCTTTTAAATATTTTAAATATTAATCAAAGATAACACAAGTAAACACATCATGCATTTTTCAAATGAAGGATTTGATTATTAAGGCAAAAGAAACTCGAAAATTACATCGCCCTGTGTGATAAAGGTTTTAACATAATATTAGCATAACTTACCTCTGGTTTATCCCCCCTGAATTCAATTTCTCTAGCCACACCCATGCCTAATTACTGCCACACCGTTTACAATCAAATAATCACTGAAATTGGACCTGCCTGACAAAGTGAAGTAGACCAAAATAAAATCAAAAGCTAGACATCATGCCAAGATCCACAACAAATTCAAAAACAAATGAGAAGGAAAAAATTGAGATCTACCAGAAGTTATAAGAAACATAGCAATTTCTATCTTTAGGGCTGCAGTAGACCACAGTGAGAGCCATTATCTACATATGGTAAAGACACAGAATAGTAGTGGTAGGCAAAGAGAGGCTTCATGAAACGCTGAAACAGTCAAAGCAAATGTGTCGAAGCTTCGAAACGTTTCAAAACCAGTCTCTAGTGGTCATTTTCATGTATTGCTCTGGAACAGCATCAGCAAAGAAAAAATTAAGCAAATTGAGGTGTTAAAGCCCACGTTGCTGTGATTTAGTGAAGTTCCAGACTAGCATGTCGAGATAATGGGTTCGAATCCAGAGGGATGCAGCTATAGATGTTAGTTTTTTAATTCTCTGATCTTGTAACATGTTTTGTTTTAACATTGGTCTGACATCTGAATGAATACTTTGTGAATAAACATGTCTTGTTTTGATCATAAAAAGTAACATTATTAAAATACAGTATTCGCACAAGTCAAGATTCAAACTCGGGCCATTTGCAGCATAGTTACTCTGTGTGCACACACGGTCCACTAGGCTACATGAGATAGAGGTTATTTTTCTAACCCTGTCAGTCAAACGCAGATTCGCCAGGTGCTTTGGTGCAGTGTATTGAAACCAGTACAGCCGCTCCCTATACCCAGAGTACGCAGGTTGCGTAGGGCCTTAACTCCGGAGGGGGGCACCATCTCGGTTGCACAAAAAAAATAATTTATTAACATTTATATAATAATATTAACATAAACTGAGTGTAAATAAAATATATATTGATAATGTTGTTAAACACATTTTCAAAAATAAATTTTATGACGACCACAAAAACAAACATGTGACATATTTTTTCTGTGTACTGATGCAAGTTGCAGCTCTATGCCCGGGAAAAAACAACAGCAGTCTGGAGCTGAGAAGAGGAAAAAAAGTACAAGATGATCGAGTGCATCACTTACAGGTAATTTATGTCCATGAATAGAAAACGTATTTTTGGTTGTTCAAGTAAATTGGTGAGTCTAACATTTAAACTTCTCCACAACTGCACCAAATTTGCCTTATTTGTTGTTGTTTACGTTTAGTGCTTTGCGACTCAGCATTGTGCTTAAACTTTGACAGGACATGTTCTATGACTTTTGGCGTTTGCCCCTCTTCCCCATGTTGCTGATAATTAAACTCAATCTTCTGTATTACAGAATTCCTTCTGTATTGTACATGAATGTTCAATGCTGAAATTTGCCACAAAGGAAGATGAGGTGTCCTGATCCAGCATTGCTCCAGAGGCACCAGCAGCTGCACAGGTACAGACAGAGGATGCAGCACTGAGGACTGGCCATCTCCACAGGTACAGAGAGGGTTTATTCCTTATCTTTTGTAAAATGTTTGAAATTGGGAATGCTTCAGCAGAACACATGTCAGTGTTTATTTTAATGTAAACTATTGTTTTGGATAATTTTTGCATGTTTAAATGCATATTTATGTATATCAATAAATAAATACATGTTTAAATACATATGTTTGTGTGCTTTTGTTCCTCTCAGGGGGCACCACAGTAAAATTTCGTATAGGGCACCCTTTTGGCCAGCAGCAGCCCTGATTGAAACATTTGCGCTTCAGGATTGACACTGTGTCGAAACATCAGTTTCACGTCACCATCCCAGTGGAGACCCTTCCCAGGAGTGGCCGACCGAACAAAATTACCCCAAGAGCGTTGTGACAACAAAAGACAAAAGAGGTCACAAAAAACCCACAACACACAAAAAGCTGTAGGCCTCACTTGGATCAGTTAGGGTGAGTGTTCATGACTCCACCATAAGAAAGAGACCAAAGTTTGCATGGAGATCAAATGAATAAAAACCACTGCTAAGCAAAAAACATAAAGGCTTATCTCAGTTTTGCCAGAAAAGATCTTGAGAATCATCAAGATTGACCAAGAGAATCACCCAGACTTTGTGGAAAATACTCGGTGAACTGACAAGGCAAACGTGGATCTTTTTTGAAAGCTAAGTCTATCCAATGTATTAAATATGATCAAATTGAATGCATGAACTAAAGGAACACAAAAGGACAAATTCTGAATAATATTCTTGTTTTTCAAAGTAATCACAGTGAATGGTAATTTATGCATTCAAAGTTCAAAAAAGAAGAGTTCAAAATCACTATATATGGATCACAGAATTATCATAAATGCAGTCTAAATGACAAAAATGCAAGCTTTGTTACACAGAAGTTCATTTACTAATAATATCTCTCTTCAACAATCTGCAACTATATTATTGAGTCACCGAGTTGAACTTGACCGCTGTATCAGTCTCAATTGTTACAAAAAAGAGATTTTGACAAAGATTCAGTGAAACAGACAGTTTAATGGAGACCTTTTGCTTAAATAATGTCTCACTAACCTACAGTTCTCACATGCACTCAATGCAGGCCTCAGTCCAAGAAGAAATTCTACCTTTGCTAAACAAAAGACGAGGGCTTTCAACCACCTCCAGAGTCTGCTCTCCGCAGACTTTCCATCTCTTCAAACTTTCCCAAAACTGGAACATTTTGTGCAGTATACTTTACATGTATGCCAAAATTTCCCAAAGTGCTAATGATGATGAAACACATTTCTTATTTCCACATTCACAAAAAAAGCACTTGACAGGAAATGTTTCTGCTTTTCTTATTCAGAATAATTGCTCTGGTACTGATGAAGAAAAATAGAACTGACAGTAGCGTCTGCATATTAACGGAGATAAAAAAAAAAGCTTTAGTTTTGCATGTTACACCACTACCATTGCCAGCAGGCAAGCGCCAACAGTCTTACATTGAATTTCATGAGCTTGTAAGGTCAAGCGGTCAAGGTCATTGATAATTCAGAGTTAATTGCAGTTGAGACAAGATATTAACATAGTAAATTGCTTTTATTAATGATGTGGAAATCAAAATGTGAGATGTTTTGCTTCCATTCACTGCTCTCTGCACTAATAGGTTGCAGATAAACATATACTACATAGCCTTGGGTTTGCACTTAACCTTTCTGTCACCGGCAAGGTGAAGTTTAGGTCCTTGAAAATGTTATTGATGAGCTGCTGGTATCCTTTTTCACACAATAAAATAGATAGGAAGGCATCCAGCCACAGCTTTGACTCTGTCTACAGCGGATGCAAGCGGTGCAGCGCAGCGTGACACGTCAAAACAAAACTGCTCCTATTATATTCAATGAAGCTGTTGACAGTGGACGCATCCGTTTCTTTCTCTGGTGCACAGTCGCTGCATTTTCCTGCTCAATATTGACAAATATCATGCATTGATTAATTGCTATGTATTTTTAGGCTGTAAGTTTAACATAATGACTATCATCATTTTTGTTTTTTAATCTTTTTACGCAATGATGCTGTTTGGGCATCAGCTATAAGTTACAAATACAAACACCACCTTAAATGAAGACATTTTCATCTTACTTGCATTTAAAAGATGCACACAAAACCACCATGCTTCTTACAGAAGAAAATTAAAGTGCCATATTTTAAGCTGTTTAAAAGGGTCATCAATTGTTTTAGATGTCTCCTAGAATAACCATACGTTCATAAAAAAACGTACGTTAATTTTCCTCATAATACACATATAAAATTCTCTAAGAATCTCACATTACCATATCTCTTCTGGAGGCTTTCTTTTCTAAGTGACTGTAAAGACATTGGACAAGAACAATTGCATTGATTTTACTATATCTTTTACTATATCAGTTCAAGCCCATGTTCAATGACGAAACCTCAGAAGTTCATCAACTAGAACCGCCATTGCAAACATTAAATGAGCAGGATGTTTCTATTGTTTCTCATTAGTTTGTTGTGCAATATATAATCTGTATATCTATAGATGTATATTCTTATTGTTTTGTAGCAGATGTATGTATGAACACCGATTTTAAAGATTTAAGCATGAGTTTAAATGTATGCAGCACAAATATAAACTTCTGTTCCTTTTCACACTAATGATATTTACAGGGGCATATTATTGATGAATAAAGGATTATGTTCATGCACATGCAACAGTTTTGCACAACATTAAATAAATACCATCAAACAAATTACCAATGTCTGTAATTTGTAATCAAATACATTTGCCTCACCTACTGTATCTATCTACAGTACATATGAGCTTTTCTAGAATGCTCAGTTTGCTTAGTAGCTCTTTATACAGTTGAAGTCAGAATTATTAGCCCCCCTGATTTATTAACCCCCCTGATTAATTTTTTTCCCCAATTTCTCTTTAACGGAGAGATTTTTTCAACACATTTCTAAACATAATAGTTTTAATAACTCATTTCTAATAACTGATTTATTTTATCTTTGCCATTATGACAGTAAATAATGTTTTACTAGATATTTTTCAAGACACTTCTATACAGCTTAAAGTGACATTTAAAGGCTTAACTAGGTTAATTAGGTTAACTAGGGAGGTTAGGGTAATTAGGCAAGTTATTGTATAACGATAGTTTGTTCTGTAGACTATCAAAAAACATATAGCTTAAAGGGGATAATAATTTTGACCTTAAAATGGCTTTTAAAAAAAATTAATTGCTTTTATTCTAGCCAAAATAAAACAAATAAGAAATAAGACCCAGAAGAAAAAATATTATCAGACACACTGTGAAAATTTCCTTGCTCTGGTAAACATCATTTAGGAAATATTTAAAAAAAAAAAAAAATCAAAGGGGGGGGGGGGGGTAATAATTCTGACTTCAACTGTATATGATGTTGTGTTTGTGATGCACAGTGCTTGGTTCAAGTCTGGTGAAGCATGGTCAAGGTAAAACTATGTGGCTGCAGTACACTTTTTTTCTTTTGTTGGTTGAAAACACTATTGATTATTGGTTTAGGTCAGTTGTTTGCTGGTCTAGGTGATCTGACAAACCCTGCCTTTTCGTGGACATGTACATGAAGGATATGTATCATAGCACAGCCTAAGTGACATATTTCAAATTCGCAAAACGTACAGTGCTCACTAGTGGATTTATCATCTTAAACATGCAACAAAACATACATAGAGCAATGTATGTTACGTTTCGAGACATGCATTTCTAAAGAGCCTGGGGCCTGTTTTCCTAATATGTGCTTTGTTTGAGTGCAAGTACAAAAATACTGTACATGCATACGTAAAGAAGCCTTAATAAATAAAAAATGTTGTTTTCATATTTTTATATGTATAGTAGTGCTTGTTATAAATTACGCATCTGTGTACTTCATTATTTTGTTAAAACTAATTTGCCCTCATAATTTTTTAGCAAATATAATAACTTTACCTTGTCCCTCAAAATGACTTTTCCTCACTTCTGTTCATATATAATGACTTTAGGGCAGGGCTATATGAGGCAGTGGTTTGAACTAACATGATACAATTCCATCTGTACAATTTAACTCCATGTTCTCATAATCATTGGGCATCTAAAAACTTTCTGCACCAGAGATCCAGTTGATTCTCAAAGGACGAAATCATACACCACCCTAAATTCCAATACGATGTACTGTACATCACGGTAGAGGAAAAAAAAGAAAAAATTTTTACTGTATGTTTCATGCCAACTTAAACATAGGTGTATACAAGTGCTTCAGGTATGTATGATTGAAGTTGAATTTCTGCTATACCATCTCAACGTCAGGGTGATAAACTGAATTTTCAGCACTTCAGAATTTTTTTTTTTCTGAAAGATTTTTAAGAGATTTTTTTTTCAATTCTTGTATTTCTGCAGACATTTCATTTCTGCAAATAGCAACAATACACACTACATGACATGTACTGTAATATTAGGTGAAAAAAGCATAAGAGGCCCACTTAAGCTCTTCCTGTAAACTCTTTCATAAAAAGAATTACATTTAAACAAAATGTCCCACATGAATCCAAAGATGGTTTTACAGTCTGAAGCACCTTTTAACGGTTTAAATATGTAAACCTCTAGTTTTAGACAACCATATATGTATTGTTACTTTAAAATAGCAGAAAACTAGTGCACTGATCTAAAGAACCCACTCTACCATATAATGTACAGTATCATCAAACTTCTCCATGCAAGAAATCCACAAAGGAACTCAAGAAGCATGTACAGCGAAAACACTTTCTGTTTCTGAAGTGCTACAGAGAGCCACTGAGGAAAATGTATTTTTAAGAGTCTACAACATCTATTTTCAAGGCTTTTTAAAACTGAACGATCTGAAGCCAAGGACAGTATGACAGTAGTTTCAAGTAAATGAGTATTATAGTTTGGACAAAAGTTCACATGTATGGGATGATTACATTTTACAGGCTCTCAGTGCCATACATTTTCAACAATAAATGGTTTCTTTCATCATTACCAAGGATAAAATGATTGGAAATTTCAATCAGTGAAGTGAAAGAGCATCACCCAATGACCTGTTCAGTATAGGCCCTAGATAATAACCAGGGTCATGTTCCATTCATGAATATTTTAGTAAATCTAATGGCTTCTCATATCACATATCTCATCAAGACAAGATCTTTACAGAGTTTTCAAAAAGGCATTTCTGCATACATGTCATACAATACATGTGCAGTATCAATTAAAGATTAATTGCTGGATTTACATTATCTAAGTCTTAATTTACCTAGCAGTCAGTATGTTTGGAATCACATAAGGTAATTAATTGGACATTTTATGCATTAAGATGCACATCAGATCAAGTGAAATAAATACCCGGAACAAAATCAGTGAACTCCTTATCAGATCCCTTTCAAAAGAAGGTCAGATCTTTCTCAATGAGCGAGTACGACCAAAGCCCATCAAACTTTAACAGCCAAGTATTCACATCTTTTAACAGCAGACTGAAGTGATCAGACAAGGAGTCTGGGATGGAATGACAAGAGGGACTTTTAAAGGAACACTACACGTTTTTCAGAAATAGGCTCATTTTTGAATCCATTAAGCTGATCTCTGGGTCTGGTGAGAATAAATCATTGAATCAGATTAGACCATTAAAAAAAGAATAATATTAAATAAATATATATGGTGACATAGTGGTGCAGCAGGTAGTGCTGTCACCTCACAGCAAGAAGGTTGCTGGTTCGAGCCCCAGCTGGGTCAGTTGGCTTTTCTGTGTGGAGTTCATGTTCTCCCTGTGTTCGGGTTTCCACCGGGTGCTCCAGTTTCCCCCACAGTCCAAAAGACATGTGTTGTAGGTGAATTGGGTAAGCTAAGTTGTCCGTAGTGTATATGTGTATGTCCTGGTCCTCCAGATTGGGGATTGAGCATTGGGCTAACGACTCACCTCATAAAAAAACATTAACTAGATTTTACAAACTAAAGACTAAATATCAACTTCAATATAAATGGCCCTGGGAGTAAGTAAGAAAAATATATACAATATATAAATATGAAATATAAATAATACATTTGATACATTTTTAATTTAAAGTTTAACACTTCTGTAGTTACAATGTGTGCTAAGACTAATGGAAAATGAAAGGTTGCTATTTTCTAGGTTGGTATGAGTAGGAACTATGCATCCATTCCGTTGCAATAATCAAAAAACTTTGCTGCCGTACCATGGCTGCAGAGCAATAATATTACCTAACACCTGAAAATAGTTTCCTGCCAGGTAGCTAGGTAACAGTCCTATGTAATATCATTGTGCCTGCTGCAGCCATGGAACAGCAGCACATTTCCTTGATTATTACATCAGAATGAAAATATATTTTCTAGACATAGCAGCATATAGCACCTTGTATTTTCTGTCAGTCTTAGTACATGATGTAACAATAGAAGAGTCAATAGGAAAATTCTCACAACTTTTTTTTTTTTGAGAGAGAAAGATGCTAATGGTCTAATCTGATTCAACGATCTATGCTAAACTAAGCTAAAAATGCTCCTGCCAGACCCAAAGATCAGCTGAATTGATTTAATAATGGTAAAACTCATCTGTTTAACTTTAGGGGGGTTGCTGTGAAATGAGTGTTCCTTTAACTAGTAATTTAGATCAGTTATTTAGTGATTACACAAAGACCCTAGAAAAAAAAAAACATGCAACAAACAATGAGCCAGGCTATTTGTCCTTCTTTCTTAACTGCAGACGTATTTGTGAAACTATATTCATAATAAATGTAAAGCACATGCAATAACAATGTGTTGCATGATTTTTTTTTGTTACAGCCCGCACTGCGCCAATCTAGCAAAAGAGCACAGCCCGTTTTACAGCCTTCTGTTCCCCAGGTGCAGTGTTTCATTGCACTGCCTTGGTATAATAAATGATCATCTTGTGCTTGTAAAGTTTGTTTTTATCAGGACCAAATGATCTAATTACCAACACACTCCAAAATATATAAATACCCTTCATTTGAAAACAGTGAACAAGGAGGCCTGGAGCATGCAACAAAAACCCATAAACGAGCCACTTTATCAAATCGCTGCATAGAATCAATATATTTTATATGCTATGAGATAAGCAGGTTATAACTATAGCCTCACTTGAGTATTTGCATTATTTATAGCTGAGAAACTGGCTGATTTCACTGCTATTCTCAAATTTGTTCCATCACAAGCTCATAATCAAAGTTTGCCTCATTCATATCGTCTCATTAGTGTCTGTTTGCATTCAACATGTCTATACGTACCTAAAGTATATTTAACACCAGACCAAAAAAAAAAAAACATGCATTACCTTCATTTTCTGTTTTGACTGCTTTTACAAAATGTTTAGGTCCCAGAGGTCTTAAATTAAATTTTTATTTTTCCTGCAGATGTATGATAATCAGCTCCTTTAGGCTGAATTTAAAATTTTAAAAGCATGATTAAAGCTGTATCCCTCTGTTTTAGCACCAAATGCTTTATGTATGACGATCAAAGATATTTTGGTGCCTGCATCAATTTAAAAAAAGGGATTTAACTAAGAAAAAGGCATATAAGGTGCAAGTGCAGTTTGTGCTTTAATGCTTCACTTTACTTTTGTGAAAACAAACTCTTCTTAAATAAGCAAAATAATGTTTTACTGTGGCTGGATCAGTTGGCATCTCTGTGTGGAGTTTGCATGTTCTCCCCGTGTTCGCTTGGGTTTCCTCCGGGTGCTCCGGTTTACCCCACAGTCCAAAAGACATGTGTTGTAGGTGAATTGGGTAATAAACTAAATTGGCCGTAGTGTATGTGTGTGTGTGAATGAGTGAGTGTGGATGTTTCCCAGTACTGGGTTGCAGCTGGAAGGGCATCCGCTGTGTAAAACATATACTGGATAAGTTTGCGGTTCATTCCGCTGTGGCGACCACTGATGAATGAAGGAACTAAGCTAAAGTTTCATTGTCAGATATATTTATTGACAAGTGAAACAACACACATGACATACACAATTAATACATTATTTAATTGTATATGTACAAATTAACTAAGTAAAAATAAGCCATCATAATTCATTTTGTTACATTTTAAATTATTGAAATAGAAGCAAAGTATGAAGATTTAAAATGTCAATTTATTAGTATTTTGGAGTTAAACTGAGTTTTTTTATAAGTCATGAAATTATTTTTGTTCTAAATATAGTAGTCAACATTCAAAGTGAATCAAAAATATTTTTCAAAATTGTCCTAGGACAAAAATGGGTGTTGTTCAATAGTTTTAGGGCAACTTTGGTGAAAGGTGATGACCAACTTCAAATGTTGACTACTGTATACCTGATAAGATTTGTAGGTATATAAACTATTTATTTACACTGTATTTACCAACCCAGGCTCATTCTGAAAACGTACCGCTATATACATTTCTGGAGAGCGTCAAATACGTCCAAGGATGTACTTTTTTTTTTTTTTTGCAGTTTTGGTTTTTGCAAATCCATTGTGTATGATTTTTGAGATTTTAAATTTCTCTTGCGAGTGCCATTCGTGCCTGCTGTTCTAGCAAAAATCCACTAGAGGCCGCTGTTGACTGACAGACTGACTGATTGACTGAATGACTGACTGACTGAGCGATCAATTGACCCACCCTCTCCTTCCCTAAACCCAACCAATAGTGTTTTCAAAGGCACAGATTGACCCAATCACCCACTTCCCTAAACTTAACCGACAGTGTTTTTAAAAAAAGCAATCCAGAAAAAGAAAAGCACTTGCCGGATTTTTACCACATTTTCAGATTTTTCCAAATTCTTACGCTGTTAATTACTTGTATGTTTTATTTTATTCTGTTTATGTCTTATACGCTTTTTGGAACCGTTCTTTGCCAGACTTGAACCCCGTCATCGTAGTCAACTCCTTTCTGCTACTTAAGTCTGCAAATGTACATACAGAGGTATGCTGTCAGCTGGTAATGCAAAAAGCAATGGCGTCATACTGCCCCGTAGCTTTCGTTTAAAGACGAAATGCTGCCATACGTACTTCTGACTACATAATTGGTGTTCTCCAGAAATGTCTATTGGGCTACGTTTTCAGAATGAGCCTATGTTGGTTTTTACATAATCTCAAATAATGTGTAGTGTAGTCATGATAGACATATTTTTTGCTAAATAAAATATATATTGCAGGGAGGAAAAAAAATAAACAATAGGTAAGAGAATATCTCTGTATATGCCATTTGATTTTAAGTGTGTTTTCTAACTTATAATCACAATTTTAAATCAGTTTTTTATAAAATTATAACCAATTATCAGTATTACCTGATAGCTGAATGCTAAATACATTACTAAAGCTAAAATGGCTTGAGATATAAACAGAACTAAAGGATTAGCATGTGTCAGCTGACATTACTACAAAATAACAACTTAAAATAGAAACAATTTGTGGCCAAAAAGTTAATTCAGCTCACATAACTTTGGTGTGAAGTTCGAAATTGAAGGACAGACGAGAGGACGGATATGCAACCTTATATTTGAGCTTCCGTCGTAAATCAGACAGAGTGTCCTTGTTTGCTGGAAAGGAACCTCATTGACCTCAAACGGGGCAAACATTATTTAGAGTGTTGTGGAATAATGAAAATTTAATCGTTCATTATCCATTTGGCTAATGTCACGGAATGTGCACAAGGATATTTCTAATCCTCGCCCACTCATTTCATGACAAATGATCTGTGACAAAACAGACAGAATTTAGGGGGTCTATTATGACTCGTGCTTATGAATAAAGCTGTCTTAACAGAGCGCAGACAGCTGCTTCGCCATTTGAATGAGACACGTTTTTCGTCTGAAACAAAAGGGGAATTTCAAGAGCGATTCTGGAACGCTTTCGAATCAACTCCCAGAGATATTAATCAGCGGGACAGAATCACCTTCGCACCATCCAAATCTACTTAATCAAGAGCAGGATTAATGATCATTACTGTTATCATTATCAGCATCGTCATGTTTCGGGGGGCCAATGTCAACATTTGAGAGCGGGGCCAACGGTATGACTTAGAGATGCAAGCGAGGTCTTATTTCTAAGCCAACAGAACCGTAAAGGGGCTCATTTCCCATAATCCTCTGTACAAACACCATATTTCTGTCTGTGTGTAACCTGTGATCAAATGTCATATTTGGCAACAAGGGGGTCTTTGGAATGTTTGGAAACGTGGTCTTGAATCCCAGGAGAAAATCAATGTTACATCTTCCTGTCTGAAATCCCAACCGCGCTGGAACATGTTCAGATTTCAAGCTGCAGCAGAAGAACAAACGCAAGATAAATCATTCGCCAATGTTTCCTTGCTCTAAATGAACGCAACTTTTTCTGAGCATCGATCAATTCTAAATCACCCAAACCCACCATAGGGTGCATTATATAACGTTTGGGGGGTATACAAGAGCGGGGAAGATATACAACACTGCAGCCCAAAGCAGTCCATGGGGACAAACAGGTTTGTATATCACTGATTCACAGCCACAGACATTTCAATAAGAGAGGAGAAATGGCTGCCTGTGTGGAGGTTATCAAAGTCCTTTCATGTGCCTGTTAAATAATGAATACATGCTGATACTTAATCTGTCACCTCTCAAAGATCCATTATTCATAAGTACAAACACTGTCTGTGAGAAATACCCACCTGCAAAGCTGGGATAAAACTGACTGGCAAATACTATTCCTCATTTTATGAGCACTCGCACATAAAAACCACATTCTCATATTTTGAGAAGGGCCGCATTGTCTAATTTTATTAGCATCGCATAATGGAGTGCGGATAGATAAATATTATTACTTCCCTTCTTCTAAAGACCTAATTTCGATATGGTTCACGCATTAGCTTCTGGGAAAAGCATTACTTCAACAAAGCCCAAGCGTAACGATGAAAACAGCCCTCACCTTTCACTATGGAAACTAAAATATATGCCAATCATGCACATAATAAATCTGCCTCTATATTGTATTTGCATAAGTGCAGGCTTGTGGTTCTGCGTTTGGCCAGCTGGTCATTCTTTATGTGCCCCCAGAGGCCGAAATGTGATGCTACCTGAGGGTTGGTCTCCCAGGAGGAGTTTGAATAGAGTTGATTGAGGAAAGAGAGCATGGTCAGGACAACTGAACCAGCAGGGCAAGGGTTCTTTGAGAAAGAAAGCAGAGAAGTTTATTGAAAGAGTCTCGCAGCTCCCGCAAAGGGATTTGGAGGTCTCAGTGCATAAACGAAGCTATTAGCGATCCCATTCACAAAGAGTTTGTAAATGTTTGTGCCCTTTCTGCAAAGTTTAGCCAGCCAGAATGTGGAGTAGCTTATTTATTTATTTAAACTCGGATATTTTGAGCCTCATAATTTTCTCATTTTCATGCTTTCCATAATCTATGTGACTTTTTTTCTTCTGTGGAACAAAAAGTATTTTGAAATACATTTTGGAAATGAGTGAATAATGTCAGTTTACATTATTGTGTGAACTATCCCAGTTCTATAATTGTAACAAAGTGATTCTGGCAAAGGAGGTGAGGATCCACAATGCAGCGTATTTATTAAATTGAGCACAGATAAACAGTCCAAGTCAGAATAACAGCAACATAAGAGCAATCCAAAAGAGTAGTTGGTCGCAGGTGAAGAGATCGGTGCAAGTGGCAAACAGCATTAACAATAAACAAGAAGAAGGTCAAAATGCACGGCAAGACTAGACAGTAAGAACCTTTTGTAAAGTTCGAGAACAAGACTCAGAAAACTGTGTGCATGAGAGGTGAATATATAGTCCAGGTAATCAGTCCATGATAAGTATCCAGCTGTGTGTGTAATCATTGATAATCTGGGACTGGTGTGTGTGAGAGGTGCTTGATGGGAGTTGTAGTTCATTTCAGTGGCAGATGTGTAGTTTGGGTGACAATGAATGTTCTCCAGCAATCTCTAAGGATTAGATCGCTTGCGATTGTGATAATAATAATAATAATAATAATAATAATAATAATAATAATAATAATAAAAGATGTATAATATATATATATATAATATAATATAATTCTAGCATGGTGCAATTTTGGTTTATTTGTGGCTAATAAATACTGCAAAATCTCACTGCAAAATCCGTGTCAACTGCCCTTAAACTTTTTGAAACCCAAAGCTTGTTTTACAAACACTGTAATGCTCGTCTAAACAGCTGAGTAAATGTGTTTGTATAACCACTGTCAGAAAAGAAATAAATCATGTTTTTTGTTTTTCGACAGCTTGTCACCACGGCAGGACACCAAAAGGTGCATATTAAGAGTATTTATTAATAGCTTTTCAGGATACTGTTCTGTGCCAAGCTGCTGTATCCTTAAGCCCAAAGTATAATTATGAGCAATAATAATATTTTCTACTCATTCAGCCACAGTTGTAGGCATCTTTAATACCCTCATTTACAGTAAGTGTTTGTCAATGTTAATGTAGATTGTTACGGTCTTTTGTCATACTGTTTGTTCAGTCTGTTGTCATTCTTGTATGGAAGAACTCCAAAAGTACTTTTTGTTGTTACACTAAATATATAGTTAGAATAATTAGATTGTTAAACTATAGAAGGTTACATTTGTCTGACAATTGCACATGCCTATTAAAAAGTGAATTGATTCAGAATGACAATATTATAGAACATATGAAATATGGTGTTATTTGAACCCTTGTCTGATACATATACTGTATCAGACGTATCTGAAGTATCCATTTTTTTCTTCTTTTAAATAAAGGCCATGTATGACTCAAATTTAATTAATTATAAGTTTAAATTTAATTATAATATATTTTTTTGTCTATGCGTTGAGATTTATACAAATTACGTATCCTGTCCAATTATTATTGAGTAATAAAATAACTTTTTAGACAAAGTAGTTATGAACTCAATTTTAATACAATTTCAATGATGTAGTTAGTATTTTTTGCACATTGTTTATTTTGATTCATTTATTTTGAAGTTACTTACCCAGCACAGATTTTTGAATTTTGGTTGTTAAGTCATCGGTGTGTTGACAATAGGGCTGCACGATATTGGAAAAATCTGATATTGCGATATTTTATTTTTCTGCAATATATATTGCAATGTGAAAAGAGTTTCACCAGATGGTTTGAATATCTCTATTTAACACTTTTCTGGGCAGTCTAACTGTATTCAGGTACAGCAAGTGAATAATCACAATGCAAAAAAAATGATTTTCTTACTTTGCTTTGTCTCATTTAGCTAAAAATATCAAACTATTCTTAGATCAAGTGAAAATAATGTTATGTTTTCAACTTCAGAAGAAATAAGAGGAATAGGGGCAAGAACATAACAGGCAAAATTAAGAGTTTTTCCTTAAAACAAGCAAAGTTAATCTTGTTTTTGCTTTGGAAAAGATAAATTCTTGGTAAGAAAATCTTTTTTTTTAGCATAAATTATACAAATTCTGTGTAAATAGAGTAATTTGTAACACTTTAGTTTAGGTCACAATTCATGCTATTAACTACTTGCTTTTTACCTGCTTAATATTAAGATATTAACTGTTTGTTAGTAGTTATAATGTATGATCTTATTCTACATGTCTAATCCTATCCAAAACCTAACCCAACTTCTACCTCACTAACTAATAATAAACAGCTAATTAGTAGTTTATTAAGCTTATAGTGTTAGTTAATGGTTTGTTATTACTGTGAACTGTGACAGACAGCAAAGTGATACAGCATAATTAAATACAATTCTTTAGCTTCTGTTCAGCTATAATCCAGACTCAACATTGCATATCTTGTTATGTGACTATTGCGGATGAACACATTACGGCATCGATGCTGAAACAATATATTGTGCAGCCCTAGTTGACAAGTTTTCACATTTTGCATAAAATTTGCAAATGCATATTCTTATTTCTTGCACATTAATGTCACATCTAATATCAAATACAGCAAGTATATTGATTATTGTTCCTGCTGACATTTTGACAGTCGAAACGTGTGTCGACACAATCAAATTTCACACTTATGTTTTTAGGCTTTTGTCCCTGATTGCCTTCCATATGTTTTGTTCTGTTACTTAATGAATGTAAAACATAAGCCCACTTCAGTTAATTACTCAATTAACAAGTAAAAAAATACATTCAAAGCACATATGCGAGCTGTGCAACCATTGTATTTGTGTTTAGAAATATTGTCCTGCATGCTGACACCCAAATGTACACACTGTACACATAAAAGACAAAGTATACTTTGATTTTAATGCATGGTATTTTGTTTAGGCATGAAAATCCAACTCCTGAATGCTATGCAACAATCATACTATCCAGACTATTATTATCATCCTTTCAATAAAGACTTTATCTCCTATTTACATACCCATGCCATTATCTGCTCTGTTTCCCCACCATCATGAGTTAAGTGCTACAGCCCAGGCTGAGTTTTTAGAGTATTGATTTACTGTGAAAACCCAAATGGCTTAGCACAGCCCTCCTCCACACTCTGCTTGAGTTAGACTGCTACCATGATGTTCCATTAACATGTATCGACCAATGAATTAAAATATCACAACTCCAATCTACAGAGCCCTGAGCCGACGCGCTCGGTATAACAGTAAAAACGCACAAACGCCCAATCAATAAGGAATAAACTCATGCATAGCAATGTGACTTCACAGCTGAACTTTTTTTGACAGCGTTTCACAACATGTTCCGCGACGCGTACACATGCATGTCAGTCAGCGTGATTAATTTGTTTACTGCACCGAGGGTCATAAGTGACACTCACACTGTGGCACAGAGATTTTAATGTAAAGCTCGATATTATAAGCCTGCAGACATGGAAAACTTGCTGCTTTGACTTTACTTGTGTCGCAGGCAGCATGTCAGATTGGGTTGTGCTGCAGGGTGAGATGTGGGCCGGCGTGATACTGCTGACATAACAATCCCAGTACCGGCAGCGCATGACAGGTGGCTCTCGCTACTGTGCTTGTGCATATATCAGGGAGAATGAAAAAAATAAAAATAAAATACAGCCCTGTCATCATCACTAAACAGTTGTGGAGCATGCTAGCTTGCATTGTTTGGACTTGCTTGCTGAATCTCTATAAAATATGTTTTGTTAGATGTTTCATACATTTTAAAATACTATGCAGGTGTTTTATTTTGATTGTACTTGTTTTTGGTCGGATTCATACCAGTTTTTCTAACCTGTTCTTACTCTGGAGGCTTCAGAAAGTGACTTCACGTCACAATGTCCATGTGTAAGCATCTGTTATGGACATTATATTGAATTGCATTGACATTTTTAATCAGCAAATCCACATACAGGCCTCTGCTTTCTTTTTAAATGAAACTGTTTAGAAGCATCATGTTTTATTTTGGTTTTATTTTTTCAACACAACACATTCATCAACACATTTTTATCCAAAAAATGTATGCTAATTTGTATTTGTGATGCTTTTACATTTCATTATAGGTCATTGTCCTCTGCTTTAACAATGCTCGATGTGAAACTGACTTCTATTGCGTTTGGGTAACACTACAATAACAGCACATGAATAATGATGTAATAATATGTAAACTAAACCTTACTTGGTAATATTAGCATTAGCCTGATTTCTCTCAAGGTTTTTTGTTTCCTTCACTTTCGTCAATTGGTAAAGTTTGTTCCTGGCCACTGTCACCACTGACTTTCTTGGTTTGGGACTTGTGGAGCTATGCATCGATGGATTTGATCTTCAGTGTTTGCACTTTTAGCAGTGAAATTTAATCTACACAGAACTGAACTAAACTGAACTTAAACTCTGAAAACTTTTTAAAATGACTAGAATTTCCATGTTAAGCTGCTTTGACACAATCTACATTGCAAAAGCGCTATAGACATAAACATGAATTGAATTATTATGAACTAATGACGAGTTAAGGCGTGCTAATCATGAACTAACTTTAAGTACATCATCAGTCACAAGAGTTCCTTTGTAAATAAAGGCTATACCTTAATTACTTGTTAGTTCATGTTGTTAACTAATGTATTAATTAACATTTAAGTTTAAGCTAAATGTAACCAACATGAACTCATGAGCTGTTAATGTATAATTATGTCATGACTTCACTTAGAGGGGCACATTAACATTACCTCATCATTAACTACTCTTAAACTTCTGTGTTTAAACTGTTGATGTTGATGTTGACAGAAATCTGTTCTATTGTTATTCTGTGTAAACGCACTAGACCGATGTGCATAAGGAGTTTATGAGTGGTTGAGAATGGGTTAATGATAATGTGCATCTCCAAGTAAAGTCTCGATGTAATTATACATCAATATATAATGAGTTCATGAAGGTTAAATTAAGCAACTAATGTGGTTATTATTAGATGAATTAACAATCATGTACTAACACGTAATTAAGGTAGCCGTTATTCACACATGGACTCTTGTGACTCATGTTGTAGTTAAAGTTAGTTTATGATTAGCACATACTTTAATTCATCATTAATTCATAATTGTGGCGAGGGGGCGTGGCCGAGAGCCGTGGGAGCGAAACGAGGCCCGCCACAGATGAGATGCACCTGTGGCGCGCACCTGCCTTCAATCCCACGGAAGGAGCTCTGGACTATAAGAGGAGGAACGATGGCAGAGGACAGGGAGAGAGGACCGGGCCCGGACATGTTTTACTTTTGCTTTCAGTTTGACGGCAGTCTCCGTGAGGAGCTGCCGTCCTTTTGTTTTGATTTAGACGGCAGTCTCCGTGAGGAGCTGCCGTCCCCTTTTATTAATAAATATTTATTT